>OW203766.1:17286711-17856830 GCA_934045905.1 Leuctra nigra | reverse complement strand
ACTGCGTGCCGTAGACGTAGATCTCTGTCGGCGTCCCCAGGAGGGTGATACCGGAGATGAAACTAAGAGACACAAAACATTAGTTCAGCACAAGCATTGTCATTAAATGAAATAGAGTCAGGGTCAAGAAGTTGCGAGGGTGATTAAATTAAAATGTAAATAATCTAGTTATCTAAGCGAAATAATCTAAACGAAATAATAAAAAACGCATGTCATAGCAAAGTCGAAATAATAAATAAAATATGAAATACAGCAGGTAAAAAAATAAAATTACTGATAATACAAATCATAATTAATGTATTAAAACAAACATAATAAAAGTTTAAAATGTAGCCACCACAGCCAACTTTCGCCGTTATGAGACAGTGTTTTTATTAGACAATATTCATTGTTCGTCAACGAAGACGTCAGACATTCATTTATTTTTCTAGGTACCTATATTGTTCATCTTAAATAAACACAATTATTCAATCTTCATGTTGTTTTTGGACACTCTGTCCTTTGGCCTGGATGTGGTACGAAGATTCCATACAAAGGAAGCTGGTTTGTAATTTTCATCAATTTAGTTTTTCCCGGCGTGCAGATTGTAATTTTCTGTTTTATTCTGTATAAACTTCCGTCTAGATATGGAGAAAATTTCCTCAGAATTTTAATAACAATAGAAAATCATATAAATGGACTTGACGCTTCAGCAATCACAGGAATGATAGAAAAATTTAAATAATAACAGAGAATTACGCATATTTCAAGTTATTGTATGATTTTGTTATTGTAATTCAAAACTATTTTTAATACTGAGGTACAAAATGGCCAGCTGTGATTTTGCGTTCGTATGGCAAAACATCCTCGAGTCATTAAGTAGTACTAACTTACTAACTTACATTAAGAAAATAAATCCGATTTTAATAGGCATTGGGGAAACTCATGTAAATGATAAGATATATGACAAAGAAATTGACATACCTGGTTATAGAATGATCAGATGTAATTCTCATTCGAGATTTACGGGGGGAGTTATTATGTATGTTAAAAATAACATCAGTGCAAATGTCATTGTTAACATAAGTGAAAAGAAATTAGGATACTGGTTTATTGGGGTGCAGGTCTGTATAAGAGGATCCACATGTGTTATATACACAGGGTACATATCTCCTAATGCTAAGAAAAAAGAAGCAGTTAATTTTATTGAGAAGATTTTTGAAGATGTTAAGAAAGTTAAAGGTATATTTATTATGATAGGGGATCTAAACTTTAATTGGTTGGTAAATGTTGGGTATGTTAAGAGACTGAAAGAGCTACTTGCTGAATATGGTCACAAACAGATTATAAAGGTCCCTACTAGAGTGACGAAAGACACAAAAACTCTCATCGATATTGTAATTACAAATTATGGTGCACTGGTAACTGCAGATATCATGCCTAATGTTAGTATATCTGATCACGAGGTGATTGGTGTCACTATTAGAAACGCTCAGATAAATAAAAAGGAAGCCAAGGATGTGACAAGATGGGTCGATGACTGGAATAATTACAATAGTGATGCTTTTAGGAATGACCTTTATACGAGAGATTGGAGTTATAATGATTTGGATTTGGATTCCAAGTACAAGGTGTGGAAGACAAACATATTAGAGTCTAGGAATGAGTGTTTAAAAAAAGTTGAAGTAACAAGAAAAAATAGAAAGAATATTCCGTGGCTAGGTAGGGAAATTAAAGAAAATATATCTAGCAGAAACTTATTGTATAAGAGGGCTAAAGTGTCGGGTAATCATGATGACTGGATACAGTATAAAAAGAGTAGAAATGTGGTTACCAGAAGTCTCAAGTCTGCTCAAAGAAATTACTATGAAAGAAAAATTGATGATGTTAAAGGGGATAGTAATAAGTTATGGCGTACACTTAAAGGAATTTGTAATACAGAAATGAAATGTGATATTCAGAATGAAATTGTAAATAATGAAGATATCTTGTTGACGGAGGAAAAGGATATTGCTAATGCTTTTAACAATTATTTTCTTGACAGTATCACTAAGATAGTTGAAAGTATTCCAAATTTGGATCATTATACAGTAGAGGAAGAAAATGTAAATACTTTTGAATCTTTTAAAAGTATATCTCTTGTGACTCTAGAACATGAAATGAAAAGTTTGAAAAGCATAAAGGGTGATGTAGATGGTATACCGTATAAACTTTTCATGGATTCCCATAAAGTGTCCAAATACTTTGTTCTTGATTTTATAAATATGTCATTATCGCAGGGCTGTTTTCCTACTGATTTAAAGGAATCTACCATCATTCCTATTCCTAAGGTGAAAAATACGATTCAAATGTGTGAATTTAGACCTATAAACATGTTGGCAATCATGGATAAAATACTTGAGAGTGTGGTACACAGTCAATTAAGCGAGTACCTGGATGTAAATAAACTTTTGTACATTAATCAATCTGGATTCCGAGAGAAACACTCATGTGAGACAGCAGTTCAGGGTCTCCTAGCTAAATGGATGAAAGATGTAGATGATAATAAAGTTACGGTAGCAGTTTTTCTGGATCTTAAAAGAGCGTTTGAGACCGTTAATTTGGATAGATTACTCTACAAAATCAGGTATAAATATGGTATAGAAGGAACTGTTCTCAAGTGGCTACAAAGCTATTTAGTTGGAAGGTACCAAAAGGTCAAATATGGGAAGTGTTTGTCCGAGAAGAAATTGTGTATTCATGGTGTTCCACAAGGCTCTACATTGGGACCATTACTTTTTATTATGTATATTAATGATATTCCGAGTGTTGTTGAAAAATGTTTTTTAAATTTGTATGCGGATGACATGGTGATTTCTGTAGCTTCTGAAAATGTAAATGAAGCCATATGTACAATAAACCATGAACTTATAAACGTAGTAAATTGGCTTCATGTAAATAAACTTAAACTCAACGAAAGTAAATCAAAAATGATGGTAATTGGTAGAAAAAATGTAATGAAAAACACTCAGCCGCATGATAATGTAACTATAAGTGGAATTAATATTGAGTGTGTGGAATTTTATAAATATTTGGGGGTTTTAATTGATAATAGACTATGTTTTAAGAAACATATTCAAGATGTTATAAGTAAATTAGGAAAGAAAATCGGATATATGTATAGAGTTGGAGGTAATCTATCAACATGGACTAAAGTTATGATATATAACTGTATTATAAAACCGCATTTTACATACTGCAATACTTTGTTTTATAATAACACACAAGAAGATATTAATAGGTTGCAGATCATGCAGAACAAAGTAATGCGATGTATTCTTAGAGAAAGGAGGATGACCCCAACGAGTGGCATGAGAGAAAAACTTAAATGGTGTACTATCAGAGAAATGATAGACATAGCTGTGTATATATTTGTTTTTAAAATTTATAAAGGGTATATGCCAAAGTATTTTATCATTGACAAATCTCTGCATGAACACATGACTCGTCATGCAGATGATGCTTTTCTTACGCATTGTAACTACAGTAGGTTAAATAACAGTATATTTTATAAAGGGTTTAGGGATTTTAACAAAATCCCTAGAGTAATCAAAGATAGCAAAGATGTTCACGAGTTTAAGTTGGCTATAACTAAACATGTCAAAAGTGAGAGCAATTAATATGCTGTGTATTAAATAGTGTTGTGGATGTAGTTTAATAAGTTTTATAATGAACAATGTTTATCAATGACTGTCTTTTATAATTACAATGTAATTCACAAATGACAATAAAAAATACTGAATACTGAAAAAAAAAAGCCTAAACTTGACGATCATTAATTAAACTTATTGACAGTTTCACGGAATGTGTAGTATTAACACAGGTGCTGGCACCGGTTATTGTTTTTAGAGACTGGAGGAAAATCCACTTCCATCCGCTCTCTGGTCATCGATAGCATCAACTCCCTGTCGGCTACCCTGACTGCACGGTCATCTGGCACTAACTCCTTGACGGCTACCCTTCATCGCCTCTTTAATTCAATAAACATTTCATTCAACTACCTAAGGCACGTGCTATTGTTACAAATAATTATTTCCACCTTGATGGTTGACTGCGCGCCCATCTGGGACTAACTCATTGACGGCTACCCTTCATTGCCTCCTCAATTCAATTTTCCAATTTAATAAACATTTTATTCACAACTAAGGCATATGACATTGTTACAAATAACTATACACCTTGACGGCAACCCTGACTGCACGGTTCTCTGCCACTAACTCCATCTACTTCCTTGACGACTACTCGGAGTCTCGTCCTCATCGTCTCTCCAACAACAGTAACTCCTCGACGACTACCCTATCTTCACCTTCATCTAAACTTCTCGACGAACCCTCTCGTCACCTTTACCCTAACTCCTTGACGACTACCCTATCTTCACCTTCATCCCCTCAACTCCTCGACGACTACACTGTCTTCACTATCCACTCCTCAACCCCTTGACGGGTACCCTGTTTTCATTTCATGCCCCATACTTCTCGACGGGTACCCTGTCTCACCCTCAATTCCTCGACGGGTACCTGGTTATGAGCGACATGGTGACAGGAAACGTCTTCATGTTCCTGCTCCCATCAGATACTCCGCCCCTCAACTTCTCGACGTCTACCCTGTCTTCACCCTCAACTCCTTGACGGGTACCTGGTTATGAGCGACATGGTGACAGGAAACGTCTTCATGTTCCTGCTCCCATCAGATACTCCGCCCCTCAACTTCTCGACGTCTACCCTGTCTTCACCCTCAACTCCTTGACGGGTACCTGGCTATGAGCGACATGGCGACCGGAAACGTCTTCATGTTCCTGCCTCCCATTAGATACTCCGCCGTTGACGTCTTGCCGACGCAGAATCCGAAGTAGATCCCGATGGCGGCACAAAGGAGCAACATCAACACGAACACCACATAGTCCGGCCAACCAAACCTCTGCAGAGACAACCCAAGTTCCTGTACATTCGACATTCTAACACTTAAATCAACTTAAAAACAAATATCCTCATAAATAAACACAGTTTCAACTTGACACACTTTAAACAAAAAATTAAGTAATACTGATGTTTTTATCACAGATTTGATACTGGTACACTAGGAGTATGCTAAAAGTGACAGCGCGATTGTTAAGTATGAAACGTTATGAATTATTGGTGTCAACTGCCTGAGTGAAAGCTCCATGCACACTGGAGTCGCGAAATAAAATGCAGAAGTGTAGAATGAGTCCTCCGAAGACCTTGATGTCTATCCCCGCTACTGTAGCGCTAGTGTCAAGCTGCATTGGGAATGCACAGAAGTTCTTGTTTCCGCCGTTTGACTCAATTCAGTGGCGAGCAGTCGTGACATGTGATTGTTACAACATGCTTAGGTACAGCAATTGTACAATTGATATATGAATTCATTATAAATGAAAGATATCCTTGAAACTTGTTCAATTTTAATTTTAATGACAGATAGGCGCAAGCAAATTTCAATTTTTCTGGGCTGGTTTAGGGACCAAGTTTTTTGACAGATAATATTTAATTTGAAGTTTCTTTTAAGGGCCGGTATTACCAAATTTAATCTGAGCCGGATTAACTAAATATTGGAATAAATTTGTGGCACAGCCAATCAGATTTCTCAAAATGATTGAAACAGTTAAATTAAATCAAAAAGTTAGTTCATATATTAAAAATAATATATAGATGGATATATTTAATGTATTTTTCTATTTTTCTATATCTATCTATTTTTCTTTCTTTCTTTCTTTCTTTCTTTCTCTCCCTCCCTCCCCATCTCTCTCTACTCTTTCTCTTTATTTCTTTATTTCTTTCTTCCCCCTCTCTCTCTCTTCTCTATTTTTTTTCTTTCCACCTTTCTTTCTTCCTTTATTTCTGTCTTTCTTTCTGACAGTAGACTTGTAAGCAGTCATTAAACTTGATAATGATCGACTGGACGTATCTGAGTCTCTTAACCCACGTCTTATCTGATTGCAATGCATGGCTCGTATAGACCTTGGCTAACAGAACTATTAGTGACATTACGACCATCATCCACTCACGCTAATACACTGCGAGAACCTTGATACAACGACAGGTCATCTTGATTGTGGCAACAGTTGTCGTGCTCTTCTCAAAATTAACGATTTAGAAACGTTTTTCGAGTTCCTTTTTTAGTTTAAAAATCTGGTTCAATTTCAAGACAGAAATGTAATAATAACAAATGTTCCTGTTTTGTCAATATATTTTTTATATATACCTAGGTAGTACCTACTTAAAAAATTATTTGCATTTTATGTTACGGATTTATATAATAAAATAAGTAGGTACTAAAGTTTTAATAAAATGACAATAGAATAGCATTATTTTTGAGCGAGCGAAGCGAGCGTCTCCTTTTGGCTCTTTTAGCACGGACCTCTGTTTTTTTTTTTTTTGTATTTTTTTTTGTTTTTTTTTTGTCTGTTAATAGACGATACACAGGTCGCACCGTTTCACCTATCGATCTGAAATTTTGCACACATGTAAAACCAACCTTCTCTGTTTGCAGGCCCCAAATTTTTTTTAAATCCATTCATTGGTTAAAATTTAAATAAATATCTCCCGATAGGCTGAAAAAAGAAAATGGTCTTCGATAATTCTGATCAAACTCATATTTTGGCTATACAGGTCAGAGTTTTTCTTTGATCGAGCTGAAATTTTGCACACATGTAGAGACAACCTTCTCTGTTTGAAGACCATAATTTTTTTGAAATCCATTCATTGATTAAAATTTAAATAAATATCTCCTGATAGGCTGAAAAATGAAAACGGTCTTCGATATTTCAGATCAAACTCATATTTTGCATGATTATTAAGACCAACATTGTCTCTTATTTTACAAAATTTCATCCCAATCAGTTAAGAACGTATGAACTTATTAACATTTTTCATATCTGTCAGTAATGAAGTATCAAAATGAATGTTTTCCAGTGCCAGTTGAATTGCATCTGATTTGCTATATTTACCAGGATGCTTAGATGTTATTTTCAAGTTTCAATGAAAAGCATAATATGTTGTGTTGATTGTGTGATCATATTTCAATTCAATATGGATGTATATGTTTTCTGTGCTTGTGTACGCATTTCCGGTTCGAGAATTTGCACGTCCCCGTGCTCGCTCACCAACGCGTTACACTGAGCGTTTTCCTAGTTTACTTTGATATTATTCTATGACTTCCAATTTAAAAATGATTATTGAAAAGGTATTTATTATTTATTATTTATTATTAGTGTTGTAACACAAAAATAAATTGATATAGATACCAAATTGTGTCAAGGTGGAAAATGGATCGATCAAATAATTTTACACACTAACCAGAAAAAGTATAAATATACCACGTATGTTGGAAAACACTGATAACAAATGATTTAGCAAAAATTTGAATACAAATTCCAACATGATTTTACGGACAAGTGATCAATCGTCTGAAAGTGAAAGTGGACCATGACCTCTCAATTTCTTAATTTTTTATTCATTCACAACACATCAAATGTAAACCACTGTGCGAATAAAAACACCTGCTTCATAACCTATTTCTATTTTTCACAAAGAATAGCTGTCAGTATAACTATGTAATTGTACGATACCACTTTTGTAAAACACATTTATTCCATACATTAAAACACCAATACAAGTTACAACACTCTAGGTGTATGTACAAAACATTCTATAAACCAGTAATAATACTTTGAAAAATTCCTGGCTTTGGCCTTCACTTGTTTGATGATAGTTATAGATCTACTCAATAAGTACATAATAGTTTTTACATCAGGCTATTTTAATCACAGGAAAGGATAGCATTACAACTATACCCATGATAATGCAGTATGAATTCCCATCACATAGTGATATTTGAATTTCCGAGTTCATATCCTGGTGACAGATTTTATAAAGTCTGATGCACTGTCTTATGCCCATGGGTTAATTATTATTCGTAATTGGATTTGGTTGATTAAATAGAAATTACATACAATTTCATCTAAAATACAACCCAATTAAAAGGTGATGCAAGCGCAAGCGATTTTGCTGCTTTTTGTAGACACTTTGTTTGGATACGATTGGAGACGAAATCGGTTGACCAAATTATTTAAAATTTTAATAGTGATTGGATAAAAGACAAACTTAAGGTTTTCCCTTGGTACATTTTTAATTTTTAGTTTCGTTAATTAGTAATAATTAGTGGATTTTTGGTGAAAAATTAGCTATTTCTTGTCACGCTGGGCGCCGTATGAAATTAAATTGCAAAAATGTGCCAAGTGATAACCCTTAGTTTGTCTTTCATGATTAAAATTTGATTAAAATCATGATTTTAATAAAATTTGAGATCAATTGGTTGGGTTTGGTCTCCAATCGTATCGGAAATTTCATAGTTTTGCGCGATTTTGTTGAATAACCGGCGCCTAATTAACAATTGGCACCGATCAAAAATGAAAAAGTGCTACTAATGTACAATCAGACTGATCATGTGAACATCTATCAAAGTTACACCCACTTATGAAACAATTCTTCGTGGTAGATCTAGCTGCCGAGTCGTCTATAAATCCACGGCATATGATAATCGTCTGGATGTCAAGATCACTGAATTCAAGGTAACCATAACCCAGAAAAAAACACTCCGTGTAAAAAAGGCAGCCAAGTCTCTTTACTTAAAAAAAAATCAACACCGAAAAGGAGTGATATCAAAAAAGGAGCCAAGTCAATGACATTTCCAAATATTTAATCGTATCTTTGAAATAAAAGTATAAACACCGAGAAATACTTTACAAAAGGACTTGGCGCATCGTTTTTTTAAAGACATCATTCTATCCTAAAAGTGGAAAGATTATTAACAAGTAGGTACATATTCCTCTTTTTATTTGAGCCAGTATCTATGAATCAAGCTACTTTTGGTAATGGCTATTTTATAATTTTGTAATGGCGATAGAAGAAAGATGTCATGCTGTAATAGAAGTAATAATAAGGGAGGTAGAATTAAATAACAAGGAAGTGGGCTCATATATATTCTTATAGCACTGTTAATATGGTGATATTAGAAGGATATCTTTTCATAATTTGATCATGACTGAAGGAAATCATGAAAAGTTGTCAAATAATTACTAACTATTTATAGAACACTATTATATTATGGCAGTAAATTATTATGGTATATATTATACCATTATATGGTATATATTATTATGGTTTTAATAGTTGTTCAATGTGACTTCACTGTGTACTTTGTGAAATGTATTGTTATAAAATGTGGATTAATAGAAATGTATTTCATTGTGAGAAGGTATAACGCATGAGACTTAATTATGTTGACCACGAAACAATAATATGAAGATAACTATTGTATATTTATTACAAATATAGGCAACAAGTTTCATCGCGTACATATTCAAATAGAAAATATTTTACAGTAGGTATGTAGGTATAATATGTAATTGAAAGTTGTGTCCCTATTATTCTAAAATTTCTAAATTACGGTTGTATATAAATGGCATATGCTTATGAATAGAAAAATGTCTTTAAAAAAACGATGCGCCAAGTCCTTTTGTAAAGTATTTCTCGGTGTTTATACTTTTATTTCAAAGATACGATTAAATATTTGGAAATGTCATTGACTTGGCTCCTTTTTTGATATCACTCCTTTTCGGTGTTGATTTTTTTTTAAGTAAAGAGACTTGGCTGCCTTTTTTACACGGAGTGTTTTTTTCTGGGATATCACTTCTTTTGTTAGTTTATTCATACAGCTTGTAGCACATGTCCGAGCAAGGACTAATTTCTTTAAAAAAATACGCCTCAACCGATTAGGATAGGTACTAAGAAATTACAATCGGTCCAGCCGTTTTCGATATATTATAACGTCCCTTCCGGTTTTGAAATGGCGGCCGAAATTAATGTCGTCTTGAATTCATAATTATTAGTCCTACAAAATTGCATAATTTGATTGCAATCGGTACAGCCGTTTTCGATATATTATAACGTCCCTTCCGGTTTTGAAATGGCGGCCGAAAATAATGTCGTCTTGAATTCATAATTATTAGTCATACTATTTCCAAAATTTGGTTGCAATCGGTACAGCCGCTTTCGATAATGACGTCACTTCGGTTTTAACAATGGCGGCCGAAAATAATGTCGTCTTTAATTCATAATTATTAGTCCTACACATTTCCAAAATTTGGTTGCAATTGGTACAGCCGTTTTCGATATATGACGTCACTTCCGGTTTTGACAATGGCGGCCGAAAATAATGTCGTCTTTAGTTCATAATTATATTAGTCCGACATAATTCTAAAATTTGGTTGCAATCGGTACATCCGTTTTCGATATATGACGTCACTTCCGGTTTTAACAATGGCGGCCGAAATTAATGTCGTATTGAATTCATAATTATAAGTCCTACACAATTCCAAAATTTAGTTGCAATCGGTACAGCCGTTTTCGTTATATGACGTCACTTCCGGTTTTAGAAAATGGCGGCCGAGAGCACTGCAACCTTGAATTTATAATTATTTTCAATGTATGTTTACTAAATATCTATTTAAAAGTATAAAGTGGTGAATTTAGTGTCCTTTAGAATATTAATGACGTCATTTAGCATTTTTATGACGTCATTTCCGGTATAGGTAATAAGAAAACAATTTAGTTTTATCTAGTTGATACTTCATGAATGACCTTCTGAATTCAATAGCGCTAATTTCCGTCAAATCGCTCATGCCGTTTTCAATATATGACGTCACTTCCGGTTTCATTTAGTGGTTCCTGCCGCCATTTCCGGTACCGTTAATTTGTATATTCATTTATCCCAATTGATTTTTCAAATAGATTGCAGAATGAATATACAGGAGCTAGTTCAGTGGCAATCGGTACAGGCGTTTTCGATGTATGACGTCACTTCCGGTTTCAGGAATGGCGGCCGAGAACACTGTGTATTGAAATTATAATTTTGTATTGTCTTTGTTACAATGTAAGATAATGATATGTGTATTTAAAGTATAATTTGATGAAATAATCTAAATATTGCAAATTTATGACGCCACTTCCGGTTTAGAATATAAGAAAATTATATTTTTAAGTAACATACTTCATATAGATGACCATCTCAACCGAATGGCGCTAATTTCGTTCTAATCGGTCCAGCCGTTTTTCATATATGACGTCACTTCCGGTTTAAAAATGGCGGCACAAAAAATCACAAGAGGCAAGGTATCATCAGACGCCAAAAGTGCATATGTGGTAAAAATTTCAGGTTGATCGGTTCAGCCGTTTAGGCTGTGGCGGTGACAGCGACCTTTTCTGATATCATCTGAAGAAGAAGAAGAAGAAGAAGAAGAAGAAGAAAGCGGTGTAATTTCACGATTTTCACTGCCCTCTAGGTCGTAAACGGCATGACTGGTTGTTGTCGCGTGATGTATATGTTGTCAGGTGGGCCATAGCTCAAAATTAAGACATTTCACAACAATGAGAGATTTTTCATAGTTGAGATCCAGTAGGCTGAAAATGCTATGTTGTTGCTTACAGTAAAAGTAGTTGGTCTGCTCCTCAGTTTATATAGGCATTTACGGTATATGTAGAGTGACTGTGAGTGTACGGTACGACTTGGCTGTGTGGAGCGACCGCTCCACTAGATGTTTTTCACCTCTACTTCCGACTATCCTTCCTATTTCTTACATAATCAAATTCCACTGAAGATCAGAATGAATGAATGAATATGATAGCACGGCCTCCCATTAGTTCTGTTATTGTTTAGATATCTGGTTGGTATGCAGAAGTTTTGCTTCAATAACGAATTCCACCTGTAGGTAATAATGCCGTCATAGAGTATGAATGCAAACAATTAAACAAATTACTTTGATGCCCTTCAAAAATGTATTTAAGGATATAATTACGGCGTAGTATGTTAATGTTAAAAATAGAAGTTAAAATGAGACATGATATACATGATTAGCGATTATATTAATTTCTGAAGAGTAATAGTACAGAAAAGGTTATAGTAATTTACTATACCTATTCGGCCGGAAAATAGTCAATAAACAATGGCTTTTCGAAAAAATGGAACTAAATTACGGAAAACAGAAAAGCTGGTTTTCTGCCAACGTATCAAAAGATTTTATTTATCACTACAAGGAGGAAAAACGCGATTGGGAAACATCCGATTGATTGGCAGAAACCTGCTTTTCCGCCTTCAATTTCCTTTCATCGCAATTATAAGCGACCAGTTCTATACTCGGGAAGAGGTCTATTGGCTGAACTCCGAAAAACCCCAGTAGGGAAGAACGGTCACGGGAATCGAACCCCGGTCCCCAGTCTGAGCCAACTTGCTCCGTGACCTAACAAATAAAACCAAATACCCATATTGAAAGGTGAACGTGTAGCTAGTGACCAGAGCATCAGAGGTCAGAAGGTCACCCCGCCTAGGCTAACACGACCATCATTAGACGCAATATATGTCAAGTTGGTCCAGCAATAGGTTGATCGGCGTTACCTTGACGACGAGTATTATCACATCAGTCGAGATCATCGTGTAATCATCTGCCTGCAGCATCTTCTCTTCTCTGGACCACAGCCAAGTTGATGGGTTGGCGTACACATGTGTAGTGACAATGACAATGGACTTGATTTATTAAGGCCAGTGTTGGACACTCTTTTTCATCATTGAAATTGGGTTTTATTGTGTTATTTGCATATGTATTTATTTATTTAAAGTGTCTTGAGAATTTGTAAATATGCGTGCTTTTCTATGGTCTCTAGTTTTAAGAATTGCGCTAGGATGCACAACTAAAGAACAGTTTACCTACTCTCCACATAAAAATACAAAATACAAAATCGAGAAATATAAAAACTTGCAAAAGTCACAAACTACATTTTAAACATAAAAATTAAGCAATGACAATATCCAAACAGTTAAAACACGAATAAAAATATAAAGGCATACAATGTTTTTAAAAATTAAAAAGTACACGTAAAGATCTAAAAAATTTCAAAAAAAATTATAAGTGGAACAATGAAACAAAGTGAAAATAAACAAAATATTGCCATAAATTTGATAATTATACAAGCGTTATAAAAATAAAAATATCAACTTGTGTCAGGATTAGACAATTTTTAAAACGTGCAGTTCGTATCTAACTCTACTGACAATTATGTTACTGATGTTAAAAATCTTTGGGTTACTTCATTTCTAAATGAGATCTAATTGCAGTAGATGAAAGGTCTTAACTAATACTTGAATGTACACGTTATGTTTATCTAATATCCTGTCGTAACCGAAGTACAGCTTGTTCTTTAGGTTCCACTTTCTAGGCTACTTTCTAATGCCTTTGACATTGTGTTGAATGTACAGACGCCTCCGAATGTAATGATAAAACTACCCCCTTACAGCGACTACCAGTCGTACGCAGACGTAGTTTTTTTGTCTAACGTCGCACTGTTCTGCAGTGAGGCTAATGGCGACGGATGAATGATTATGATGATTGGGAGATGATGGTGAAGAGTAGGTAAGGATGTAAGGTGGGAAGGAGGCGATCGTGGCCTATTAGTAGGGTACCTTCCCAGCATTTGCCTGTCGACTAAGGGAATATACCACGAAAAAAAACGGTCAGGAAGGACGGCCGCGGGAATCGAACCCGGGCCTCCGGAATACAAGTTCAGACCGTTCACTCAGCCATACCTGTTCCGTAGTAGTAACTAGATTGATGTTGTATACACAGGCCTTCCAAGACTGGTTGTAACTTGTATCACTGGGGGCAAGATTCACAAAAAGTATTATCTCCTAATACGTACTATCTTTGGTATTATTTTTCATTTAACATTGTGTTTTTGGTATTAAATCAAAGGATAATACGTATTAGCAGATAGTACCTTTCGTAAATCCAGCCCCTGGCTTTTATCACAATATATATTCTATAGATGCTGCTGTACAGGGTGATGGAGTATCATAGTATTCGTTGTGCAATTAGATTATTATGGTTTAACGTCGCGTCAACGTCGAGGTTATATTGCGCACATTAATATTTACTTTAACTTTGTTGATCATAAGTGAAGGATATGGGAAGGGGTCGAGCTAACGGGCCCGATCCGGGGGAGTCTTAAACTGGTGGGAAAGCCAGTTCAGAATGTTGACAGCCCGGAGGGGGGGGGGGGGGCTTCGGGCCGGTGGGACCCGATTTCAGGGGGATATCACCATCTCGAAAGGGGAGGCCGGCCCGAGGGGCGGAGGGCATGGGACTAGGTCGACCCTGAACTGCTTTTAGTTGGGACCAGCTCGTAATGTGAGGCAGCCCCTTAAGCCCCACCACCGCGTCATTGGTGAGGTATTCGTTGTGTCAGTGCATCCATGTTATTTCTCGTCGTACAATTGTCGCAGAACTGTGAAGTGTGACAAAGAGGCTGCACAGATCTGGAACAAGAGATGAACAGGTTTCATCTTTCAGCACTCGGTTCGATCCCAAACGTGGTCGTTTACCGCACAATACAACGAGGAAAACGCTCTGGTAATGCGTTGATAAGCGAACCTTCGTATTGCATGCGAATTCATATTCGTGTGAAAGTTGCTGCTCTATTATACTCTAATAAATAGGATATTGGAAATAGGAAGACAATCTGATCAAATTTGTCAAAGGATACGTTATAATATCTCTGATATTTCTTTAAATAAATTTGACAAAATATTTCAAATAAGCAAAAAATGTCCGTAAAATGTCATAAACCCTTGAAGTTCTTGATAGATGTGTATGCAAATTGTCAAAACCTCCTAAAATATTGGTCCCAATGACTATGTAAAATTTGAAGTTGGTCGGCTAAACGGTTTCATTTTCAATTTTCAACCAATCTTGCCAATTGTATTGAAAAACTATGCCTGGGACCGCTCTTATGACATTAGTGTATGTGCAACATTTCAGATCGATTCTGACTTGTGCAAGAACGCACACGTCAGACGGAATGCTGGTATAGTTCCAATCCCTCACCGAGACGAAGAGGTCGAGCTTGACGACGTAGAACGTGGCTCCTGTCATGCGGATCGGAGTCTGCGCTCTGTGCATCATGTACTTGAGAGAGTGTTTGAACTGCTTCGACAAGTTGTACCAAGGGGTGTTGTACGCCGCTGTTGCCACCTCCTCGCTCTGTCAATCATAATCACCATGTTGCTATGTTGAAAGACAATGGGTAAATAAGGTAGAAAAAATATATATATAAAAAAAAACTTTGTTATGTTTAACTTCTTTTCTATTTTTTTAAAAAGAGTATTGATCAGGCGCGTAGGAACTACTTTCATCATTGAGGGGGGGGGGAGGAATTGCGTCACCCGGAAGGGGGGTCTTAGCCCCCCGTTTTTTAGAATATAAACCAGTTAAAAGTGATTGTGGGGCTTTAAAATGCACGAACTGAAGCAAAAACCCTCCAATAGTTGCTCCGCTTTTTTTTTAGAATTTAAAAAAATTTAAACTGATTTTTGGACCCTAAACGTAATTTTTTATGGTGAATGGCGAGTCAGCCTGCTCGAGTGGGGGGGGGGGGGGGGGGGGCGGGATAATCCCCCCTCCCCCCCCCCCCCTTCCTACGCGCCTGGTATTCATAGTTTGCATGTGACATCATCCCATTGTTGGCGACCATGTTGATGGCACGATTCAGAATAGTCTGTGCTTTTTGGCAATATTTGTTACTTTCAATAGTTATTTAGGCAGTTGTTGACTCCAGAGAAATCATTAAAAAACACTCTTGCCCGGCAAGTGAGAGGTCTCGGGTTCGAGCCCCGGTTCGGTCGGATATTTTTCACAACACACATCCCTTCATACTATCCTGACTCCATGGAAGTTTTACAAAGAAACCTACATTCTCACAAGTCTCTTCAACTAAGCAAAAAATAAAATAAATCTAAAATTCAGAACTGAACTGAATAGTAGTGATATCAAAAAATGGGCCAAGTCAAAACAATTAAAAATCATAAAAATACTTGGCGCATCGTGTTTTTGTGTGCATTCAATCAATGCAATCATTTGCAATGAATTTTTAAATTTCAGTATGGAGGGAAAGCTATTGCCTTACGCAGCGGCCCCGTTTTTGGATTTTTGCCAATTTGAGATAAAAATGAATAAAAGAGCTAATTAAATAACGATTTGAATCTCATAAAGAGCTACTTGTCTATTACCTGATGGGCGATCTCACTGCCTGCGGTGCAATACACAGCAATCTGCTGAAGCGACATGAACAAGTACAGCAAGTACCCAAGTGTCATGGCGACGTTGTCGTTCTCCAACTAGAAGACTCATAAAGAGCTACTTGTCTATTACCTGATGGGCGATCTCGCTGCCTGCGGTGCAATACACAGCAATCTGCTGAAGCGACATGAACAAGTACAGCAAGTACCCAAGTGTCATGGCGACATTGTCGTTCTCCAACTAGAAGACTCATAAAGAGCTACTTGTCTATTACCTGATGGGCGATCTCGCTGCCTGCGGTGCAATACACAGCAATCTGCTGAAGCGACATGAACAAGTACAGCAAGTACCCAAGTGTCATGGCGACATTGTCGTTCTCCAACTAGAAGACTCATAAAGAGCTACTTGTCTATTACCTGATGGGCGATCTCACTGCCTGCGGTGCAATACACAGCAATCTGCTGAAGCCACATGAACAAGTACAGCAAGTACCCAAGTGTCATGGCGACATTGTCGTTCTCCAGCTAGAAGACTCATAAAGAGCTACTTGTCTATTACCTGATGGACGATCTCGCTGCCTGCGGTGCAATACACAGCAATCTGCTGAAGCGACATGAACAAGTACAGCAAGTACCCAAGTGTCATGGCGACGTTGTCGTTCTCCAACTAGAAGACTCATAAAGAGCTACTTGTCTATTACCTGATGGGCGATCTCGCTGCCTGCGGTGCAATACACAGCAATCTGCTGAAGCGACATGAACAAGTACAGCAAGTACCCAAGTGTCATGGCGACATTGTCGTTCTCCAACTAGAAGACTCATAAAGAGCTACTTGTCTATTACCTGATGGGCGATCTCGCTGCCTGCGGTGCAATACACAGCAATCTGCTGAAGCGACATGAACAAGTACAGCAAGTACCCAAGTGTCATGGCGACATTGTCGTTCTCCAACTAGAAGACTCATAAAGAGCTACTCGTCTATTACCTGATGGGCGATCTCGCTGCCTGCGGTGCAATACACAGCAATCTGCTGAAGCGACATGAACAAGTACAGCAAGTACCCAAGTGTCATGGCGACATTGTCGTTCTCCAACTAGAAGACTCATAAAGAGCTACTTGTCTATTACCTGATGGGCGATCTCGCTGCCTGCGGTGCAATACACAGCAATCTGCTGAAGCGACATGAACAAGTACAGCAAGTACCCAAGTGTCATGGCGACGTTGTCGTTCTCCAACTAGAAGACTCATAAAGAGCTACTCGTCTATTACCTGATGGGCGATCTCGCTGCCTGCGGTGCAATACACAGCAATCTGCTGAAGCGACATGAACAAGTACAGCAAGTACCCAAGTGTCATGGCGACGTTGTCGTTCTCCAACTAGAAGACTCATAAAGAGCTACTTGTCTATTACCTGATGGGCGATCTCGCTGCCTGCGGTGCAATACACAGCAATCTGCTGAAGCGACATGAACAAGTACAGCAAGTACCCAAGTGTCATGGCGACATTGTCGTTCTCCAACTAGAAGACTCATAAAGAGCTACTTGTCTATTACCTGATGGGCGATCTCGCTGCCTGCGGTGCAATACACAGCAATCTGCTGAAGCGACATGAACAAGTACAGCAAGTACCCAAGTGTCATGGCGACATTGTCGTTCTCCAACTAGAAGACTCATAAAGAGCTACTTGTCTATTACCTGATGGGCGATCTCGCTGCCTGCGGTGCAATACACAGCAATCTGCTGAAGCGACATGAACAAGTACAGCAAGTACCCAAGTGTCATGGCGACATTGTCGTTCTCCAACTAGAAGACTCATAAAGAGCTACTTGTCTATTACCTGATGGGCGATCTCGCTGCCTGCGGTGCAATACACAGCAATCTGCTGAAGCGACATGAACAAGTACAGCAAGTACCCAAGTGTCATGGCGACATTGTCGTTCTCCAACTAGAAGACTCATAAAGAGCTACTTGTCTATTACCTGATGGGCGATCTCACTGCCTGCGGTGCAATACACAGCAATCTGCTGAAGCGACATGAACAAGTACAGCAAGTACCCAAGTGTCATGGCGACATTGTCGTTCTCCAACTAGAAGACTCATAAAGAGCTACTTGTCTATTACCTGATGGGCGATCTCGCTGCCTGCGGTGCAATACACAGCAATCTGCTGAAGCGACATGAACAAGTACAGCAAGTACCCAAGTGTCATGGCGACATTGTCGTTCTCCAACTAGAAGACTCATAAAGAGCTACTTGTCTATTACCTGATGGGCGATCTCGCTGCCTGCGGTGCAATACACAGCAATCTGCTGAAGCGACATGAACAAGTACAGCAAGTACCCAAGTGTCATGGCGACATTGTCGTTCTCCAACTAGAAGACTCATAAAGAGCTACTTGTCTATTACCTGATGGGCGATCTCGCTGCCTGCGGTGCAATACACAGCAATCTGCTGAAGCGACATGAACAAGTACAGCAAGTACCCAAGTGTCATGGCGACATTGTCGTTCTCCAACTAGAAGACTCATAAAGAGCTACTTGTCTATTACCTGATGGGCGATCTCGCTGCCTGCGGTGCAATACACAGCAATCTGCTGAAGCGACATGAACAAGTACAGCAAGTACCCAAGTGTCATGGCGACGTTGTCGTTCTCCAACTAGAAGACTCATAAAGAGCTACTTGTCTATTACCTGATGGGCGATCTCGCTGCCTGCGGTGCAATACACAGCAATATGCTGAAGCGACATGAACAAGTACAGCAAGTACCCAAGTGTCATGGCGACATTGTCGTTCTCCAACTAGAAGACTCATAAAGAGCTACTTGTCTATTACCTGATGGGCGATCTCGCTGCCTGCGGTGCAATACACAGCAATCTGCTGAAGCGACATGAACAAGTACAGCAAGTACCCAAGTGTCATGGCGACGTTGTCGTTCTCCAACTAGAAGAAGACTTTGAAGATTTAATACACAAGCTTAAGGGGGTTCCACGGTTACGGCATAGGAATGAGAATTTGTTGTAATTCACACCAAAGATTAATGAAACCATATTACATACAACTAGCAAAAAATATTTGCCCCTTACGGTATCATATAATTAGATATTCTTGATTGAAGATCATCTTTTTCCCCATAAGATAACACAGGGAGACATGAAATCGTCCCGTAAAATTGGCATTAAATTGCTCCAAAAACCGCAAGAGGAATGACAAATTATTGAAAATAGTCTCAAATTAAAGATAATAATTTTTAGAATAAGACTGCTGTTTGAAAATATGGGGTCACGGGCCAAATAAGAAAGAAAATGTGTACAATATGTGAAATTTACCATAAACCTGGCAACATTGCACTACAAATATGAATTATTTTGGTCTAGTTTAATTGGAACTTCAATTAAAAACATATAATTGGAGCACACGGTAAGATATAATTGTTTTATAGGTATTATTTCATCAGAGATTTGTATGAATTACGGCGAATTCTAAGCACCATGGCTGGAGCAGTGGGACCACTTTAAAGACACAATCCCGAGTAGGGATGTCTCGTGAAATTTTATTCTAGTTAATTTGTAAAATATCAACACAAATAACAATGACAAACACACTTATCACTAGCGAAATTTAAAATTTGCATTCATAAAAATCAAATTTAAATGACATTGGATATTTTGGCGGGAAAAACGGCCTGTATCAAGAATCAGGATTGTGATGTCATAAGTCTCTAACAATGTGTTACCATGGTGATTTCTTTGTTGCCATGGCAATAACTAATTGTGATGTCATTTTCAATTTTCCTGTTTTGAAATTGTAAGAAATATTTCAAACTTTGTAAATTAATTCCTTGAAAACTATTCATCTCACAACAAAAATAATACCACATCTGTGTTCAGAAACATCTCAACTTTCATAAAACAAATATTATTCTGAAATCTAATTTTAATGAGACTTCCCTTTGAATATGAAAACACGTGAAATTGTGGAGGCAAGAGGTTTGAAAGATGATGATTGTGTGGATAGGAGGAGGGGGCATATGGCATTTGGCAAACGGACATAGTTTCTGTAGATAACAAACTTAATCAAATTGGGAAATTTGATACAAATCAAATTGTGAGCTTACTCCAGAAAATCCCAAACTCAAATATATTTGTAAAATTTGAATTAGCAGGGAATGAAATGAAGCAAATAAAAAATTATCAATAAACAAATTTCCCTGCCTATTATTATTATTATTATTATTATTATTATTATTGAAGTGAGAGGCCACCTACTAGAGTGAGACAAGGAGATCGCTTGGACTAACTTCTGTTGATGGGACGATCAATTTTAGTTGTGCCAAGTGTACATCGTATCTCATGAATGACTAGAAAACGCTGTTAGTGACTTTCTGCAGTGCGCCCACGAAATAAACATCTGGTTACCATGACTACTTGATAGGTGTCCAGACAGATGATCATGGAGTTGCCGAGAAGCTGGGAGAACAAGATGATGCTGAACGTGTCTTGAACTTCTCGAGCAATTCTGCAAAGAAATCCAACATTGCCATCTTTTACATCTCAGTTCAGCATCCAGTGTTTCCATTTGGTTATGAATATGATGACGGTCGGATCATCAGATAGTTTTATAAATGCCAGATAAAAATCTGTATAATGCCTCTATATCTGTATAATGCCTCTGTATCTGTATAATGCAATTAATTAAAAATACAATTGTTTGGAACAACTTCAGACATTTAATTACCAGATTTAAATTCAACTGTACAATATGTGAAACTTGAGAAAATAGTGATATGAAGATACAATTTCCAATTTCCAAAGACTATATAATTGGACACAAAGGTTTTATTTCAAATTCTCTTAGCACTCTACACTACTATTTTCTACATATTCTCGAGTCTTCAGGCGCACTTCTGGATATACAACATAATCATCATGAACTTACGCATAGATCTGTTCATGTTGCTTGGAGTACTTGACCAGCAAGTCATGAGCCTCTGTCGAGCGCCGCGACGCCGCCCGACGCCGTCGTGTGATGACGTCACTCATGCAGACGCGCGACGTCGTCGTGGACTTAGCGTCTCTCTTGACGATCATGCCCTCGGAGATGTATTCGCCAAAGAAGTTGTCAACTTGTAGATATTGTGGAGGTGGATGCTCCTTAATATAAATGTAATATTATTGAAATCTTAATTTTTAGAAATTCTCTAAATTTTGTATATTTTTCTATTATAAATGTAATAAAAATATAACACATGCCTACATGCAAACTTCATTATAAGGTACCTCTTATAGCTTAAAAATTATAGACAAATTTAGATTTATTTAATACGGATTTAATACAGAGTATGTCAGAATATTCTAGTGAAGGTTCTTCGTTTTTTTAATCAAAATCTATTACAATATCAGTAAAATTCTGGTTCTCTTTTCGGAAATTCACATCAAAGAATGCTAGAAATGTGTGTTTTTTCTTCTTAAAATTTGTTGGTATACTTTTTTGTAGACAGTTTGTATGTGAACATGCCTACAGAGAATCATCAATGAGAATGATTAGCTAATATGAATTACCTACTCACCTTCACAATTAGTCTCGTCTCCACTCCCCCACTTCCTTCCACAACCTCGTCTTCATCGCTCCCACCAATACTCTTCAACGCCATCTGCAGAACTATAAGCTGGCCACAAAGATGCATCAAAATACAGACGAAGAACGTATCCATAAGAGCGGTCACCAGGGCCGCCTCAAAAGAAGCTAGAACTTGAATGAAAAGCAGCGGTTCAAAGTATTTGTCACTGTCAATCGGATACAAAGCTCTGAATGGCAGCCGTTTTGCAGTGCCCTCCATGATGTAGCTTGGAATTATTGAACCCATTGCGAAAAATACAGTCACACATTGAGCTAAAAACATGACGATTGATGCAAGAATTCTTCCGTATTTTTCACACTTTCTTGATGTGTCTTCGTAATTGTCAAGAAGTATCCATACATGATTGATCTTGTTGACAATACTCTCGACGCCTCTCCTGTTCTTGATCAACGCCGCCGTCCTGGCGATGTAGCAGAGGAGGGTGACGAGGATGTTGACGTTGGTGATGACCTCGGCGCCCGACGCCTTGAGCAGTAGATCGGCGACGGTGAAGACGGCGTGGGCGATCATCGGCAAGAACAACGCGAACGTGCGGAGGTGGTGACGACGTCGTTCAGGCGTCGTGACGTCGGAGGGACGCCACATGCCGAAGATACTTAAGAGGTTCATATGTAGCGATAGGAAATTGCTTTCTTTACCTTCTTCCATTGTCGTAATGAAAACATCTCAACCTTTCACCTAAGCTACTGAGTTACATTGAATAAAAGGTATCAGTAACGTTTTTTAGTTGATTATGATTGAGCATTGATTAGGTATATTAGTCTTGTTGATAACTCTGATGTAAATTTCATTTCACGATATGAAATCGTTGAAGCGTCACTGCACAGAATAAATAATGTTCACTCTGTAGAAAATGAGGTTTTGATTGAGATCTAATGATAATGGTTGGTATTATACCGGCAATGTTTGAGCTTTTTCATTGAATTCCACCTTAGAAAAAGTACCTATACTTTATAATCATTAACTAGACAGAATGATGTACAGCTAATAAAGTAAATTATTTTCAGATTTGTAATATTTATGTGACAATGGATGAAGTGATTTTACAAAGTGACGCATGTTACGTAACGTCGCACAATTAAGATGACTTAATTATATCTACGGACATAAAAGGGAATTATATGGAAATTATAATTGTTTTTGGTTTAGTAATTCAAGGAGAGGATGACATGTTAAATCATTCAGCATAGCGTAAATGTCATGTCTTAGATCGAGATTATAGACAAGGAAGAAATTAAGCCAAATTGCGTGCCATCATTTATAATTGTTCAAATTATGTTCTCATAGAAAGTGAAGGTTTTCTGAAATGCGCAAATTATAATATTGATTAGCAAGTAGATATTTTTAGTAGATTTTTTAGTGTTTTCAGTAAATGTTAAGAAGGGAGTAATATTTTTTTATGTAAGATAAAAACTATGCTCTATTAGTAAATAAATTTATTTAAAAAAAATATTGACTGACATTATAAAAAATAAACATTCTAAACCTATGATTGTCTCTCAGCCATATCCGTAATTTGACAAATACGATAACTTTGTAAATTACCGTTGCTATGTACCATGAATTCTTTACTAGGAAAACGCTCTGTGTAACGCGTTGATAAGCGAGCCCTCGTATTGCATACGATTTGATAGGCGTTGCAGGTTGCTGCTCTTCAGGCATTGGAACTGGAGCATCAAGATAGCAGTGATAAAATATCTGAAAATTCTTTACATAAATTTGCTAATATTTGACAAGCATAAAATGCCCGCATTATGTAAAATTAGCTTTTGAAGAACGACAGATTATTCCGAAAATTGGCTAAAATATTAACATGTTCGTCCCAATGACCATGCAAAAAAAATTAGTTGATCGGTCAAACGGTTCCATTTTTATTTTAAAAAATCACAGGATCTCCGTTTACGGAAATCTATTAGCCCACATCAAATTCAGATCTGTTCAGATCAGCTCCAGATGTGACAGATCTGAATTTATTCTGGTGCTAACAGAGATTTCCGCAAGGATCGGTTAAAACTATAAATACACGAGACCGCTCAAATGACATTAGTGTATGTAAAAAATTATAAAATTATAATTACGGCATACTAACTCATATTGTACTAGGAAAACGCTCTGGGTAACGCGTTGATGAGCGAGCACGGATACGCGCAACACCTCGAACCGAAATTCTGTTCATCGAAAATGTCCTTAAAAGCCAATAATTCTTGAATTTCGCCACATACTTGTATGAAAACCTCCAACAATTCTCAAAATATTGGTCCCAATAACCACGCAAAGTTTTAAGTTGATCGATTGAACGTTTATGATTGAACGATTCCTTGTTAATTTCCAAAAATCACAGGATATCGTTCAAAAAATATTTTAACGGTCATATCAGTTTCGTAATATACGTTTGAAAGTTTCTGCTCTAACAACCTTGAAGTGAAGATTCGAAGATGCCGTGAAATGTGAAATTCGAGAAATATGACAGCCAACACGCAAAATATCCGTAAACTGTCAATAACTTTTGAATTTAAACACAGTTTAGTATGATAATTGTCAAAAATACAGATAATGTTGGATCCGATGACCATTCAAATTTTTAAGTTGATCGGTCAAACGGTTCTGGTTTAAATTTCAAACAGCACATGAAATATTTTATTAAATTTTAACCAATGGGAGGATTTGGCTGAAAATTTGTAAAATAAGAGACAATGTTGGTCTTAATGACCATGCAAAATATAAGGTTGATCACATTTGTCGAATACCATTTTCATTTTTCAACCTAACAGAAGATATTTATTTAAATTTTAACCAATTTATAGATTTAAAAAAAAATGGGGTCAGCAAACAGAGAAGGTTGTCTCTACATGTGTGCAAAATTTCAGATCGTTCGGTGAAACGGTGCGACTACCATTGCTCCAGATAACAGACAAAGGTAAAAACAAAAACAAACAAAAACAGAGGCCCGTGTCAAAAGAGTCAAAAAGAGACGCTCGCTTCGCTCGCTCAATCATGTATCATGTGAAATTGTAATAGAAATATGTTTTCATTATAAAGATATTTTATTTAGTTCAAAATATAACACTTTCTGTATGTTTCCCATCCCAACAAAACCAAGCAATTGGTTTACGCAGGAATGTTTTATTATGGACATACAACATCAATACATATTCTGCTCTGTTTCAGCAAAAATAAATATATAAACATACATATAACACCAACAAATGCAAGAAAACAGTTCCAACTGAAATACAATTACAAGTATAATAATAATCATAATTATTA
The DNA here is from genome assembly GCA_934045905.1 of Leuctra nigra. NCBI lineage: Eukaryota > Metazoa > Arthropoda > Insecta > Plecoptera > Leuctridae > Leuctra > Leuctra nigra. Next base: position 17,831,768 of record OW203766.1, on the reverse strand, counting down.
TGATTGTATGATTATGAGTTTCTGTAAGAAGTATCATAGGGTGACAACATACTTAAGTGTATTACTATTATATCGTAATTTTGTATGCTTTTAAACATTTGTGGAATATGAAAAGGTGTATAAAAGTACTACAATATATTCTCTCAAAAGGATTCTGCAAAATTGTTGTTTAAAAGCACAATACAAACATTTACTGTTCCTACAAATAGGTAGTTTCAAACATTAGTAAATTGTATTTCAAAAATTTGTTACCAAAATGTGGAGTAGTCAAATTCAAATTAATACATATTCAATCTATAATTCTTAGCATATAACACCAAAATTATGCATCATTAATACATCAAAAAACAAATAAACATGCTTATTTAAATAATCAGTTTTTAGGGATTATCACAACATTAAAACGTACGGTAAATTAATTTACACCAAAACATTGATTAAAATATTTGTTTTCAAAACAAACTTGTTCTAAACTTGTACAACTTTCTCAAAAACCGTTTTAGTGAACAGATATGTTCACTTCTTATGTAGCAAAATTGATCAAATTGCTGTAGGCACTACATTCAAAATTTATCAACTAATCAATAGCTATCAAATTCACTTTTGCACATAGAAAACAATTCTAATAAAATTGTACTTTTTTTGAAAAGTACAATTTTATAGGTGTATAAAAGTACAACAAGAAACACTCAAAAGGAAGCTGCAAAATTGTTGTTTAAACGCACAATACAAAAATTTACTGTACCTACATACAAATAGGTAGTTTCAAACATTAGTAAATTGTATTTCAAAAAATGTGTTACCAAAATGTGGAGTAGTCAAATTCAAATTAATACATATTATATAACACCAAAATGATGCATCATTAATACATCAAAAACACATGTTTATTTAAATAATAAGTTTTTAGGGATTATCACAACATTTTCTTTTCAATTGTACCAGTATTGTAAATGGAACAAATTACAAATAAAGGGTACAAGGAAAGAACGCTATGAGTCTATTTATTGAAAAATTAGTCTTGCAGTGATTTTTATGAGCATTTAGAATACCCTCGGTTTTTAGAAAATATTGCCACAAAGTCTTGAAAAACGCAATTGAAATATCGATTTGTATGGAAGATATAGATACAAGTTTCAAGATAAAACATCGTTTATCTCAATTTCATCCGTATGTGACACAGCGTTCTTTTCCTGTACCATCAAATAGTTTTCATACAAACATTTTACGTATTGATTGAACAGTAACGCAAAATGCTTCATTGTCATTCTAACAAACTTGACACACGTATAATGTCAGTATAACATTTAAACACATTTTTATAATAGACACCAAACATTAAATAAATTCAAAAATTACATGAGTTTGTAACTTTTATGATTATAATAATGCCAAAAGGCTAGATCTATCAAAATACTGCAGAGTAAAATCTAGCAATTCCTTACAAAAACAAAAGGTCACTGTCAAAACGCTTAGTAATCTCATTATAAATACAAGATCGGTAAGGCAATAATATTGATTTAATTAATTAAAAACTACGAAGATTAATTAATTTAGTGTTCATTAACAACACTGTTGGCACATTAAAACGAAAGAAAATTAATCTTTAAATATCATTGCCACGATCAGCTCATGGTAAGATCTCTGGCATGGAATAATATCAGCGAGAACGCATGTTTGAATTGTTTTTGAAAATATGAATGAGTTGAGTGTTTCACCAACAACTGGCAGGACTTGGCTGTTGTAACGTGCGACAATTGCAACTAGAAGTTTACATGCCTCATTGACAAGCGAGGATGGGAGGTGGGAACGGGGCGTTCTCTTCGTAAACCATAGTCAGTTTGTCATACTCGATGCTTCGTCGCTTCATTTTAGTCTGAAACAGAAACAAAATAACGTCAAGTTGATTGATCGGGATTTGCATCATGTATATATATTTCTATTTCTAGATTTTCTATATTGACTTCTACAAATTTGAATTTAAAAAGGTACATTCCAAAACGGGAATCGAAATTCAAAACCGCACATGTTCAGGGGGTTATTGTAAATTCCCTTGTCGTCTCGTTTCACGTGATACGGGCTCATTGCACACTGGAGTGCTATCTTTTTAACATGGTGGTGACACCGTATCATTTGATACGAGACGACAAGGGAATTTAGAATAACTCTCCAGGGCCTAAAATTGATCATAATTATCTCTGTTCGGTTTGAAGAATGAAGATGTCTATATCCTGATGATTTGAAACAATCTTTTGAGGTAGATACCATGTGACGTCATTGTCAACTGACTAATAGAAATGGAAGTAAGTAGAAACGGAAGTTCATTTTCTACGGAATGAAAAGACTCAAGAGTGAACGAGTGAACTATTCGAATCAAAACGTGAAGCGATTGACTTTATTGCAACAAAATTCAGTAAAATTTGCCACACATGATTTGGAACTCAGTGAAATACTGGCTAAATCAACTGTCCCGCAATCAATAAAGTACGCCTACATAATCCCATTGATGACCTCTAATTTTCAGCAATTTTCTTGCCCTTTATCGACGTAAAAATGAGGCAATTAATTATAAGTTAAACATACTTAAAATGATTGCTTCTGAGTTTCACAGGATTCATAAATCAGTGAGCAATGGTTTTAGAGTTTAGCTCGATTAATCGACTTTCCATCGTAGTCAAATTCTCATAGCTCATAACTTTCAACCAAACTGTAAGACTGATGAGCAGCAAAATAAGCAGGAAGTTATTCATCTCTTCGACTAATATTAGGCAACTGAACCCTCTTTACATAATACGAAAAAAAGCTTTTAGTGTAATCAAAATCGAGAAGAAACGATCATTTTCATTGTCATTAGAGAATCCGACCAGGATTTATGGCCATACAGCTAAGCCGTAAAATATCGATGGTAAAGTGTGGACAAAAACACAACTGAGGTGAATCACGAGAAACCATAGAAGGAACGTCATCTGCGGGTATCAAACCCGAGCCTCCGGCCCCAGTTGCTCATGACCCTCTCGACGCGGTCCTCACCCTGTCCAGCGGCTGTCTGTGCGCGAGCGACGGTTCCAAGGTCGCCTCCTCGCCGCTCGACCCGCTCGACGTGAACCCCTCGTCCAGCATGAGTCTCGTCGTCAGACCCTCCAGCTCCATGTCCAAGTAGAACTGACTCAACTGCTCGTTGACGAGGCGCGACTGGTCGACGCTCTTCAGCGCCGCGGCGTCGGCCTCCAGCGTGGACTCCAGGGTGCGGTCCAGGAGGCGGTAGCGGTAGACGAGGTCGGAGGTCACCGTCACTTGCTCCAGCCATGGAGGCTCCTGGAGAGAGGAAATAATAATTGGCTCAGAAGCGTGACTAGAAATACTTTCGGGAAAGGGATGGTTACAAATGAGAGAATTCTAAATATGCCGACACAAGTTTCTTGCCCGTTTTTTTTCGAGCTATTCGTTTCGATAAATTGCATTAAAAATTCGGAGTGACTATTTTCACCAACCGGTGGCGCTATTTTCACCGTGTGAAATGCTCATGCTCATGTTGGGTCTATCAGGGGCTTTTACTCAGCCTTAGGGTCACTTGGGGGGGGGGGGGGGGGGGCAAAGCCATTATATTTCTTAAACTTAAAGTTCTTAAAACATTGTCCTTTTTTAATTTTTTAATTTTGGATTAAAAATTTACGTTTTATTGCATTTTACCAATCAAAGGTAAATTTGAGTGAGACGCCCAACCTAGACGGCTTATGGCGTTACATGGTTAATTTACTTCCATAGAGCTTGTGTAGATTTTTTAAGATGCTCTTTAGCTAGAATACCTAAATTTAATTTTTGTAATAACGTCTAAGTGCAAAACGCAAAAAATACATGTCCCTAGTATGTCTGGTTAGAAAATGTATTACTGATCTAAAATATTGGAACCAGAGTCTGTTCAAATAAAACTTGACTTTTACTTCTATTAGAAGTTGCACATTGGTAAAGTGTTTGAATAACTACACCGTTCTTTCCAACTTAGACATTATAATGAGTTATAGTGGGATGTGAATCGCCCTGGTCTCGATCTCTTACCTTCAACACGGGCCTTGAATTCTCATTACTGATGACGTCACTGCCTCGATTGCACCAAAACTCATCCTGAAAACAAAATAATGTTATTTCATTAGCTTTAGCAATGGTGCTTACGACTCCTTCAAGACAATACTCGAAAATTTACGAATAAAACAATTTTAACACGAGAGAAAATAAATTATTCTGGTTGCTATGGTGATGACAGACCTCAATCTTGTTTATTTTGCTGGGGGATAGGAGATTTTTAATTATTTAATCGTATTTTTAATTCAGGGGTCCTATTCCTAAAAAATCAGAAATGAGAGTGAGAAAAAAAAATTGGGAAAATAAGTATAAGCTTATCGCTTGTTGTATTCTTATTGGTTGATAATAATTTTCTTACTGTTTTTTTCTCATTCTCACTCTCACTTTTTCAGGTGTGAGATGAAGATAATAACAAGAATTACAGAAATAGTATCAAATAAATTAATGATATAATATGAAGAAAGGTATTGATTATACTTATTACTTATTTATTGAAAAAAATCCGTCCCCTAGGTAGATTTTGGTCAGCTGACATCAGGCTGACATTTGGTCAGCTGGTGAGGCTGGTCATGATTCTGAACTCACCCTGCTCTTGTCGTCAATGGAGTACTCGTCCCGCTCGTCACGCAGACTCGCCACGCTGTCGTTCTGCAGCGAGTAGAAGCTGGAGAAGCAGCTGTCCTCGTCGACACACACGTCATGTCGGGACGCCGCCGCCGCCGCCTTGCTCTTCTCGTCCAGGCTCACCGGCGACGTCAGCGCCAACTCCTTCTTAGAGCTCTCCGACAACGTGCACTACAAGACAATCATGACCGCGATTACTAATGTTTCTCTAGAAGTCGTCGAGAATCAATCGACATTTTTATTACAAGAGGAAAAAATAACTCTTGTTACACAAGTTTGCGTTAATAAACTCTATTAGGCATGTAGTATTCGACATATTCCTCCAATAAAACAATCTATCGTCTGATATCCTACGCATCATCATTACAATCTTACAACATCTCTATCAAATTTAGTTTTTTTTAAATATTTTTCATTCACTATTTAATTTTTCTAACTGAATCACTCCTTTTAAAATTAAGAATTTCCACTTTCAATCATATATTTAATATTGATTCATTACTTTCGACGAAGGTTTATTAAAAACAGCAGATTATCGATGGTATGATTCACTTACTCTGATGAGAGATGCTGAGGCGATGGACCCGAGTGCAGATCCCGGCTCCGCCTTCACGGACGTCGCCTGTGACGGCGGCCGTTGGAACTCGTGGAGGTCGCCGAAACCCTGCAAGCGTCGACATTGTCATCACATTTCACTCAATGACAACAGAACACACGCTGCGATGGGTTTATTATAGACAAATATTACAACTGGTGGCAGATGTGGGTCTTACCTCGTCTTCTTTCTGCGTGTTGTTCTGCGCAACAGTCTGCTGCAAGAGCTTGGCCGGCTGAAGCACCATGGGTGAGTAGAACATCTGCACGGGCTGGTACACTACGTTGTCCACGTACGACACTGCAATACAGATCGTACTCTTTACATGTTTATTGCAGGGGTAAATCCACGCCAAAGCATTAAAAAAATGTTAGAATATGTAGGGTACAACTCCGATTTAGTTCATATTTGGTATACATGTTAGGAAGCCGAAAGAAACACATGGCTCTTTCAGCGTTTTTCCATATTTTGAGCGGGGTCCGAGAAACGGGCCCCTAAAAAAGTCATTTTCAGGTGGGCCTTGGTTATTTTATAAATCAATTGTAGCTACAATTCCAACCAATCATTACTTGTCATTGACTTTTTTCCACAGATCAAACTTGACGAAAAGTGGCCTTGTAAACTCATAAATAATGACCATCAATGTTGTGATTCTACTTATGACTTGTTGAAAACATATCTGGCTGGGCCCAGATTCTACAACTGCATTGCTGGTCCGCTAGCAATTTCTTCCATAAGATTAACATTGAAATAATTGCTAGCGGATTCTGAGTTGTAGAATCAGAGTCCTGATGACGTGGTAACTGTAATATCAAACCGTGACATAGGGACTCTGTGCGACACATACCTTGTTGCGGGATGAACGACATGGGGTCGCGGTCGTCGCGTACAGGAGGTCGTGACGGCATACTCGGGATGTAGTACACGGGGATGAAGTGTGCGGGGGCGGCACTCAAGCCCCATAGAGACATAGAGACTCTGTGCGACACATACCTTGTTGCGGGATGAACGACATGGGGTCGCGGTCGTCGCGTACAGGAGGTCGTGACGGCATACTCGGGATGTAGTACACGGGGATGAAGTGTGCGGGGGCGGCACTCAAGCCCCATAGAGACATAGAGACTCTGTGCGACACATACCTTGTTGCGGGATGAACGACATGGGGTCGCGGTCGTCGCGTACAGGAGGTCGGGACGGCATACTCGGGATGTAGTACACGGGGATGAAGTGTGCGGGGGCGGCACTTAAGCTCCATAGAGACATAGAGACTCTGTGCGACACATACCTTGTTGCGGGATGAACGACATGGGGTCGCGGTCGTCGCGTACAGGAGGTCGGGACGGCATACTCGGGATGTAGTACACGGGGATGAAGTGTGCGGGGGCGGCACTCAAGCCCCATAGAGACATAGAGACTCTGTGCGACACATACCTTGTTGCGGGATGAACGCCATGGGGTCGCGGTCGTCGCGTACAGGAGGTCGGGACGGCATACTCGGGATGTAGTACACGGGGATGAAGTGTGCGGGGGCGGCACTCAAGCCCCATAGAGACATAGAGACTCTGTGCGACACATACCTTGTTGCGGGATGAACGCCATGGGGTCGCGGTCGTCGCGTACAGGAGGTCGTGACGGCATACTCGGGATGTAGTACACGGGGATGAAGTGTGCGGGGGCGGCACTCAAGCCCCATAGAGACATAGAGACTCTGTGCGACAATTACCTTGTTGCGGGATGAACGACATGGGGTCGCGGTCGTCTCGTACAGGAGGTCGTGACGGCATACTCGGTATGTAGTACACGGGGATGAAGTGTGCGGGGGCGGCACTCAAGCCCCATAGAGACATAGAGACTCTGTGCGACACATACCTTGTTGCGGGATGAACGACATGGGGTCGCGGTCGTCTCGTACAGGAGGTCGTGACGGCATACTCGGGATGTAGTACACGGGGATGAAGTGTGCGGGGGCGGCACTCAAGCCCCATAGAGACATAGAGACTCTGTGCGACACATACCTTGTTGCGGGATGAACGCCATGGGGTCGCGGTCGTCGCGTACAGGAGGTCGTGACGGCATACTCGGGATGTAGTACACGGGGATGAAGTGTGCGGGGGCGGCACTCAAGCCCCATAGAGACATAGAGACTCTGTGCGACACATACCTTGTTGCGGGATGAACGCCATGGGGTCGCGGTCGTCGCGTACAGGAGGTCGTGACGGCATACTCGGGATGTAGTACACGGGGATGAAGTGTGCGGCACTCAAGCCCCATAGAGACATAGAGACTCTGTGCGACACATACCTTGTTGCGGAATGTACGCCATGGGGTCGCGGTCGTCGCGTACAGGAGGTCGTGACGGCATACTCGGGATGTAGTACACGGGGATGAAGTGTGCGGGGGCGGCACTCAAGCCGGCAGTGGAGCAGACACTGGCAAACAAAATGTCAAATTGAGTCAAATATTATTTTTATATTGTCTTCTCTGAGTTTTATTATAAAAAGATTGTGTCAGTCTGAGGTAAACCTCTATCTTACAAGCAAGTTAAAAATTCAAATATGACTCTAATGATGTTTAAATCGACCGTTACCTTGGTGACTGTCTGGGCTGATCGACCACCTCCATGGAGTACTGCGGCCAGATGTTCATGTCCGACAACCCCTGGTACAACGGTGTCATGTTGCCCGACGTCCCGGCGCCGACGTCCGGCATGGCGATGTCCGCCGACGTCGCCGCCTCCTTGGTGCACTCGCCGGCGTTGCCAAGTTGCTGCTTGGAGAGTTTGTACGGCTCGCCTTCCCACGAGTTGGAGTTGCTTCTCTTCAGACCTTGACATTGCTCCTGGAAGAAAACATTTCGTTTGTCACAGCAAAGCTTCATCTACAACCCAGTTCACAACGAATTGTAGAGAATTCCACGTTAAAAGTCGGATTTAAACCTAATTTTTTGCCAACTTTGTGTTGAATAAATTCTAATATCAAAGGCTTTTAGAAGAGGTTATTGCTTCAAGTAAAGTGAAACCCAGAAAAAAACACTCCGTGTAAAAAAGGCAGCCAAGTCTCTTTACTTTAAAAAAATTCAACACCGAAAAGGAGTGATATCAAAAAAGGAGCCAAGTCAATGACATTTCCAAATATTTAATCGTATCTTTGAAATAAAAGTATAAACACCGAGAAATACTTTACAAAAGGACTTGGCGCATCGTTTTTTTAAAGACATCATTCTATCCTAAAAGTGGAAAGAAATTTACAAGTAGGTACATTTTCCTCTTTCTATTAGAGCCAGAATCTATGAATCAAGCTACTTTTAGTAATGACTATTTTATAGTTTTGTCAATGGCGATAGAAGCATGATTTTATGCTGTAATATATAAGTAATATAAGGGTGAAAGAATTACATAACAATTGGAAGTGGTGAGAATGTAGGTTTCTTTGGAAAACTTCCATGGAGTCAGGAGTCAGGATCCTCATCAGTGTGTTGTGTCTAATGTCCGCCCGTCCGATCGGGTAGCTCAGTTGGTAGAGCTCTCGCCCGGCAAGTGAGAGGTCCCAAGTTCGTGCCCCGGTTCGGTCGGATATTTTTCACAACACACATCCCTTCATATCAATTGGAAGTGGGCTCATACATATTCTTGCAGTACTGTTAATATGGCGATATTAGACTGGTATCTTTTCATAATTTGATCTTGACTGAAGGAAATCATGAAACGTTGTCAAATAATTACTAACTAATGGAACACAATTATATATTTTTGAAGTGTCAAGTGTATAAAGTTAAATTTTTTAATAGAAATTCAATATGACTGTCTTCTTTGTGAAATGTATTTTTATAAAATGTGTATTAATAGAAATTGTTACATGATGAGAAGGTATAACGCATGAGACTTAATTATATTCACCACGAAACAATATTACGAAGATTACTATTGTGTATATTTATAGAAAGCATAGACAACAAGTTTCATAGCGTATATATTCATATAGAAAATATTTTACAGAAGGTATGTATAATATGTACCTAATTGAAAGATGTTTCCCTATTATTCTAAACATTCAAAATGACGGTTGTATATAAATGGCACATGCTTATGAATAGAAAAATGTCTTTAAAAAAACGATGCGCCAAGTCCTTTTGTAAAGTATTTCTCGGTGTTTATACTTTTATTTCAAAGATACGATTAAATATTTGGAAATGTCATTGACTTGGCTCCTTTTTTGATATCACTCCTTTTCGGTGTTGAATTTTTTTAAAGTAAAGAGACTTGGCTGCCTTTTTTACACGGAGTGTTTTTTTCTGGGATATCACTTCTTTTGTTAGTTTATTCATACAGCTTGTAGCACAGCTTGTGTCCGTGCAAGAACTTATTTCTTTAAAAAAATACGCCTATGCCGATTTGGATACTTAGAAAAGTTGCGTTTGGTATATAAGATTAAAATAATTATCCAAGAAGAATAGCTTTAAGTTTCGTTACAATCGGTCCAGCCGTTTTCGATATATGACGTCACTTCCAGTTTTAGCAATGGCGGCCGAAAATAATGTCGTCTTGACTCTTGAATTCATAATTATTACTCCTACACATTTCCAAAATTTGGTTGCAATCGGTACAGCCGTTTTTGATATATGACGTCACTTCCGGTTTTAACAATGGCGGCCGAAAATAATGTCGTCTTGAATTCATAATTATTAGTACAACACATTTCCAAAATTTGGTTGCAATCGGTACAGCCATTTTCGATATATGACGTCACTTCCGGTTTTAACAATGGCGGCCGAAAATAATGTCGTCTTGAATTCATAATTATTAGTACAACACATTTCCAAAATTTGATTGCAATCGGTACAGCCATTTTCGATATTTGACGTCACTTCCGGTTTTAACAATGGCGGCCGAAAATAATGTCGTCTTGAATTCATAATTATTAGTCCAACACATTTCCAAACTTAGGTTGCAATCGGTACAACCGTTTACGATATATGACGTCACTTCCGGTTTTAAAAATGGCCGCCGAGAACACTGCAACCTTGAATTTATAATTATTTACAAAGTACGTTTACTTATATCTATTTTAAAGTATAAAGTGGTGAATTTAGCGTCATTTAGCATATTTATGACGTCATTTCCGGTATAGGTCATAAAATGTGTGACGTCATTTCCGGTTTCGATATTTGAATCAACAAATATTACTGATTACATAAAGTTGACCGTCTAAATCGTTTAGCGCTGGTTTTGTTCTAATCTGTTTAGCCGTTTTTGAGACATGATGTCACTTCCGGTTTCAAAATGGCGGCTTCCGGTTGGTTTTATAACAAGTCAAATGAAATATCAAAAGTACAAACGTTACATAAATATCAAGACAATCGGATCAACAGTTGTTGCTGAAATGCAAATCGATGTATATTAAATTTCATGACGTCATTTCCGGTTTATTTAAAATAATGTTCAGTCTTTTGATATTGATAATCCATATAGATGACCGTCTGAAACGATTGGCGCAAATTTCGTTCCGATCGGTCCAACCGTTGACGAGATATGACGTCACTTCCGGTTTCAAAATGGCGGCACAAAAAATTCATGGGGACAAGGTTAAATCAGACGCCAAAAGTGCACACGTGGTAAAAATGTGAGATCAATCGGTTCAGCCGCTTAGGCTGTGGCCTGTTTACCGGATTTGAGCTCCAGCCTACTACTACTAAGATTATTATTATGAAAACCGCCCTAAAACACAGTTTTCACGGCCCTCTAGCGCGCAAAGGGCGTAACCTATTGTTCCCAAATTTAGTATATGTTGTAGGGTGGGCCATAGCTCGAAATTAAGATATTTCGCAACAATGTGAGATTTCTCAATTTTAAGATCCAGTAGGCCGAAAATGCCACTTTGATGCTTACAGTAAAAGTGGGTTTGCTCCAGCCTTTATATGAGAGTGTGCGCGCGCCGTACGACTTGGCTGGCGTGGAGCGACCGCTCCACTAGATGATGAAGTGATACTTCACTCACTACTTACAGAACAGTAATCTAAGTTAGACTTCATATACGTAAACGATTTTTTAACGGAAATTCCGTAATGTTTTTCTCATGCTAGCCTGAAGCCTGGTAGGTATCTAACAACATTTACATCGACTAGTAAAATGGTTTGCCGTTTTGTTCTCTGTGGTTTGTGTGTTTGTGAATCATCTGACCCATGCTCTTAGACGCACCATCAGTGTTAAAGCTCACCTGGAATATTCTAAAGGCGCATTTCTTGACCTTGCTGCTCCTCTCTCCTCCCTTAGATCTGTGCTCTCTGACCTCGCGATGTTTCTGGACCATCCTCTTCTCCATGTCCTCGTTGTGTCTGAAACACGAACAAGACTTATAAATTATTCACATCAAAGCTGTCAGCACTGCCTATATGATTTCATAGTGCACAATTATTGCATGTTGTAAAACTAAGTATTAAGGGATGAAGAGATTTTTAGTTTTGTACCTCAGGGGTAGAATGCCGGAAACGCATTTTAATGATTCTTGAGATGAGCTCAAAAACAGTCATTCTGCCTTCATATAATTATATTTGTAATGGTGACATGTCATGTGTAAAAGAATACTGGTGATACAAGCGCTCGGTCGTTTTAGAAAATTGATAGAGAAAAATTGTTTCATAAGTGGGTGAAACTTTGATAGGATGTACACATGATCAGTCACATGATTGTATATAAGTAGCACTTTTTCATTTTTGCTTTTTGTATTGTTAATTAGGCGCATTCAACAAAACCGCTCAAAACTATGAATTTTCCGATACGATTAGAGACCATACCCGTGAACCAATTGATCTAAAATTTGTATCATGATTAGATAATACAAATTTAGGGTTATCACTTGGCACATTTTAAAATTATGTTTCATACAGCACTCAGCGAGACAAGAAAATATAAAATTTTTCACCAAAATCAAATAATTATTACTAACTAACGAAGCAAAAAATTATAAATGTACCAAGTGATAACCCTAAGTTTGTCTTTTATCTAATCATGATTAAAATTTCAAATAATTTCGTCAACCCACTTTGTCTCCAATCGTATCCAAAAAAAGTGCATGAAATACGCTGCAAAATCGCTCGCGCTTGCAACACCTTAAATATAACTGCATTTGTTGGCATCAGTCAAATGCCAATTGACAGAGCTTGATTACAACATTCCAAAAGTGTGCGCCACAAAGACGAGAAAATGGACTTCCGCCCTTCCCCTCTGAGGTACAGATGGCGACGTTGCATTCTGACTGCACGCACCTGTACAGCAGCTCTTCAGTGAGATGGTGCGGCTGATAGGAGCTGCTGGACGTCTGAGTGTGTGACGTCACATCACCACGTGACCCGGCACTGCCGCCCTGACAGGCGCTGCCGGAGCTGTGACCGCTGCCACTGCCGCTGCCGCTGTCGTTCACGGCGGAGTGCCTCTTTCTGTGGAACCAGGAGGCAAGCTATTGACACAAGGACAGGCGAAGAAGAACTCACTTTAGCATGGCAAGGCCCAACGTCGGGCAAGGCCTATACTTCAGCGTGTTCCTTTGCCTCTTTACCGATAACCTCTGTCAAGCTGGCATTTAAAGCACTTATACACATACATTTCAGAAATATATCAGTGATTTTAAGTAAAATACTCTAGGCAATAGGATAAAAAATAAAAATTACCTATTAGCTCTCATTACATAACAGATACATTTAAAAATAATATTTACATTTCATGATAAAATATTTTCATTCGCAATAATATTTTGATATGAACTTTTGAAAAAAGTTTACAGCACGTAAAAGTACAGTTCAGTTTTTAGTCCTTTATCTTTTTTATGGCGTTATATGACTGTCAGTCCTATTGCCGCCCCAACAACATGTCTCCTTTGACGATTCGCATTTTATAGAAGGTGAAGTTTTGTTGAGGATTCGTAACTCCGTATTTCAAGCAAGTAAGTCGTTAGTCCTCCTCCGCACCAACCTATCTTATGTTGTTCTGACCTGTTAGTATCTGTGGACGATCCCAGACTTGACTCTCCGACGGCCTGACTCTTGCCCTCCTCGTCGGTGCTGTGCGATCTGTTCGGGTCGGTCTTCGCCTCTCCGGACTCCTCCGACAGCGTCGTCTTCGGCTGACTCTCGAAGAACCTGACCGAGAGGAACATCTGTCAGATAACACTAGGACACCACCTCCCCACCCGTCGCCTCTCCGGACTCCTCGTCGTCTTCGGCTGACTCTCGAAGAACCTGACCGATAAGAACATCTGTCAGATAACACTAGGACACCACCTCCCCCACCCGTCCGACTCTCGAAGAACCTGACCGATAAGAACATCTGTCAGATAACACTAGGATAACTCCTCCCCTCCCCCACTACCGTACTTTCACCACGTTTTCTCTTATTTATATCACGATTCACGAGAGAAGGGGAATAAAATCTACATACATTTACTCAATTTCTTCGGGTACATGCGGTTATAACAAAGATTAGATTATCAAAAGTCTATCAGAGAATCTGGTAAACCTTAATGGCTGAACTCGGTGTTTTTAAGTTGACATTGTAAAAGCTGTAACAACGCAAGTTTACTGCTTAAAATTATGCATTTTAAGTAAATTCTTTTATCCTTAGTTGATTCATCATCATCATCATCATCATCATCATCATCATCATCATCATCATCATCATAGCACGGATTAAACAAAGTCTTCCTGTTCTGTCTTCAGTTTTAAAGCCATCTTAATGTCGATCTTTTCGAGTCCCTTCGTTTTCGGAATGTGATGAGTGCAGATAGAGTACTCTTTACTCTACGGCACTCTCTAGTGCCGAGAGTGCAGATAGAAATTATATGTTTGTAAACTTTGTAACGAGTGGATGGCCCACAAGATGAAAGTGGCACTTCCTAGTAACAACATCTCGACTATCACCTCTGAATATTCTCGTTATAGTTGAGTTGATTGTAGCTAGGCGGCGTCTCCGTCGACGACTTGGACTTGGAATCGAAGTAATCATGATGCGGAGAGATCTCGCCGAGGATGACCGAGTCGCGCTCGGAGAAGCTCGGCTCGACGCCGGGGAGGTCCAGCTTGAGGTTGGGTTTAGTGACGTTGTCCATGAGAGTGTCCATGAAGTCGGCGAGGTCCTTGCAGCGCTTGGACATCTGTTGGCGCGGCGTCACGGCGGAGCGGGTGATCGTCTTCTGCAGCAGCGTCTGGATCTCTTCTTCTATCAGTTTACCTGCGAGCATCCAGAACACAATCAGACACGAGTCACGTGATCATGTCTAGTGACCTACTAATGATTTTGAAGGCCACGGACCCGTTTTCAATGCTCTGTTAAATTTGAACATTTTCTTTTTTTTTTATTGAAACAAATACACAAGATAAATACATTTTACAAAAATTATACACTCAGGTCTACAAAGCCATAAATGGCTTGAATGTGGAAGTGAACAAATTAAGTAATAAACATAATAACTAAACAGAAAATAACTTGCATTACGATTGCAACAAACAAACAGCATTGACGGATGACAAGAACAAAAAAACAAAAATATGACTGACTCAAAGATGATGATTTATATTATATAACCCTAAATAATTTATTGAAAATCTACCTAACGTACCAACGTTAGGACTCGATTGCCATTGAAACAAGCGGTGCCTTCCTTGAATAGCCACTAGGTTTTACAGTGTAAAAACTTAAATGTGAGAAATAGAAGAGACAGATTCAACCTCAAATAAGTTGACTATGCCCAATTCAAAAGTCAAAAGAAGAGCTGCCCAGTGTTGATATTTCAAACTTAATATATGAAAATTAAATGAATATATTTTGAAATTTTACAAATGGTGGCAGGTGTGGGACTTTTAAAAATATTTCTAAACCCGCACACACTAGACGTTTCATCGAAGATATTCGAAAACGTATGTTTATAAGAATATATATTTCCCCAATACGCGTGCTATTAATGGGAGTCCGTTTGAAATCTGTGCTCACTTTCTTTGAGCACCTCCTCAGGCATGTTGAGCATGTCCTCCTCTCTGGGCGGCGCGAAGACGTCTGGAATGTCTGGACCCTTGAGCACTCTGTGTCTGCCGTTGACGAACTCCAGCTTCCTGGTCCAGGGGTTGACGAAGCTGGACCATTCGGTCTCCAGCAGTACGTAGCCGCCGTTCTGCACGCGGAAGCGGTACGGCTTGCTGCGGTAGGAAGGTTCCTTCTCTTGGATCACTGTAACAAATGGGAATTGATTTATAGTCTTAGATTAGGAGAAAAGTCTCAATTCCCAACATTTTGACAGTTCCAGTGAAGTAGATAATTACAAATAAATTAATGTTTAACACGACTTTCAATTGCAGTAAAAATTTAGGAACAGTTTTTCACATAATATATGATAAAATAAAATTGCTGTTAAGGAATATGATATTTTTTATACTTCACCAAAGTAAAAATGGTGTTTGAACGAAACGGATTGGCTGCTGGTCAGCTGCAAATATAGGGCTGGTTCGTCAACGTTCCTTGACAATCAATCCTTGTTAGAGAGCTCACCTACTAGAGTTAGATTACGGATTAGCGTTGACTTCATCGAATGGTGCTATCATTTTTTAACAGCCAATCCTGTCTTACAAATACCGTTAATTAGTATTATACAAATTAATAGAAATGGGTCGGATATTTCAATCCGTTTATGTAACACTATAAAATAAAGAGTATAATATATTAAAATATTAAATGGACGAATTGTCCCAAGCAATCAACCAACATCATTGTAATTTTTCTTTTAAGAAGAATTTTGAAACCTTTCATTATATTATTTGTAGCGAATTATAATCCCGAAATTATATCTTTTCATCTAAGTCTTATGCTTGTGTATTACTTTTCTTTACACTCAAAAGAGAGTTTGAATGGAACCTCACCTGCTTCATAGACCTCCTTCAGGTAAGGCAGATCTTCCGGATGGTAGAAGTCCATGACCGACCTGCCGATCATGTCTTGCGGCAGATGTCCGAAGTGAGCAACGACCTCGGGATCCACGTGGCTCAGGTGGCAAGATGGAAGATGTCTCGTGGAGAACTTCGGAGACACTCGGGTCTCTTCGGGATCTACGGACAAGCTCATTGTTGCAGAAACAATTCGCTTGTATTTCTATGCAGCTAGCCAACTATTTAAATAGTATTTTTTTGGAATATACACAGTCAACTGTAGGAAATTATAACAATTATACCACGAATAAAAATATATTCAAATTTTACAATTGGTAGCATATGTGGGATTTATTTAAAAATAGGTACTACAAACACTGTGCACTGTGTATCACAAGAGAAGGGGTCGAAAAGATACAAAAAAGGTTCCATATTTGCCATTTGGTGTATTTATACCTTTTAAAGGATTAGAAATTGTCAACATTTATTTACATGCAAAAAACACATTCCATGCAGGTTAACAGATTCTTTAAAATTTAAATTTGTAAAATCTCAAATTTAACCTCAACGAAATATGACCCACTCTTGGACATTCTATCAATGATATTTTCTCAAAATGTACAAATGGTGGCAGATGTAGGATAATTATTTTATTATTTATAAAGCAGCACAAGTAAGTTACTTAACCAATCTTGTATGCATTATTTAAGTTGTAATTAATTAACTAATTAATTAAGTAACTTATATTCAAAATTTAAAGTATGCAAAGATTTTTAATGCAGTGGCAGAAAAATATGATGAAAAATACAATATTTCAAAATAACAGCACATTTGTTGGTAAACACACCATTTTTTTTATCTCAAAAGTTTAAATTTTTATTCATAAATATAAAATAAAAAATCAGTGTAAATTCTAGCGGGAAAACGCTATCACGGCGAGTGATATCATATTTTATTGTAACCATGGCAACATCAATGTTGGTTCATATAAATGACATAACGCCGGGATGGCGTTATCCCGCCAAAATTTACAATGATTTTCAATTTCATATTTATGAATGAAAATTTGCATCTTTTAGTGTGAAAATATAGCAATTTTCCAACAAATATGTTGTTATTTTGAATTATAGTTTTTAAAAAATATATCCATATTCCCTATTGTGATGTAACTCAATAATCTTCCTATTCTATCGTTGTCGTATCGTCTCCCAATCATTTCACATGCACACATCATCAAGCTGGCAGGGAAAACACTCACGTTTGTAGACCGTCTGCACGAGCTTGGCAGTGATGACAAGGAATGTGGTCTGCATCTTATCGACGGACGACACTCTGTCCACCTCCCTGAACGCCGTCGTCAGCTGGAACGGCAAGTACGTCACCCTCTTGTCGGTGACCCCGAAGCCGGTGGTCTTCAGACCTCGATAGCAGCGCAGACGGCAGAAGAACGACGGCTTTTTCGCGTTCAAGGCTGAGACAGAAGTGGTCAAAACTATAGTTCGAATCATGATTGTGGTGGGAGTAAAAAGTCGACTTTAAATGCTGGGAATTCAAGTTCAAAGCGGATATACCCTTTTTAGTACAGCTGCCAATGACGAAAACTGACACAAGCATGATTATAACTCAAATTCATACAGGCTCGGCTTGTTTTTTAACTTTATGTTTTGTCAAATATTTGACAGATAACGCGCCTAGGAAAATTAATGAAAACTTCTCGCACATTGCTTCCTATCATCGTGACTCTACTGGAAGTTTTCCACAAATAGAACACACTATTATTTGTCAAATTGAAACAATCACAACTGACATATTTATTTTGACATCGATAGATTATCTATGTATGTATTGTAGAAAATTTCAAATTATTCAGTCGGTTGGGTTTGGGCAGGTGAATGAAATAACAATACATTAAAGCGCGTTAAAATCTCAACAGGTCGTATGTAAAAACATCGGATGAACTTCAAGCGCCTCCTCATCGCTTACATTTCGCGTCATTTTCCGACATCCTGGGCGCCGCGACGCCGGATGTGATGTTGCCGGCGAAGGCGACGCGATCATTGACGTGGACGAAGTCGATGAACGACCTGCCGTGCCACATGTTCTTGGGGAAGCCGAGGACGTCGCTTAGAGAGGCGCTGGTATGCATCACGACGCCGTCTTGCATGGACACGATTGCGCAGAACTCTGTGGACGCCTAGAACCAGCGAGCCAGCCAAGCGCCGAAAGAGAACGTCAAGACCCTGTCCCCTCCCCCTCCTCCCTAAATCGCTGAATATCTCACCCCTCATGTCCTCTTACCTCCCCTTGCTTGACAGTATGAGTTGTAGGGAATTCTCAGCAGAATTCATAAATACATTTTCATTCAAATTAGATGCAAGGTAAGCGTATACAAAATTATAAATAATTGAAAGTCAAGAACTAAGCGAGCATCTTGGAGTATGTACACCCAATAAAAGATAAAACGGTATTCGAAAGAAACGAGAAGATTTGATGGCATCATCCGATGAAGTTTATGCTAACTGGTCATCTAATTCTAGTATGTGAGCTCTGGTTTCATTGATAATAACAAGGATTGATTGTCAAAGGAACCCGACCAACAGCCAGCCCGTTTCGATCAAATACCGTTTTATGATTTGTTGAGTGTACATTATAACATCTTATTCGTTTTGATTGCATAGAATATAGTATTCAATATTTAAGGAAAAATAATATGACTACGTAAATTACTCCAGTTTATGAATTATTTAGTTTTGTGATATTAATTGAGCTAGATTGTGCTAATTATGTAAGACGTTAGATTTTACAAGAACTTTATAATGTCAAAATATAACACAAAATCACTTTGAAGAATCGATTGTTTGCGTCCCGTTAAATCTTGAAAAGTTAACACAAGTGAATGGAACAATTAATATTTTGAAAACAATTCCATGAGAATTTCCTACTCCAACTCAGATTCCTATTTGTAGTGACTTTTTGCTTTCTAACTCTTTCTTATAAACCGAGTAAAATGTACAGCGAGCACGAAACAAGCATCTTTAAAAAAATATTCGAGTTATGACATGATTTATCTATCGTGGTTGTTGATCATTAGATGTAGTAACTTATTTCGAGTTTGCCATACAAAGATATTATAAGTAAAAACGTGCAGTGCGCTTTTTTAAACCTATTCTAAAGTGAATATCAGTTAAATTGAAAACCTGTGCACCTATTCATCTAAATTTAGGTATTACCAACTCCTATTGCTTTTATTTAACCCTCTTCTCAATGATTGCACTTGCGTGATGTACTTAATCTTTCCTACTCAGATAGGAGTTTGTAATACCAGGAACATCGAAAGAAATCATGCAAAAATGAAATGATTCCAAACCTGAGAAGGCCTATTCAATACACGACTTGGTCAAAAGTCAAGATCCACGTTGGTTGTGACGCGTCATGCACGTCACACGTCACGCACGTCACACGTCACGGTCACGAAGACACATTACACGGAATGAAAGTCAAGCTTTGCCGACGCCATATTGAATACGCCTGCTAGGACTTGGCGTCTGAAATGGACTTGACAAGCGACGGATGAGTTTCAATGGAAACATTCCAAGAAAAAATACGGCAACAGATTCAAAAAGGGTTGCTGGATTTTAAAGTAAACTTTTGAAAACTTATACCTATCTATTAAACAATAAAAAAGGAAATAACTTTAGTAAGGATCGACTGAAATAAATAATACCTCCGTTTAATAGAAATTTGATAAAGTTAATTCCTTATAAGAATTAATTAAATTTGATTGGATTTGAATAAATAAGGAGGAGGAGTAACATAATACTTAAATAATTTCGGTTAAAATATGCAAACATTTAAATATGCATAAATACGTTTATGTAAAATATGAATATAAATTTGATAAAGTTCATTCCTTATAAGGATTATTTAAATTTGATTGGTTTTTGTCAAGTCTGAATTTCATGGATCACTATTTTGATTCAAGGCTCAAGATCGATACAACTTAATAAGATATTAAATTACAGCAACAACTAAATTAATAATAATATGAATAACAAATTGAATAAATAATACTAAAATAATTTCGGTTATAAAATATGCAAACATATAAATATGCATAACTATGCTTATGTAAAATATGCTTAGCAACTGAACGTGATAATGAGACCATGTGCGTGTATTGAGCCTGTTTGAACATGTTTGTAATTACCGGTATCTGCACGACGGGTTCGACTTGAGGACACGTGTCTTTGACGTCCTCGACCTGCTCGGTGGTCGAACCCACGTCCATCGCCACTTGACTCTCCGGAACCTCTGGGATGTCTGCACAATAAACACTTCTTTCATTACTCAATAGACCGATTACTTAATGCAGAAACAACCATACTACACTCATATTTAATAATTTATAGAGAGGTACCTACTATTAATTTTCGTTGGCAACTGAATAGTATTAGGAGAAGATCCTGACTTTAGGGTATTTAAGTCAGGAGTTTTCTGTGAAATTTAATTTTATGAGGCCTAATTATCAAGCCCAAACCTACGAAAAATCGACAATTATAGAAAAGTAGAAGAGAAATTCAGAAAAAATTGACACATCCCAAACATACAGGTATGTGGAAAAAGAGAATATAAATCGGAATATATTTACCTACAGTAAATTTCCGTTTATTGCATCGCAGCAGATGTCAGACATTCCTTGTTGGGGAATGACAATTGAGGGGAAGGGGGAGGTCGCTAAAAGCACTCGCATTAATTGTTAGTAAAGTAGATCGAATCTTACAATTGGACAAAGAAGCAGCCTAATAAGTAATGATGACTCACCTTCCTGCGTCTCATTAGCGAGCTTGTTGTTCGTGCCACCAGACAGCGCCGCCGTCTGCAGAGCTCCGTTCTCAGGTCCCGGCATGATGGCGCCTCCGACGCCGACCCCCAGAGCCCCCGAGCCCCCCAGAGCGACGTTGTTGCTGCTGGTGACGCTGCAGTCCTCCATCGCGACGCCCTCGACGCCGGCCTGACTCGACGTCGCCGACGACAGCTTGGGTTTCTTCTTCTTCTTGTGCTCGGCGGGTTTGAATCGCTTGGAGAGCGTCGGCTGCGGGAATGGCTCATTGCTGCAACAGATTCACTTACTTTTACACTTCGAGCCCAATAGCACTATCAAACAAGGAAGTATCCAGGGTGAAATTTCGGTGGGGGGGGGGGGGATATTATTGATATTTAAAAAGAAATGAAAACATGATAGTTCGGGATCAAGGTCATTTATTTTGGTGCAATTTTGAACCCCAGTGAAGCTATATTTAGGAATTATAAATGTCAAATTTCCATTAATTGGTCTAAGGCTGGGTAGGACCAACTTTGGATTAAGTTAACTATCGATGGTTAGTGGAGCCCCGGGGAACTTTTTGATGGTTTTGAAACAAGGAACTACTGGGTATGCTGGGTATGTCATACTAGACATACTGGATATGTCAATTCTACTAGGTATGCTAATCAGCGATTATGCCCGAGGCTCTAGCGACGTCATCGGAAGTGATCTGGTCCAATAGCGGTGAATTATTCAGTTCATTATATCAGGTGGCCATGTAAACAAACGCAGGGTGAATAGTTGACCGATACTTGGGCATAGATAGCCGCCGCTGACGTCACTAGAACCTCGGGATAAAATCGCGTATATCTGCTTATAAGCATATACATAGTAGAATTGACCTTCCTTGGTTTTGAACCATCTATTTCTATCAACTGATTGATTTGGGCCATTCTCTGGTACTATTTAGCTCTCCATGACAGTTTTTAGAAGAAGAGCCATCCTAGAGATGTTGCAGATGTGAACTTACACGCTGCTCAAGGTCGATGGATGGCCGCAGTAGCCGCTGCTGCTGCCGCTCGATCTGCTGTGGCGAGACTTGGAACTGCCGCTGCCACTGCAGTGGCCATGGCTGCCGCTTCCACTGCCCCTGTGACACACAACACATGTTACACTCTGACCAGTGGTCGAATGGGGGGGGGGATGCGGGGGGCTACCCCATGGCTTATTTGTCACTGTGCCATCCCTCTATGAGAGATTTAAAAACAGAACTAATTACCGAGGTATTTAAAAATATATCTTTTCTAGAGAATTTGTCAATTTTAACCTCTGTATACGCCATTTGACGAGATAAAAATAGGGTTCAAATAAAAAAGCGTCAAAATCACGTAGAAACGCAACAAATTCAAGTTTGAAATTAAAAAAAAAACTGGGGCTGTGAGCCCCGGACCCGCATGCTGCTGGGGGGCCCTCCCAACAGACATCCCTTCTCTTAGACCTAACGCAATTATTTGTAACAATGCACCATCCCCCCATCCCATGGACTGACTTGGACACCCCTATTACATCCTCAGCTCACGTGATAGTTACCTGCTCTCTGATTGGCTGTTGCAGCTCAACGAGTATGCCGAGTCGTCGACCTTCGTCTTGTGATGGTTGGCGGTGGTGTCCTCCATTTTGTGGAGGTGAAGACTGGGTACTGATCGTCCCCTAAGCATTCGAAAGAATATTATTATCTCAGTGAAGCATCACAAAGTCATCTAACATTATCTTCTTCCTTCGCAAACAATTATAGAATATAGGGCCCAGGCACACAGTTTATGGACACAATACTGTCTGGACCATGAGAGAAGGAGATTAGAATCCACACAAAAGGCTACGTTTATTGGTAAATGTATTAGTTTTGTATAGCTTTTAGGTTGTCCATAGTCCATCCATCTGAAGGGGAAAATGTCTTGTATATTTACCCGAATTTAAATTGAACTTTGATAACGTAAAAGTTGTAAACCGATTAGGTACTTCTCTCAAAAATGGACCCCTTGTTGTTGATTGTGGTATCCTTCTCTCAATAGGCAAACCAGTCTGGGGCCCTATTCTATAACTTCAAAATTCCCGATTCTGCTAGAATCCTATTCACGGCCATATGGATTAACATTGCACCGAATCGGATTCCAGCACAATCGGGAATTTTAAAGTTATAGAATTGGGCCCTGGTTTTTAACTTCCTTTAGTGGACCAAGCTTTATTAAAGCTTACTTTTCTTTAGAAACAGAGCATTTCTGTGGATTCTCATCCCATTCTCTCTCCCGTACAGAGAGTATGCCCACCAATATTCAATACGTTAGTTCAGTTTTGTTCCCAATCTAAACAACTGATTTCATTTAATAACATCGAATTCTCACCAGTTTTGAATCTTCTGTTGTATCTGGTAGTTATTGCGATAGTTCTGTATTGCCTCATCAAGTAGTGAACGATGTGCTTGATTAAGATGCGACCACCTCTCTCGAACTTCTTCTTGCACTGACGCCAGTGACGTCGTCACGTTGCCGGCCACGTGAGGGGCGAGGGAGGGCGGACAAAACGACGTCGACGACGACGATGGCAGAGGATCGATCGAACGTCGGAGGAGGGGAATGAGGACAAGGAAATTTTCCACTCAAGATGACGGGCTATATTCATTCAAACGTTATTGGGAATTGATTTCTTGGGTCGTGTTATTTTTTTTAATGAAATGTTGGAATTATTTGGAACTTTGATCGGGTTGATACGTGATATTTTTCAAAAGCAAAGATTAATGAATTTTTGATACCTTTTATAATAACATTTGACATGAATTTTTTTTTATTAGAGTCATAATATGTTTGTTATTTAGTGGAGTCAAGATGACCAAAATATTAGCAAATTAGTGCGGTTAGTGATACTAACGTGAAATTTGGTACCCTTACTAAATTAAATGTGAGAAATCCAAAAATCGATGGCACCAAGCTTAGTCAATAATACTTTCTGAGTAATTAACATAATTAGCATAATATAATTAAAGATAGATAAAATAATTGAGCGAGCGTAGCGAGCGTCACCACGGTACTCTTATGGCACTTTCTCTGTGTGTTTGTTTTTTTGTTTTTGTTTTGTTTGTTTTTTTGTGGTCACAGCCCAGGTCAAACCACTCAAGCAATCGATCTGAAATTTTGTACACATACTAACGTACTCTATGCGGTCCCTGTGATCGTTTTTGAACGGGATCCCGTGATTGGTTCAAATTTAAAAAAAATTATCTTTTGATTGGTTGTTCTGATCAATTTGAAATTTTGACAAGTCATTTCAACCAACATTGTAGCCAATCATAAAAAGTTTCAGCTAAATCCTCCTATTGGTTAAAATTTGAAACCATTTTTCCTGTGATTTTTGAAATTTAAACTAGAACCGATTGACCGATCAACTTAAAACTTCGCAAGATCAATGGTACCAACATTTAAGGTATTTTTTTGCCTATTTTCAGTCTGATCTGTCGTTATTTACAAAAGTATTTGTCTTTTTAGGGACATTTTATTCGATAATCTAGAAATATTAGTAAAACGTATACTACATTTTCATGCCTGCCTTCTTTAAGCTTCTGCTCCAAGGCCTGTAGAGCAGCCAAGCAGTCCACAATTTACAATAAAACTAGCGCTTATAAAATGGGATGCAGTTCGAAGGCCACGGTTTAAGTTTAAATAATATCTTCTGATTGGTCGACAACCAAAATGTTCCGATTAGGTTCACATTTTGCATGGTGATCATAAGACCAACATAATCTAACATTTCACACATTGTAAGCCCTATCAGTCAATTATTAATTGTCATTTTTACGAGTTTGGGTTGTCAAAAGCTGGAAAAAGTATGTAGGAAAGTCACGACACAATGGATCTGATATTCATCCAGAGTATTTATGTGGATATTGGAAAGTTGCAGAGAAAATCGTCTTGTGCCGTGTCGTTTATCGAGACTGTGGGGATGTTGCATGTTCTGTGCTCGCTCATCAACGCGTTACACTGAGCGTTTTCCTATAGTATATCATTTTATAATATGGTCTTTATGGGTATCCATCGAAAGCTCGTCATGTCTACAATCCATATAAATCATAAAAAGTTTAATATTATCATTTAGATTACATAATAATTAACACTTTTCTTCTTCTTCTTCTTCTTCTTCTTCTTCTTCTTCTTCTTCTTCTTCTTCTTCTTCTTCTTCTTCTTCTTCTTCTTCTTCTTCTTCTGTTAGCTAGGAGATTCCTCCTGTTGCTCGGCCTCTTCTTCTTTTCTCCTCTAGGACTAGGATTGCCAGCTATCTGCCCATCTCTTGAGCGGTCGTCCTGGTAGTCTTCTCCCCAAAGGTCGTCCCTGTTTACAAATGCGGGCAAGTCGCTCATCTCCCATCCTCTCCACATGGCTGTTCCATTTCTTCTTCCTGATCTTATTCCATTCCACCACGTCTTGAACGCCACATTGCTCCCTAATATCATCACTTCTTTGACAGTCCAGAAGCGTGACTCCTGCTATGGATCTTAGCACTCTCATCTCGACAGTCCTAGCCTTTTGTTTCGTTTTTGCTGTCTCCGCTCTGGTTTCGGCTGCACTTTACTTGCAATTAACACTCTACATTGTATAAAACAGCTGGAAACAGTTGACAGCTATTGCTAAGCCTTCAACTTTTTTACGTTTTAAACAATGAACACGGTTTCAAAACGTGAATCTCAAGAATTGGCCCCCAGCAGGCGCGCGCAACCATCAGCTATAGTCTCCGATAATATTATACAAAATCGCTCACATGACAACAGTAGAAAAGTCTAAGAAAAGAGGTTACATTATTATTGGGTACCTATATAATTCAATTGTTGAAAATTGTAACCAAGGTGGTCGAGCATAGAGCTATTAGGATAATTCCAGCTTGAACTTGAAAGTAGATGCGATAACAAATTCCCGAAACACATTTAAACCACACGATGTTCGTCATTATTAAAACGGAAAGAAAATTTCCGTACCTAATCTAAAACCAGCACAGAGACTCCAGCGTTGGTAGGGTGCCTGTACCAGTTCGTGGACAGGCACGTGAGCGCGAACAGTATGATTTGCAATGCTTGGAATTAGGAAATAATGTTCACCTAAACGGTCTCACCAAAAACGATCTATGTGGACCCGGCTTAATCCCTCTACTTTTAAAGCAATGGTGAATCTAATTAAATTTTAACTTGGCCCCCAGCAGGCGCGCGCAACCATCAGCTAGAGTCTCCGATAATATTATACAAAATCGCTCACATGACAACAGTAGAAAAGTCTAAGAAAAAAGGTTAAAAAGTTAAATAATTAACTTTTTTTATTTTTTATTTTTTTGAAGTGGGCCTTGTTCCCCTACCCCACAAAAATATGATTAAATCAATATTTTGGCTACGTACACCACACTGATGTTGAGCACTTAAACCACGTAAAACGTATTTCGGAGTTTCGGAGTTTCCTCAATGTGCTGTCTCAACCGTTTGGACTATCGATACAAAACTTCGCCAACACACCATGCTAGTGTTACTTGACAAACCCGTGTTGATAATTTGTGCGCCAATGTTAAAACTCCTGAGATATTAAGGGTGGGCCTCGTTCCCCACCGGGCCTTATTCCCCACCAGGACCTTACAATCAGACTGTTCATGTGAACATCCTATCAAAGTTACACCCACTTATGAGTTATGAAACAATTTTTCTCTCACAATTTGCTAAAACGGCCGAGCGCTTGTATCACCTTAAACCATAAACCTTGTGCAGCTTGTGACAGTGATAACGTTATAGCAACAGCACCTTTCATTTCTCTTAAACACTATACTACAAATACCTTATACCATAAACCGTAATCCAATTGTGCACCAGGCTTTGCCGGTAACGCGTTACTTTTTCAGTAACTTTTATGGTAACTCAATACTATTTTAACCTGGTTATGTTCCTTTTTCTACGGGAACTTTTTGATTTTTTAAAGCTATACCAAGAAAGTTACTTTAGACCACGTTATACCTTCTATCCTGAAAGAAAACTTGACATTGTAAATCAAACATTTACCTTCAGGCTGTATCTATGCATTAAATCATTTCATTTCCTGCCTGATTACGCACGACCATAACCAGCTCTTCCCCTCCCCCTCCTTTAGAATGCTCTGCATGCGAAAGGAAATGGTCATCTATCAGTTCACCCCTTCCCACCACCCCCAGCGCATTGATACATCACCAGTCCACATAATGGCACGTGGTTACTGCCATCCCGTTGCCAAGTTTTCCCTCAAAATTATCCATTTTTATCAGAGTAACTTTCATAGTAATATTAGCTTTCACTGAAAAATGTCACATTCAGTTACCTATATTTTCTCAGTAACTTTAACTTTATCTAGTTACTTTTTGGAGAAAATAACTAACTTTCTAAAGTTACTTTATTTTTGGTACCTTACCCAACCCTGGCTGATCTGAGTTTATTGTGTTGACAGGTTCTTTTGATCGTCGCTGTTCTCCTCTTCTACAGCGCAGAGTCTACTGCTCTCAAATGTTACATTTGCGGTGATATAGTAAATGAGATAAGTTGCCCATTAAATTATAAAAGTGGGAGGACTCATGAGTGCGATAAGGATGCATTCTGCGGAAGAATGGAGGTCACCCACAATAATATACACACAATAGAGATGTCTTGCACTCCACATTCTGCACCTTTGGGATGTAACACAGAAGTAGATGATAACTTGGTTACGATAGGATGCGCTTGCAACAGCGTTGACTTGTGCAACGGGGATGATCCTGGAGGAAAAGCCAAGAGCGATGGACATGACAAGAGCGATGGACATGACAAGAGCAATGGACGTGATAAGAACGATGGACGTGATAAGAACGATGGACGTGGCAACAACACTGAATGTGGCAACAACGCTGATCCACACAACGCGTCAACACGCGTCCTCCCCAGCAAGATCCTGCTTCTGGTTGCACTCATCATCTTGCTCTACAATCTGCTGACCAACTAACAAAACCTCACATGAACTCTATTTTGTCAAATTACACATTAGATCTGAGATCATCTTTTCAAAACTCATGTTCATAGTAATAGCGGATAGTTTGGTTTTGCCAACTCGGCTAAAATTAATCTAAATTTGACATTAAAAGTTTGATTGGGCAAGAATCGTTTCGTTCATTTCAAGAATTACTTCTGACTACTTAATCTATAATATTGTTGATCACAGTTTTGTTAGGCAAGATTTATATTGTTGAGCGAGCGAAGCGAGCGTCTCCTTTTGGCTCTTTTGGCACGGACCTCTGTTTTTTTTTTTGGCTGCTAATAGCCGATACACAGGTCGCACCGTTTCACCGATCGATCTGAAATTTTGCACACATGTAAAACCAACCTTCTCTGTTTGCAGACCCTAATTTTTTTGAAATCCATTAATTGGTTGAAATTTAAATAAACATCTCCTGATAGGCTGAAAATTAAAATGGACTTCGACAAATGTGATCGACCTTATATTTTGCATGGTCATTAACACCAACATTGTCTCTTATTTTACAAATTTTCAGCCCAATCCTCCCATTGGTTAAAATTTAAAAAAATATTTCATGTGCTGTTTGAAATTTAAACCAGAACCGTTTGACCGATCAACTTAAAATTTTGCATGGTCATCGGGTCCAACATTATCTGTATTTTTGACAATTTTCAGACTAAACTGTGTTTAAATTCAAAAGTTATTGACAGTTTACGCATATTTTGCGTGTTGGCTATCATACTTCTCGAATTTCATATTTCACGGCATCTTCGAATCTTCACTTCAAGGTTGTTAGAGCAAAAACTTTCAAACGTATATTATGAAACTGATATGACTGTTTAAAATTTTTTTGAACGATATCCTGTGATTTTTGGAAATTAACAAGGAATCGTTCAATCATAAAGGTTCAATCGATCAACTAAACACTTTGCGTGGTTATTGGGACCAATATTTTATGAATTGTTGGCGATTTTCATACAAGTCTGTGACGAAATTCAATAATTATTATTGGCTTTTAATGACATTTTCGATAAACATAATGTCGGTTCGAGGTGTTGCGCGTATCCGTGCTCGCTCATCAACGCGTTACTCAGAGCGTTTTCCTAGTTTTATACCGGGGGGCGCAAAAAAACGCACAATGGCCGAGGCATCGCTGTGACAAAACTACTATATCGGGCTGAAAAGTGCAGATATTATAAACAACTTATGAAGGTTTTTATATGTGTGAAAGTTTCAAAAACATTACTTTTGTTTTGTGGGGAAAAAGTTACAGCAGATCGAATCTGGTTGTCAAAAATCGATTATACGGAGCTCAAATAGGGCGCTTCCAGAAAACGTGCATTGGTTGGGACGCTGTGATTAGATTAGATTAGATTAATAGGGTTTAACGGCGCGTCAACGACGAGGTTATATTGCGCACATTAATTATTTTACTTTAAACTTTGTTGAATTATGTGGAGGAAACTGGGACGGGGTTGACCTAACGGGTTCGATCCGGGGGAGTCCAGCACTGGTGGGAAGGCCAGGCCGGAATGGGGACGGACCGGGGGGTGTAAGGATTTGGGCCGGCGGAACCCGATTTCAGGGGGATCACCATCTCGAGGGGGAAGGCCGGCCCGATGGGGACAGCAAAATCAAGGGAGGACATGGTTAGGCCAACCCTGGCTGCTCTTTGTCTGGACCTCACCACTGACCTGTCCGGCATGGGTAGCCCTTACACATGAGCATATGCTCGCCGGCGTAGCTGCAATGGATCGTTAGCCAACACAAACCCCACCACCGCGATAAGGTGGCAGCCGTCGGTGGGGGGGACGCTGTGTATTCAAAACTATACGCATGATAACAAGCTTAAAATTTCAAATGTTGTGTAAAATATATTGCCATCATTGGTGTAAAACTTCCAGTTGTAGCACTACTGTGCATGATCGAGTCGTCTAGGTTGTAAACTAGGAAAACGCTCAGTGTAACGCGTTGATGAGCGAGCACAGATCATGCAACATCCCCAGTCACGATACACGACACGGCACAAGACGATTTTCTCTGCAACTTTCCAATCTCCATATAAATACTCTGGATGAATATCAGATCCATTGTGTCGTGACTTTCCCACATACATTTTCCAGCTTTTGACAACCCATACTAAACTTATAAAATGACAATTAATACTTGACTGATTGGCCGTAACATGTTTAAAATTTTAGATTATGTTGGTCTTGATCACCATGCAAAATTTAAACTTAATCGGAACATTTTGATTGTCGGCCAATCAGAAGATATTATTTAAACTTAAATTAATTGGAGGATTTGGCCTTCGTACTGCATCCGATTTGATATGCGCTAGTTTTGTTGTAAATTGTGGACTGATTGGCTGCTCTACAGGCCTTGGAGCAGTAGCTTAAAGAAGGCAGGGATAAAAAAGTAGTATACATTTTACAAATATTTCAAAATTATGGAATACTAGATGTCGCTAAAATGACAAAAACTTTTGAAAATAACGACAGATAAGATAAAAATTGACAAAAATATCTTAAATGTTGGTACCAATGACCATTCGAAGTTTTAAGTTAATCGATCAATCGTTTCTAGTTTTAATTTAAAAAATCACCGGAAAAATGGTTTCAAATTTGAACCAATGGATGGGAGGATTTGGCTGAAACTGTTTATGATTCGGTACAATGAATTGGTTGTAATGACTTTGCTAAATTTCAAAATGATCGAACCAACCAATCGAAAGATAATATTAATAAATATTTGAACCAATCACAGGATTCCGTTCAAAAACGATCCCAGAGACCGCATTGATTACGTTAGTATGTGTGCAAAACTTCAGATCGGTTGGTTGTGCGGTTTAACCTGGGCAGTGCATACAAAAAAAATGACAGAGAAAGTGCCATTTATAAGAGTACCGTGGTGACGCTCGCTCAACAACAAGTGGTTCTCGATGAAATTCTAGGAGGCCGTTATTGTTTCTAAGATCAAAATTATAAAAACAGATGGTAAAAAGGATAGTGACGTTTAATTTGTATTTTATTCAGGATTCATTATATTAAGAAAATTAAGTAGCACAGAACATTATTATATTTATATTTAAATTCTTGGAACATTAATTAGTATTATAGAAGGTTATTAAATGTTATTAAGTTAAGGTCTTAAAATATATCACCTTTGAGGTCGTGATTAAAAATAAAAGGGTTCAAAAATGTTAAGCCACAACAATGTAAAATAATGTATTTAATTGAAGCCATAGCTCAATTAATAATCATTAATGTGATTTAATTTCTATTTCATTTGTAATTTGCTGTCATAGGTATGGAAAAATAGAATGTGTGAATGTCTAGATTGAAACATGATCTCCCCGACCTACGTAAGACGCTTGAGCCGAGGGGTGACACGTGACCCGCCTTGTCTCGTGTTCGGTACACGTGCACCCGGCAGTCACGTGTTCCGCCTCGTGACCCCGTCAGTGGCAGAGCGCGGAGTGTCGTGAACAGTCACGGGTTCGAGCCTCGTGACCGTCTGGTATGACGTCGCCCCCATGCGGGGATAGTTACGCAATCGAAAATATATAAGACGTATCCTAGTTTACAAGTTGAATAATCAATGTACTTCGGTATTTTTATGGACTATAGAAATATCTTCGTGATATTTTAATTTCTAGGAAAACGCTCGGTGTAACGCGTTGATAAGCGAGCACCGGTGTGCAGCACATCTAACCATCATCTAACCGAAATTCCTTAAATAATCCACAAATAATCACTTGAAGGATCACATAAAGTTCAAATTTTCTTCAGAAACTGGAAAGATTGCCACAAAACATTACATTCAACATGAATCTAAGTGAAGCAAAATACTTTCCCGTCACCCCCAGGATCACAGATATGTTAATTTGACAACAGAAAATGGCTAGATTACCACAAAATCTTAAGTTTACTAAAAACTTCCAAGAAAGATCGCCAAACAGCAAGAATTATCCAAGGCAGAATATCA
Organism: Leuctra nigra; assembly: GCA_934045905.1. Classification (NCBI taxonomy): domain Eukaryota; kingdom Metazoa; phylum Arthropoda; class Insecta; order Plecoptera; family Leuctridae; genus Leuctra; species Leuctra nigra. The sequence goes on along the minus strand of OW203766.1, from coordinate 17,799,739 downwards.
AAAGGTCTGTTCGTTTACCCTGCTAAAACTTACAGCAAACTGCCACAAGCTACCACTTTCACACATCATCCGAGGATGTGTAGCTTGTGGCAGTTTGCTGTAGGTTTAGTCAGACCTAAACGAACGAACCTAAACGAACGGTAAACGAACAGACCTAAAATAGTTTAACAACTCCTGTCAATGTCAAAATAATTGTGAAACAAATGTCACTGCCTACTGATATACAGAAATGCAGTAATCATGGTTCATAGGTATTTTATGAACATTTCGTATAGGCTAAGATTTCATTGCTACGATACAAAAATCAAGTTTTCGATGAAACCAATGGATCGAACTAGCTGAAAATCATTTTGACCACAACCAGAATAGTAATATAAGTTTTGTGAAAAAATTGGCCTGATCCATTACTTCGTTTGGCAGAAGACGCCAGATGCACAAATAATTAAATAAACAAACAAACAAACTGAGATTCGAGACATAAGTTTCATGTGGAGTCGATCGCTCCGCTCGCTTGAAAATAGCAACCAAACCATTCTATTTAATTTGCCAACTCTAAAAATAAATCAATTTTTCCATAATTTCTTTATTTTACTTGCTCTCACTTAATGTGACCCTTTTAAATCTAATTTGTGAGACAGAAGTGCATATAAACAATTGAATGGACATCAAGAATATCAACACAATTTGTTTAAAAGGTACTTGTCACAATGTGCTTAAACTCAGTACAATTATTTACAGTGAGTACAAAGAAGTTCTATATATATGCTGTGTTTCATTTTGCTCGCATGTCATGTTGCATTACTGTTGCGGAGCCACAATCTTGACACCGAAGTAAAAGTTCTGCAGAACCGTGTACAAGTAATAACCAGCACGACACACCTGCGACAGAAGTACAAGCTTTTCAAGACAGCATATCACAATGTGTTTGGATCACGTAGCTATACACATAAACAGATTCAAAGGAGGATTAAGAATATTTTACTAGAAAAACGCTCTGTGTAACGCGTTGATAAGCGAGCCTTCCCATTGCATGAGGATTAGAAAGTTTCTGCTTTACAAACCTTGGAAAGAGCCGATACGAAATGCATCAACAAAGGAGCAGTTATAAAAACTTGACATTTCTATCACGAAACTTGGCCTTGACAAATATATCCAAGATCGCATAAAATTTAAAACACACAGACGACACAGACTTTTAACGACAGATTACTCTGAAAATTTACAACAACAAAAAACTAAAATGTTTGTCTATGGCCATGCAAAATTTGAAGTTATTATGTCAAACTTTCAGTTTAAATTTAAAAAAAAACACAGGATCGTGTTCAACAACTTTTCACGAGGCCACTTGGACTACAATTCGAGAAAATAAGGAGCACGACTGACCTCTGGTGGATTCTTTGGTACTAGACATAGGGGGGTATCATGGAGGATATAAGGAGGATATTTAATAAATAAATTAGGTATAATAAATTTGCTTTAGTTGTTTGTTATGGCTGAAAAAGTAAACTTTAACTAAATTTCAATTTCAATTGTTTCTCCTTTTTCACTGCTCTATGGAAATACGAACTTCAAAATAAAAAGTCATCGAAAAAGTCTCTTGACATAAGTTGCTCCATCACGTAGGGGCTTATTTGTTTGAATACCTTGTATGTGTGCAAAATTGCAGGCCGATTTTTTGTACGGGCTGGCGAAGCGAGCCTTGAAAATGCATGACGGCCACAGCTTCTCTCCCTTTCTCAATTGTTTTGTTATCAACACGATTAGATCATATTAACTTTGATTTTATATTAATATTAAATAAAACACAACACTTTTATTATGTTTCAAATTCATAAGCACATGTATTTTAGTGTCAATTTGCGTGAAATATCATTTACAACCCTTTCTGACAGTTCTTCGTTTGTTTATACCGGCCATCTTGGACATCGGCCTGGTGGATGTCAGTCCGCGGAACCAAGCTGATCATGCAGTCAGCGAACAGTCATGTAGGAGGCAGTGAAATTGGACCACCGAGCGCCAATGAGTGGCCGAGACGGTCGGCATACCCGCGAACACCCGGACGAAGACGTCTTATGAAGAATTTATCATTGACGATCGGAAGATCGGAAATACTACTCTTTTAGCGGCAATTTTGAAATGTGGAACGATCTTCAAAAACTGACGTTTTCAAACTTGTCAAATCCAATACAAATCAATATAACTTGTTTTATTAAGAACAACAGTATCCATGCTGATGTCCATGTTTATGAAAAAACATTCATCCATTGTAAAATCCTGTTACCACAGTAAGCTTACTAACTAATACTTATATACTGTTTTTAATTTAAACACGTAGGGATTTTGGTGAAAATTCAAATGCAATTATTGAGAGTACGCATGGTAGAAGAATATTACTGTTTTACGGAGTGATATTTACATTATAGAGAGAACGTATACATTGAGACACAGAAATTTCAAATTAAAATCCATTTGGATGGCAGCCGGCTTAAGAAACCTTCCCATCATTTGCCTCTCGAAACAACGAAATAATTCAGTTGCGTGTACCTAGATAAAATTATTATTTCGTTGTTTCGAGAGGCAAATGATGGGAAGGTTTCTTACTAATGAGCCACGGCCGCCTCCTTCCCACCACATACCCTTATATTATGCTCGCTATACACTACTCCTTATACTTCGATCCAGGTACACACTTGGCACAACTAAACCGGCATTTGAACGAACAATCAGTATCATTGAAATCAGTGCTCACTTACTAGAGTTAGACGACGAGTTCGTAAGACTTCATTCATCGGATGATGCCATCAAATCTTTAACAGCCAATGCGTTTCTTTCGAACACAAACCGTTTTTAGTTTAGCCAAGTGTACATGCAGATACGGTGTTTTCAACCCACTAAGCTGCAAAGCACCCAACCGACAATGTGAAACCTGTCTCGAGTAATTGCCAACACGAGTTTCAACCTCTGCTTTTTGAGAAATGTGGCTTGGGTGCTTTATGGTTGGCAGGGCAGTAAGGAAGACCCACCGTCCTGAAGGTCATCCTGGAGATGGGGATTCCTCCAGCGCGGACCTAGAGAGCTCGCTGTGACCTTGATATGATGATGCGTAGCGCGTGCTTGAACCCTGCAGATGCGTTCAACCAATCACAACTGTAGGCTGCCTCGCCCACAAGCAAGCTCTGTAACAACATGATTAGAAACGATGCTGAAGGTTACTATGCACGATTAAAAATATACTACGATTTATAACAATCAGACTGATCATACGCCCCAAATGCAATTTTAATTTGAAGACGGTTTCTTTTCTCTTCGTTAAGTCATAGAGGGTTAAGTTAACCTCTCTTTAGTTATTATTTTACACAGGTAAAGAGAGGTTAACATTTAATTTTTAATAAGAAACAGGTCCCAAAGAGGCCTGGTGAAGCAAACGGGAAACGCACTGTTCATCAAAGTGATTTTCTTAAAATTTGTCTTCCCACTAAATAATTTAAAAAAATCAGATAGTAGCGACCCATAACAGCTTCTAATATACTAAATATTGCCGCACACTGGAGTACTTTATGACCTCTGGTACGACCTCAAAGTGTTAAATACAGAGTCTGAGACAGACTCTGTGACAGACAGTTACTTACAGACTCTGTGAGATAATCGGCCAACCAGCAGCAGCACAGAAGTTCAATGTAGAGGCCAAACACAGCGCAAACGATGAAGAGTGAACGCAAATCGAACTTTTGAGTCTGGAAATTACAACATTATTTCAATGAAGGGAAAATCAGTATGATTATGATTATGACACAGTGAAAAGGTGGCATTGCGGGTTATGGGCTCAAATACCGATGATAAATAAAGTGTCCGGGTAGGTTCACTCAACAAATGATAAAACGGGATTTGAAAGATATGGATTGCCTGAAATAAATGTGATGACGTCATCTCATGAAGTCTATGCTAACTCGTCATCTTACTCTAGTAGGTGAGCTCTGATTTCATTGATAATAACAAGGATTGATTGTCAAGGCACCTGACCAGCAGCCAATCCGTTTCGTTCAAATACCGTGTTATGATTTGTTGGGTGTAAAATGTAATTAGATGAGTTATATCGTAGTAGAGTAATGCTGGCTTTCCATGCTCCGTTATCTTCCGTCAACGTCCGACACCGTCCGACGAAAACGACCACGTGACCCGTCTCGACCAATCAGAGCCATCCCCAAAAATCACGGACGGCGAGGGATTGGTCGAGACGGGTCACGTGGTCGTTTTCGTCGGACGGTGTCGGACGTTGACGGAAGATGACGGATCATGGAAAGCCAGCTTAACGTGATTCATTCGATGATAAATTGTCCGCTTCCGAGCTAGATGGCGACACTGTAGTTGACTTAACAGCTATATCCGTTACAGATTAGAAATATAACATTCACACCCACTAGCCAGACTCCTCTCTTATTGGTCGCAGTGTTCTATGTGGGTCTATTGTTCAGCGCATGTTTACGCATTCCACAACGAAACGTAAGACGAGACTATTCCAGATAACAAGCATAATGTGGTTCACGGTCATTCACCAACATCGTGAAATACGCAAATAAAAACAAGACTTCCACCACACGTACAAATTGAATACCATATTATTTTCTACTAATTGAAGATTTGAATCTTTAAAAATATTAATTAAAGTGATGCAAATAATTGCAATGAATAACAATCAATCTAAAATAAACGAGGTTAGAGGTAAATGAAGTAAATGCTCGAGTAAAAGTCATCGTATACTCGTATTATATCGTATTTCATTATAATGTCTTGATATCACTTTTGAATAATGCAAAAATTTATGAAAAGTATTGTAGGTTGATTGAATAATGACAAGCTTTTATCTTTTTAGAAATAAGTTTTTATTATTTCACGACTCAATACAACTCAAATTTCACGAGCTCAACACAAATCAACACAGTTTCATTGTAGGTGGCATTCCATCAAAATGCCACAAACAATGCCTAATTGAATAATACATCTGCGGAATATCGATAGAAAACTATTCTAGGTACGTAGTTATGTTATTTTTAATTTCTTTGGAATATTCATCCCGTGGAATATTTTAATGATCATATCGAAAGTTTCGATTCATTTACCAGAATCTTCTTCATGACAAAATTAGCTTACAAACCAATACGTCTAATATAATTAAACATTAAACAAAGTGCTAAAAAAACCACAATCAATCACACCACGGTCACCACGGTACTCTTATGGCTCTTTCTCTGCCTTAATTTGTTTGTTTGTTTGTTTGTTTGTTTGTTTTGTTTGTGTGTTTGTATTTTTGCCGGCAGAGCCGTTCAACCGATCAATCTGAAATTTATCACACACTATGTTATAACTAGGAAAACACTCGGTGTATAACGCGTTGACGATCGAGCACCTGAATGCGCAACATCTCGAACCGATATTTTGGTACGCAAAAAACGTATACCTAACATCCAAATTAAATTTAAATATGATACACTCGATCAACATAAAAGTACCTGCTTTTCATTGAAACTGAGATTATCCAAACTGAAACTGAGATCACTCACTCGGGTTACATAATTTGGAATAATTCCCAATCGATACCATCACAATTCTGTCAATATATTTCAAACAGTTAAAAATTTCAATAAGTGTAAACTTTCTTGACCGATTGGGCTGAAATTAGGAAAATTAAGAGAAAATGCAAAATTTGAACTTAATCGAAGCGTTTTGATTTTCGACCAATCGTGAGATATTTTCATTTTTGAACCTATCAAAGTTCAGCTCTCAAAAACTATTCAAGAGTAAGTTAGAATGATACCTATTGTGTGCACAATTTTAGCTCGATCGGATAAAAATTGTGACCTGTGGTGTCGGGCCAAACTAACAAACACAACAAAAAAACAGAGAAAGCGTCCAAAAGTGCACAATGGAGACGCTCGCTACGCTCGCTTAATTATTAATGTAACCGTTTGACCTATCAACTTAAAAGCTTGCATGGTCATTCGGACAAAAATTTTAATTGACATTTTATAGACACTTTATTCGCTTGTAAAATTTATAAAAAAAATCAATGCAATATAAAGAAAGACTGCTACTTTGGGCTTTGACGCATCTTGTATTCCTCTATTTTCAAGGTCTAAGCAGCAACGTTCACGCACACATTACTTCGCATGCAATAAGAAGGCTCACTTCGTAAAAAAAAAAACGTTTTACACAAAGCGTTTTCCTAGGAAACAATGTATCTAGTGTGCACGCTGTGACAATAATTTCAAATACCTAATAATAAAAAGATAATGCAATAATAATTAAGTAAACAGTAATAAAATTATAGTATGCATACAATTTTGAAGGCAGGAATAATCTTTTCACAAATTGCATGATTTCTAAGATTTAAAAAATCTCTGTTTGTTGAGACGGGTGTTATAAATGCAGTGGTCGAATTGGAAGTCAGTCCATAGGGGGATTGTGTACTGGTAGGATTTTTTCCAGGGGGGGGGGGGGGGGGCAAGTGAAGGTACAAAACTTGTCACGCGGTAAGGAGGGGGGGGGGGGCGCCCCATACGTTGCCCCGCAGGGAGTTTTTTAGTTCTTGACACTTTGAAATTAATTTTGAGACGTTCTGAGGTGTATTTTGTTTTTAAATATTTCACAGTTTTCACTCCAAATAAGGTAAGGGGGGGCATACCCCAAAAACCTTGCCCCACAGGGCGTTATTTGGTTTTTTGTTACTTTGAAATCAATTTTAAGACGTTCTAAATTGTATTTTGATTTTCAATTTCTTTTTTAATTTTTCCCAGTTTTCACTCCAATAAGGTGTGGGGGGCATACCCCAAAAACCTTGCCCCGCAGGGCGTTTCTTGGTTTCTTGACACTTTGAAATCATTTTGAGACATTCAGAGTTCATTTTGTTCACAAAATGTACAGTTAACTAAAGCACAGTCAAACTTTTATTTTTTCTGACATCTAGGGAGAAATGCCCTTCCCCTATCCTAACACCCTCACCCCCCCCTACTGTACAAATATTACACAATTGTATTGTTACAAAAAGAAACATTTGCATGAGGTCAATGGGACACGGCCCCTGGCCCATGCTGGTCCGAGGCGCACAGTTACAGAACAAAAAAATTATTTCAGAAATTAATTTGGTGCGTTTCTACGCGATTTTGATCTCGACAAATGGCGTCTATAAGGCTAAATAGACAAATTCTCTGAAAATGGCATTATTTTGAAGTAAATTACATTACTTATTGTTGTTTTTTAATCTCTCATGGGGGGATGGTGAAGTGGAAAAATTAGCCATGGGGGGATGGAACCATCAATTTATTCCCCATGGGGGGGATGCCGTTCGGATCCCCCCGCATCCCCCCCCCCCCCCAATTCGACCACTGCCTAAATGTCACAAACAAAGAAATAGAAAAAGAAAAAGAAAAAACGAAACAGATGTCCGAGCTAAATGAGTAAAAAGAACTCTTGCATTTCTCCCGCAATAAATCAATCAATCTGAGAGAGATGTTAGGCGGCAAGAGGTCAGCTCAATTGTCATATTTATTGACGCCGGCAACTTATTGACGCAGACGTGCCGCCGACAATACAAGAGAGCTTATACCTCAACTTCGTGAAAACTAAATTTTAAGAAACATTGTGAAAAAACTACATTAGAAGCCAATTATACACTCATCATTGCGCTAGGGTATTCAAAAAGTATAAATACAAATTGTCAGTGCAAATTTTGGGTTCCAATATGTATTATGGAGTCCCAGGAATAAGTATATCGTTATAAGTGATCGTTATAAAATTTAAAAATGTATAAGGGATAAAAAAATAATTGTTATAAAAATACTCACACTTTATGTCTATCTTTCAATTATTGTGGTTAAATATGGTAGATATTTTAATCCAGAAAATATTGCGAATGAACTGTTTCAGATAATACGAAGACGAAAAATAGATATTTATATGAAATAGTCAGAAAATATTTTATAAAATTGAATTCAATGTGCATGCATAATGAGCTCGGATAAATTAATGGCTTACTTTATGACGCAATGATTATTTATCATCAACACCCAAGAAAAATATTGTTTTCATTTGGTATTTCGTTATTTGTTTTGAATATCAAACTGTTCATTCAAGTCTTCAGTACTACGAAGTAAAATATAAACCTATTTCTTATCTGCCTGGGGCGATAACGCTCAGCCATTCACGCTGCAGGCACGAACCTGCTGTTGACGCCGAGACTGGTGGGCGGGGTCTAGACAAAACCTCGCATTCCTACAATTGCACAATATATGCTTCCCGCTTCAAACAGCTTATTAGTATAGGGATTTTTGCGGCACAAAGATTCGAATCCCACTCAGCTATAAGTATGACTATTGAGTCGCATGATGTCTTAAAATGTTCGTCATGTCTACACCTACATCACTAGTTTCTTAATTTTACTTGCAATTCATACAACAATTATCTACGAGATAATACAAGTTTTGATGAAAATTAAAACAGTCGGTAAAAGTCCATTTTTAAAAATAAAAATAAACAAAAAATAGTAGGATGTACATATTATTAATCTCTATATATCGTGTAAATTTGAATGTCCTACGGTCATCGGGGCAGAAGTGGGACTCGAATATAACTCGAGTTAAAAATTTGGGAAAAAATATGACAACAAATTTTTTTAAATTTTTTTGGAGGGTCAGAGTGTGTTTTTAAGATAGGTTTGAATAATATTCAATCGAAAAAAAGGATACGAAAATCGTGCATGTATGGCCTTAAGGCTTTACTAAGCGATCTTACCAAGGTAGTGACGTACAGCAAGGAAATACCAGCAAGCAAGTTATTTATTAGTTGAAAGAGTAATGCTGGCTTGAGAACACATATGAATTCCTCAGAGATCCTGGAAGAAAGTGACAATATTTATCGATCTATTCACTTCGAACGATCTATTTCGGTTGGTAAAAAGGTTGTTAATGTTACCACTTTTGCATTAATTTCGATAAACCTCTCTCACCTGATAATAGTCTGATGATGCTGAACACCTTTGGCCAAGCAATGTTCCAGCTGTTGTTCCGTTCCAACACTTGACTTGGCCTTGACTTTGACACCTCCTGTTGCATGTTGCACTTGTTGCACAACATGTCTTTGTCCCTGTTGCACAGGTACTTGCTGTACAACAAGTTGTCCTTGTCCCAGTTGCACGGGTACTTGCTGTTCCCGTCGTACAGCAAGTTGTCCTTGGGCCTGTTGCACGGGTAAGTGCTGTTCCCGTCGTACAACAAGTTGTCCTTGTCCCTGTTGCACGGGTACTTGCTGTTCCCGTCGTACAACAAGTTGTCCTTGTCCCTGTTGCACGGGTACTTGCTGTTCCCGTCGTACAACAAGTTGTTCTTGTGCCTGTTGCACGGATACTTGCAGTTCCCGTCGTGCTGTTGTTGTGTTGCCCAACATATCTACAATGTACGGTACATTCAGGAGTGATGCTTGTACTAGAGAACCAGTATCATGTTCCGTCAGATGATTGAAGAATGCAGCGTTTGACTTAATTCCTAAGGCAATGTTCTTCTTAGCAGCGTCATGAATATGCTCCACATAATACCTATTCAGAAAAAAGATAGGTACGATCCATGTGGATAAACATGAGCTAGTTGATGGAAATAAATGCGTAAAGCCTAGATTACACAGTTCAATATTTCATTCGATTCATCAAACCTTTTGGTTCAACAAAATTGTAATACCGTATAGACGCGAAAAGCAAAATAACGAGTAAATTAATTTTTGACTCTGATCTGGGACCAGTTATGGCTCCATGAACATTGAACAGTGTAAACTAGTCTAAACAGAATCTATACAAACCTTAACGCTCTGAACACTGATATGAGGTGAACGATAATTGCCACATAGAGATAGTCAGCCAAGACCACGTAGATAATTCCAAGTGACATGAATACCTGGTCTGCTGTTAGAACGATTTCAAAATATGGAGAATGTGTGGTGATGTACGGAAGGACATAGTAACTGAAAAGAACAGAAATAATTGAAATGATGAAGTGAAAACTTAGCTTTCCTAAAAAGCTTGGCGTGGAATTCGATATGATCCCAGTATTTAATCCCTGTCCAAAGGTGGGACTGAAAATTGGGCCCGGGGATGCGGCGTGACAAAGGGCCCGGAAAACAGATGAAAATGCGAAACATTGAACCAAAACACGGGTGAAAGGCTCGTAAATTTTGAAAATTGTGTATTCGGCTTTAATTGAATTACTGGCATGGGGATACACAACTGACTCTTATTTACAAAAAATAACTACATTACAAAAATCAATTCGGAATATTATATATGAAAAAAATTCAAACTGCGGGTTGCTTATAACGCAACAACTACACTTTAATATGTTTATTTTAAGTAACTATTTTGATGATGAGCATAAGAATTTATCACAGCATTCCTATGAGACAAGAAACAGAGATAAATTTGTAACGTCGAATGCTGTGATAAATTCTTATGGTCGACAACAAAGAAAATTCTTAGTCCCTCACTTCTTTAATATTTTGCCAAATGTTTTCTATGGTTTTAATAAAATTTAAGATATTAAGAGGCCACTAAAAAATGGCTTCATGAGGAGAGTATGATAAATAGTTTTTGATGATCTGTATATATTTTTAAGTCTGTTGTATGAATGCCAATTATGTATGTATTATGTATTTTTTTTATTATTATTTGAAGAGTTTGTGAAATGTTTTGTGAAATTTTATAATATATGATTTCTGCCCCGCAGTCAAGCCATTACTTGGCTTTGTGGGGCTTCAGTTTAAATGTAAGTGTATGTATATATGTATAAACCAATAAAAAAATATTAAAAAAATGAAAAATATAAATGGTCTGAAATGATTATTTCGGTTTCTAATCAGTAGTGTCATATCCTGGGTGTCTTTTATTTGTCTATTATCACAATATGATTGAATTAACTGACTTCATTTTGACTTACAAAATATTGGTTGATCTATCAATAATTTTTTTGCGGACTAAAGCCAGCAAGATTAGATTAAGCAGAATCCAAACTCCGAATACTGTCACTTCCAAGAGCTTCTTCAGTAAAAAGACCCACGGAATCATTGGATCATCAGCAATCACATCCTCAGTCATCATCTCTTTATAGATCTTTTCAATGTCCAGGATCAAATTCTTGATCCTTGCTCGATTCACATACAATGTTCCGAGCTTGAAAAGTATCATTGCTCTAAAATATATGAACAGGACGAAAGAAGTAGCCTTCGCAAAGTCATCGCGTTTCAAGTAGACACTGATGAGGAAAAGTACGATGCTGTAGATGCTGTACCAAGTTGCCACTACAGGAGCGCTGCGTATGATGCGAGAAGTTAATGACGTTTCGTCAGCATCTTTAGGAGTCAATCCTGAAACATTTCTTTAATAAAGATCTGGAACAGTGCTCTGTACCCAGGGGCGGATTAAACTGTTTGGCGCCCCTAGGCTAATTCACATAAGGCGTCTCCCCCCCCCCCCCCCCCAATAAAAGGAAACAATTGCACAGTGTCTACTTCTGTTCTCTTTTCTCTAAAATAATCACTGAACGACGTTGAAATCACAGAAACTTCCTAAAATCGGATATCTAACCCGCGAGAATGAAGTGGTCAGACTTCGAGAATGAAGGTAACTCGAAGGGCAATTTTTAGAATTTATACACTTTTTGAGCGAATCTTGGGCGAGGAAATAGCGTATTTTTCTATCTAAATCATTGTTATATACCTCAAGTTCCCTACATCTTGCGTGTGAGGGAAATCTTCATTATCTCTCCATTCGATTAAAAATACTACAGTAGTTATTGTTTTGACCACATTTTCATAATACCTCGTGTTGATAGTTTTTTTTATGATTTCATAAATTTATCATGGTTTGGCATTTATTTGACGCCGTGGCGCCCCCTGGAAGATGGCCCAATAGGGCCCCTGTCTGTACCTATACTAGAGTTGAGGTCGAAACAAAAATTACCGTACAATACCTCACTTCCCTTCTTATTAACATGAATAACGGCGAATAAGAAAGTATTACTGTGCAACGCGAAAGCATCTAATATATAGCATCTGCTATGGATATCAGAAGGTCGTGGGTTCGAGTCCCACTCGAGGAAAATCTTTTCTCATTGCAGTTGATTCATTTACAACCACCTATCTGAGGTAAACAGCGAAAAACATATTTCACACATATGCGCACTCATCTACTTATGAGGAAACCAAGTCAAGTGAATTTAGTGGTCAGTTGTCATGCGTGGAACATATTCCACGGTCTTCTGACTCTATCTTCAAAATCTCGGTAAGTTGCTAACGCAGCTTATATTGGAACACAGCCGCTGCAATAGGAACTGCCTCGGTAGCTCAGCTGGTAGAGCATCTGACTGGATATCAGAAGGTCGTGGGTTCGAGTCCCACTCGAGGAAAATCTTTTCTCATTGCAGTTGGTATTCATTTACACCCATTTACACCTATATTACACCAACCACCTATCTGAGGTTAACAGCGAAAAACATATTTCACATATATATATAATAATCAATATTTTTCGGTAATGCTTCGTTTATTCCACAGTTAAATATACAACGTTTCGCCAGGCTCCTGCCTGGCTTCTTCAGGTATATTACAAATTAATAAACTAAAAAACACAGCAATACTGTGCTGTATTGTGTGTTGTGTATTGTGTATTGTGTGTATTGTGTGTGTATGTGTGTTTAACTGTGGAATAAACGAAGCATTACCGAAAAATATTGATTATTATAATGAGCGGCTTCGAAAGCATCAAAGAATACATATATATATATATATATGTATTCTATACATATACACATATACATATTCTATATATATATATATATATATATATATATATATATATACACACATATATATATACAAAAATAAAGTACAATTTGTATTGCGGAAGAACGACACAATTCTCATTTTCGTAGAAAATGAAATAGAGGTGAAATCAGGTAAGTGGTTTGTATTGGCTTTCTTGGTTTGTCGAACATATTGATAAAATTCTGTTAAATAAATATTTAAACTTGAGCTGTCAATGCATAATCATAGGACATTCACTTTCCTTTGAATTGTATCCATTGAATGTATCGTACTCCCTGGATTCAAATGATTTGAATATTCAGTAGGACGTACGACAATGAAACTTTGAAAAAATAATATTTTTTATTGAAAAGAAAAAAGTACCCCAATTTGTAGTGAATTATCCAGGACAGGTTTATAATCCTAGGAATTATCTAAACATAGGACTTTTACACAAATTTACATAATATTTTAATTTTATGTTTAAACAACGCTATGACTGGACGAGTTATTTTCATTAACATTTAACATAATTAGATCAAAAAAATAAAATAGTTTTGTACTAATTGTTTGGTATTCTGTTTAATTGAAATTTGTCCAGCACACCTAGACAATACCGGGTGGCGCAAAAAAGAATCGCCCTGTTTGAGAGGTCACTACATCAAAACTATAAGAGATAAAGGGCTGAAACTTAAACATTTCATAGAACAAATACTACTAACATTTAATATTATGTGAATTTTTCAGAAATATTGGAGTAATGCGAAAAAAGTTGCATGCAATTGAATTAGGATGTTGAAAAATCGTTTATATTGTTGAACAAGAGCGAGCCAGAAGCCTGTTAAAAAAGAATCGCCTGTTTTGTAAAGTTTGCGTCGATCATAATTTGACACAAAAATGACTCCATAAAGCATGTATGTATCTTATAGAGACGTGGTTTCACGAAGAGATATGAAGGAAAGTTATTGTGGCTGAAACAAGACAAATTCGCATGGATTTATTAAACATAAAATTGTGTTAATTTAGAAATCCATAAATAAACACAAATTCACCTAATTCCTACAAAGAAGCTTCAAATCAATTCATCAAACACGTTTGCAACTTTTTTCCTAATAAATGAATATGTTTGAAACTTTCACATATTTTTGTTATGTTTTCTAATATGTGTAAACATTTCAGAATCCTATCTAGGTATATTAGTTTCGATATAGTGACCTCTTAATCTGGGTGATTTTTTTGCGCCACCCGGTATTAAATAGTAACATAATCAATAATATAAATAGTAGGCGCTACACTATACCTGAGTAATATAGAACGCGTTTGAGAAGATGCAAGTCAGCTTTCTGTCCAGCCTGCATATTGATTGCCTTATTGATCATCAAAGTCATGGCATGAAGACAACTTGACAACTCGTTAGAACGTCATCAGCAATGCTCTTTAGAAGAGAATCTAGATTAGGAACAAGTTGTTACAACCAACCACTGAGGCGAAAGTATCTACCTACTCGTCATAAAGTATTCTACCTACCTTTATAGAATATCTTGAATCAATAATATTATAATATTTAGGTATTTCAACATTATATCACACAAGTTTTCAAAAAAGCATCGCGTGATAAAGTGGAGTTAAATAATTCAAATCACATGTGGACTGAAATTTCTTTGCAGGTACACAATTTGAATATAAACACAATATGACACAATGTACCAAAATATGAGGGCTATACATTGTGGTAGGACAACATATTGTGATATTTTACACATTTTAGCGTGATACAGGTCAAAGCAATGATAGATAGTCCAAATATGCTCTGAAACGCACAAATCCTTGTTAGAAAATTTAACATTTTCCCGTAGGAACATAGTTTTCCAGTTGAGAATGGGGGGAGGGGGGACATATTGTTTGCTCTTTCCCTACACCATTATGATAGGTACATCGGCGTTGCAGATTTTTTTTTGGGGGGGGGGGGATGGGGGCAACCAACCAGAAAGTCAAAATTCACCGATCTATATGTAATAATACGATTTATAATTTTTACCCCCTCAGCTAGTTTTACCAATTGCCCTGTTCTGCCACCCCGGCCCTGACCGCCGGGCTAAATTTACTTGTTGTCCAGCATAAAATCTTCCGCAATTCCCGTATCTCCAAAATGTTATCACAGGTACGAGAAACTTTGTGTAAAATCCCCGAGCAAGGGCTGGTATGGCATGATCATGCACTGTTGACTGTCGTAGCTTATAGGCGCGTAGGAATAGCGGGGGGGGGGGGGGGGGGGGGGGGGGTTGCCGTCCCCTGCCTACCTTCTGACCCATTGGCTATATAATTGATTCTGATATTTTATACAAGATTTTTGTTTGAATAATTGTATTTGAAATTTGAGGAATATTTACAGGCATTAAAGTAATTATTTTTTCCTGTAAACGAGGTGTATTTGGAGAAATTATACATTCAATTTTATGTCGAAAATAAGTGAATCGCGAATTACAGAAAGGGCGTTAGTCACACTTTTTGTGAAATTGAGTTAACAGCGGATATGGGATCCATAAAGGTACATGCAACCTTAGAGATTGATAGGGCGGTAGTCCCAGCATTTGCTTGCACAGGGCACCCTTGTGAAGAGCAGAAAGGGCATTAGTCCCAGGACTTGTGTCCTTGTTGCACTTCACAGGCTCACGACTTCAATGTAAAAATGGCGTCCTTTGACACCAATGATCCGCAACAGTTGCCAGAAACCCCTGTTAAAAGGAAAAGGGGGATAGTATTCAACCCACTCAAGGGGGGAGTTCAGAATTTGCCAAATGAATTTTCTGAGTTTTATCGAGACGTTTTCTGAAGAAAGTGTTCGGAACGACGAGGATTGTGCATAATTTTTGTAATATTTGGTAATGAAGTCTTAAAATTTGTAAACAAATGTTTTTTTTTACCTTTTTTGACCTTTTTTGACAATTAATCTCCCTGAAATAGTGACATTTTAATCATACTTTCCAGTAAATTACAGAAAGGGCATATGTCCAGCTCATTGAACCCTCAAATTAGGACAGAAATATATTTTTTCCATGCGTCTACAGACAATAGCTGGGTGTATCGATTTATTGTCTTATTTATGCCAGTTACATATTTTTTTACAAATAGATCCTAAGGGGCGCATTGTTTTTCTCGATTATCTCAGAACTAGGACGGCTGGACTTCAGCCTTTCTGTAATTCGCGATTCAAGTACTTAAAAACCATCTGATCAAATTTCAGACATTCAATATTTTCCCGGGTTTTGCACCCCGAACCCTTATCTTATGAGACTGGGAGACCCTCCCAATATTCCCATAGTTTTTGTGTTTGCAGGTTCCTATTGTATGTGTATTGCGTTTGCGTACCTATTTGGAAAAGTTTGCCTTGTATGAATTTCAGATTATGAGCAGACTGTGTTGGTTATTTGTTAGGCATACCTACCCTATATTTTGTGGCCGCGTGCCCACCACTGGCGTCGTCCATGCGTAGGTATTTGCAATACCTTATGATTTGAATAAATAAAAATTAGCAACAAATATGATTTTATTTTTACTGTTCTGCAACTAGAATTATGGCGTCGGATTATAATGATAGAGGGGAATGAAAGAATTCGTGGGTGTCCTTTTATTAGGGAACCTTCCCATCATTTGCCCCTCGACTGAGGGAAACCACGAAATAACCTCAGTCAGGAAGGACTTTTGATAAAATTTACTCCGGGATCTCGGTAACCAAACTGTCCAAGCCAACTTGCTTTATTTAGTTAACTTATTTCATTTAATTTCTCAAACGATTTCGCTCAAAACTACCATATCTAAGCATTAGGTACTTTATGCAAACAATTTACTTCCCAATTTTCTAGTCACAGTTCTTTCGATCTCTTCAATCTACAATGACCATGTCACAGCTGGCCAATGGGACTAACTGGATTCTGATTTCCCAACTTGATTACCTACTACATACCAACCTATTGTAACTGACAACTGAAATATTTGTAGAATAAAAATATAGCACTAATTATTTTTAAGAAAATATATATTTTGAAATACAAACTACAATTTGAAACGCAATTCCTTTATTCAATACAATGTGGGTGAATTGTACCATCCATGATTATACTATTCGACACTAAAAGTTGCAAAACGCCACCTAGCGGAAAAAGTTAGCATCTATACCACGAGTACTTGTGCACATGCGCACAGGGCGCGTTCAGGCAAGTCATTTAGATGTCAATCGTAACGAGTTCAGTAAAAGTTATAATTACATCGCGAAATAACAGAAATTGATGAATACCTTAGTGTCAACAATCAAATACAATCGGCACATTTCATTACAGCACACATTCATTCAAATTCTTGTGAAAACGAGTTGTCTATTCACCAAAAATCACCATTTGACAGTTGCAAATTGTTTTTCTCACGGCCTTCTGAACACAAATTTTTCTTGACGCCTCGTTCAAACAATTGCAATCTGTCAAATGCTTGCTTTTGGTGAATAGACAACTCGTTATCACAAGAATTTGAATGAATGTGTGCTGTAATGAAATATGCTGATTGTATTTGATTGTTGACACTGAGGTAAGCATCAATTTCTGTTATTTCGCGATGCATTTATAACTTTTTACTGAACTTGTTACGATTGACATCTAAGTGACATGTATGTTGCAAGTACGCACGCGCGCTGGGATTGTACTCGCGTGAGCGGCCATCTTACTGATATTAGCGCATTCTCTAGGTACTTTTAGTGTCGAATAAAGATGCAACTGGAACATATTATCATTTGAATCATTGGAGGATAATGAAGGAAATTAATTTAAAAACCTTTTTGAGTATTACTGCACGTTTGTATTTCCATAAGTACACAACATATTATCTATCTTCATAACAAATAACAATTAATTTATAAGACATACAGTGGTTTTGCTTGAAACACTGAATGTACAAGTAAAAAATGGCTACTTTAGGTACAGGGGCGGTCTGGGATGAAAAGGACCGGGATGCGATGAGGCAAAGGGCCCGGATAAACATGTGACAGGGCCCGTAAAACAAAGTAAAGACAGAAAAAACGTATGTAAAATGAGTAAAAATGCTGGTTAAACATGAAAAAACGACAGTAAAATGTATTTAGGGGCCCGTAATATGGGAAAATGGGCCCTTAAACGACAGGGGCCCGGGATGCGATCGCATCCCGGCATCCCGGGCCAGACCGCCACTGTTCAGGTATATAAAAATACAAAATAAACTCACTCACTCACTCACAAGTTATTCTATTCTCTATTCTCTACCCAGTCTGTGTACTTCAGTCTGCTTCATGGTTAAGACATTTGACAGTAGCTTCCACCTTCTCCAGTCCCCCCCTCAGCCCCCTGTCATACCCCACCCCCCTCCGCTGCTCCACCGCTTGTATCTGCAGGCGTATCTCGGGCAAGGCGAGCGCCACCAAGCGGGCGTCCAGACGCACCAGGCGCTCAAGAAGACCGAACACGTAGGCAGCACCGAAGGCCAGGTGCTTCTTGGCAGTGCTCACGATGGTGCTTACTTGCAGCGCCCTCAGTTGCTCCTGGAAACAGAAAAGCAAAACATTGTTGTTCACAATTTTCAAATAAATACCATGGCATTGAGCAAGCGTTACCACAGTACTCTTATGGCACATTCTGTGTTTTCTTTTTTTTGCCTGCACTGCCCAGGTCAAACTGCACAGCCTATCGATCTGAAATTTTGCACACTTAATAACGTAATCTAAGCGGTCTCTGGGATTGTCTGGGAAAACAAAACTAATATCATTCTCACCCTATTGACGAGGAGTCGTAGGACCTCCCATGCCCGGTGCTGTGCCTGATGAGCAGAGTCGGCAAACGTAGCCACTTCGATGACCGCGTGGAAGCAGCACTCCGCTACCAAGCAGACAGCCTCCGCTTGATCCAACGCGATCACGGCCAGCACGAAGCGGAGAGACACAGCGGAGTGGGTATGTGGAGTCTTCCCCTTGCACGGCAGTAAGCAGGTGGCGATCGTCTCCAGTACAAACCGGGCAGCGGCTGACGAGAAAACATTGTATTATTAGTTTCAGTCCTCGACACACAATTTATAAACAGTAGGTAACACTAACAGGCTATGATGATTAAGAATAAGATATTTCGAATTCATTAATGATGATCTTATTCATAAAATGGCTTTGCTGTAAATGAATCTTCAATCTACATTACATTAAATTAGAGACTCAGACATGCTCAGACAACAGTCTGCCATTAAAAAGTGCAATTAACATTTTGATCTTAAAATAGTCTAAATGTCCACATAGACCGTTTTGGCATTATTTTTCCTATAACCAATCACAAGCTCAGAAACCGTTAAGCCACTTTTTAATTTTTATAAATAATTGTGCTTAATTTAGTGTGCTTTTAGGTCATCATTGGATAACCTTACCTCGTCTTACAGCTAGTATACTGGTAAGCAAAAAGAATACTATTATAATATTTTTAATTTTAATTTGTAGCTACCTCTGTCTGCATTGAGATCTTGGAATAGCTCCAGCAATGGATGCTGCATGCCGTTGGCAAGGAAAGTATCAAGTGTGTTTGTCGTCTTCGAGGAGTTCAGCAGCTTCGGCAGGTAGAGTACAATAATGTCCTGCAGTCGTGCGTTGATGTACGGATCATGTCGCGGTCCCAGAGCCACCAGCGCCCTGACAAACTCCGCCAGAGTCGCCACAACTGCAGCTCTGACCGGTCCATCCAGGTTGGCGCCGGCAGCCGAGGACGGAAGCAACAATTGACTCATGATGCTCGCTAGCAATAAGTTCTTGTTATTGCTCTTGTAACAGAATTGTGGAGCTAAGAGGATAAAGTTAGCTGCACATTTGTAGATTCTTGTAGCGAGTTTAGCGGTGGTGAGTGGAGTTCGAGTCAAACAAGACTCAACATTGCTCAAGTAAAAGCTGCTGGACGTTGAGAATGACATTCCGGCTCGAGACAAACCCGTGAGGAATGGAACCAGCGGATCCGGTCCGGAACACAAGTCAACTTGGCCGAGAGACTGAAGTTTTTGGATCTCCGGCAGCTTGGCGACGTGTCTCGTAAGTTCCGTGAGATCGGAATCCGAGTCCGCCGACAGGATGACACACTTGAGCCAAGTGCGGACGATGAGGCCCTGGTAGTTGTCCATCTTGTTTGCCAACGTTGCCATGGCAGCGTCGTGCGCCATGAGCAGGCCGAGGTAGCGCTGAGAGCAACGCACGCTTAAGGATTGGCTGTTGATGAAGCGGCAGAAGATCGACGTGAAGGATCGGCTTGAGTTGTTCTGGAGATAAACATAAGAATTTGGCTCAGTTATTATATATAGTACAGGGTTTTTGTTGGGGGAAAACACTAGCAATAGACCTACAATACCTACTGAGTTTTGGATTTGATGAGACAAATTTTGAATGCACTTCTTCAAAATAGGGACATGCAGCCTCTACTACTGGCCAATTACTCACTTGGAAACAATTATTGTCAGACATTTTCTAGTGTTCTGCAGTGAATACTATGATGAAAACACGTACATACAGCAGTTTTTAATTTAAACTTACTACAATCAATAGTTCACACCAACATTTAAACTCAATGTAAATTAGGTAGGTACCTATACAATGTCTATGCTACTACCTACCTACCTTACCTATTTGGAATACTTTCAAGCAGGTAGTACTAAGAGGAGAGGTAAGAGGGTACCAACCTACCTTGTTTGCAAGTAGCGTCAGCTCACACCCGATCCTGGCCTCCAAATCATAGTTCTCCTTATTTGAAGACAGAATACAAGGCAGCACATGCCTCCAGAGCGCCTCGCTCATTTGACCAACATTTGCCGATGGATTCGAGCTCAGTGAGACAACTTTCTCGATCAGCGCAAGCAGCATCGTGTAGAGCCTAGTTGCGTCAGATTCCAAACACATCTTGTGATATTGCGCCACCCACGAGTCTAGTAGAATGTGTTCAGAGTGGCGTAGATCTTCGCTGGAGTCAAGGAGGCTGTGCATCTCGGAGACAAACATTCGTACGAGACTCGTCGACGTCGGATCAGATTTCAAAGTGTTGAGTTCCGTCACAAGAGGTTTTGCAATCAACGAGATGTCCAAGTCATTATCCAAGTACAGTTGAACGAGGGCGAGATGAGATCGCCAGAGAAGATGTCTGCGTAGGGAGTCTTGTGGACTAAGAAAAGATAGCAATTCACTGAGCTTCGTACTGGCTTCTTTCAGATCCGTCACGTAGCACAGAGTGAGGAAGAGCGTTGTGAAGTTGTAGAGGCCCATCTCCGTCAGCGCTTGAAGCTTCGTCAGCGAGAACTTGGAATAGATGCGACCACGCAGTTGGTGCCACTGCTTTGTCTCGGAGTGTCTCAGATGAAGACCGAGGAGACGGAGGAAGAGACACCAGCTGTCTTCCGAAGTGACTTGTTCCAATCGAGACTTGATCTGATCCAGCCAGGCTCGACTCGTTTTGTTTATACTCGGCATAGAGTCTGGCTTAGCTCTCGCCAATAGGAACATTGCATTGAGTCGTCTGTTGAAATATTCCCAAAGAGTCATGACTGCTTCCGATTTCGGTGGCCACAATTCTGCCACCAATGGTGTGATTAACGGAATAATCGTGCGGAGACTTGATTCGGATATTGTGCTGTCCGGAGTTAAGATCTTAAGCGTGCCTTCGAGTTGAATGTAGTTTGCTTGCATCGGGATATCTGAGTCCCGATACAGAGCAGCTAGGTGGGATAAAATCCATAGCTTAAACACTGCTGGCTCAGTTATCAGCTTCACATCAATATTATCTAGTAATGTATTTAAAACAGACCAGAACTTTTTGTTAGTTTGATTGTGATCACTTCGTTTGTCCAATATCGTTATCAGATCCAGCCACACATTTTGAACACAAACACAATTAAAAGGAGTAACTCCAGTTAAATCAAGGTGCATGGACTTGTCAAATCTTACGATAGAAACTTGTAACAAATCTGACATAAAGGACTCGGCGTATTTTTGGATCTCATCGTCATTAGAATCAAGGACCTGTTGCGTGTCTTGAAAGACGCTTGTCTTGTGTTGGCAGTCCGTTATCTGCAGCAATATGTCCAGGTGATAGCAGCAAATGTCCAAATGTGCATGAAGCTTATGATACGACGATTTGCTGCCAGTATTGTGTGATTGCTTAATGTATGATGAGATATGCCCTAGATTATCTACAAATAATCGAAAGGCGTGAAGGTTTTTCAAGAGATTCGGTATAAGTCTGTCTAGAAGCCAAATGTATGAACTGTCACTTGAAACGAGAGAAACAAATTGCCTTACGTGAAAAAGAAAATCACAGAGTTGCCACCGCATATTCGAGTAATAGTCGGCGTCTGATGTCCCATTAACTTGCTGCACGAGATGAGGTCCAGCGTCCAGTCTCATCAAGCATTGTCGTGCCATTCGAAACAAAAGTTGTGCATTGCTATCAACGCAAGAGGCATCAAACTTAAATCCAAACAATTCCACAGATTCATTAACTCTGATAGGTGACAGGCTGGCTCGACTTTGTGTTAGACAATCAAAGCAGTGCCTTGAGGCATTCGGTTTGAAATGAAATGCCATTTGGTTTTGTGTTGCTTCCATTTAACATACCATCCGTATTTATTACAGTACGTTCCACGAAAATAATTGAAATATGCCTTCCGTCTACATTTCACAAATCATTCCATATTGAGATAATATTAAAAACCAGTGACAAAACTCAGCATGCAACAGGTTGAACACAAAAACAATATTTTATGGTTATGTCCAAGTCCAAACTCCCGCCCCGCCAGTCGCCCACTCCGAACAGCTGGCGGCACTGGCAGTATGACTAGCCAACACCGAATCGTAAAATAAGCTAGAAAGAACTTAAATTTCTTGGATGTACATTCCTTCCAACAGAAACTTACCCGTCAAAGCTGTCAATACGGTAATCAATGATTTCAGCTTTCAAGAATCGCCACTGTAAATGATTAATTGGAAAACTTAAATTAAAGTCAAAGTTAAGATGGCTGCACGATAAGTTGGCAGAACTGACAATTTATTTCCCCGCGCTTTTACATCGATGATCAACTTTTGACAGCTCTGACAAGTTTCATTCTGCTTTGTTTTGTCCCTACGATCTGTCCAAATTGTTTTTATTCATAAAATAAAAATAAACCATGTCAGATTCGACTGCTTCTACAGGGAACTCTGAAATGCCTTCAATGCTGGTGGTAAGTAGCCTTGTAAGCAGGTTTTAACCAAAGTTTTTCCAAGCTGTGTCAGAATATGTTTCTGGAATCGGTTGAGGAGCCAGAATAATTGCAGTTGGTATTTATTAACCTTTGTGTTTGTCTGTAGGTACTAGGTAGGTACATATCTGGCTGTAGGGGTGAGCTGTCAGTGTGTTTTAAAGGTGTTTCTATTTTGCCCAAATACTAGCGAATGGCAGTATCGATGGTACTATTCCCTTTTGTGGACTATGATTATGAACGGTCGTTGCCACAACCAATAGTGGCGTAACGGTCAAAGTAACGGTGTCCACTCGCACTAACACCATGACCTGCTAAAATCATAGAAAAATGACCTAGGACACGGGTCACAGCTCTAATGTCCAGATGTGATACCGAACGGCTCAGTCACAACCAAAAGAAAAAGGAAACACCCTAATTGAAGAGCAGCATGAGAGAGATTGAGATTGAGTTACTTGACAGTGTCCAGATTCTAGTAAAACTCTTGCAAAAATGTTTTATGCATGTGTGTGTGTATGGGTGCCTGAGGAAGCACCCCCAGGCATGTCCCGCTTGCATTGACTTAAAATGTATGAATTTAAAAAGTTAATTTTGACCCTTGCTATGAGTTTGGTCTACCTACTAGTTTTTTAATATCATTATAATTTGTTCACATATTAACAAGATACTCTTGAAGCCCTCATGAGCCCCTTCTAGCTCCCCCTTGCCTGGCTTTGTACATACAAAATTAATGTGAAATTAATCCGTAGATGTCCGATGGTATACAAACAGCTCAGGACGTCATCAAGAAATTGATGGATGATCTCTTAATTAAGACTGGCCAACAGAACGCCCTGCTTCTGAATAACCCAAGTCCAACGCTCGGCGACAGTGATTACGATCTCGAGGAATTTCTCAAGAGGTTTGCACAAGCTGTGCCGGAACAAGCCGAAGGAGCGAAGCTACCTCTTCCACCGCACTATGAACTAGAACTCCGCGAGAGGCTCTCGAGAGAAGTGAAGGAAATACAAGAAATTATAAAAATGAGTGAAGAAGAAGTAATTGCAAATGACAAGGAGTGTGCAGCGTAAGTTGCTTTGCAAACTTGCACTTACCTTGCACTGGGCTTGTACTTACGAATGTGACGGGTCAATCCCTACAAGATCAGACATCTAGTAACTGGTTTGTTCTAGTTTGGATTTTTGATTAACTGTCAAATCATTTTCTCCAGGATCGATAAGCAGATAAAAGAGTTAAGGCAAACAATAACGAAACGTGAAACTGAAGGTGAAATGAAGGAAGATTTGGAACTGGATAAAAAGGTTGCAGCTGCAAGGAAAGTGTTGACCAAAAATAAAAACTTGGTTGTAAGTAACATTAATTTACGTTTACCTATAATACTACCTACTACTTGTTCTTATCATTTTTAGAACTGTTGTTGAGTTGGTACCGTACTATTAATCTATTTACCTACTATTTCAGGTGAAAGTGCTAGAGGAGCTCTTTGAAAATGACGATAATAATACAGATGAATATGTCCAAAATATGCTTCGAGTAAGTATTCTTACTAGGCTTCCAAACATTAAAATAAGATAAAGTATTCGGTGGCACTTCCGACTTCAACCAACATTTGTGTGGTCATGACTCATGAGAGACTGAGAGAGAAAATAAATCTAGGAAAACTTTAGAGTAACGTGTTTGAGAGCAAGCACAGATGTGTGCAACACCTCACAGAAAACTGTTAGGTATACCATTTTGAAGGCAAAACACGATCCACATTAGCAACAGATAAATATCTGATTTTCACTGAAACTTTAAGTGAGATATTTAAACTTGATTGATTGCAACATTTAGGTTTTTCAACCAATCGGGAAATATTTTTTAAAATTTAAACAATCGACAATTTCGATAAAACTTGGCACTGATTTTACTTATTTCTTACTGAGTCTCCACTTTGAAGGGAATTTGGGATTGAAAACTACTGATCATTTTGCTGAAATTGTACAGTGCTCAGGACATCTTCTAGAATAGATTCAATATTCATTAGTAGGTACCTATATTGCAATAATTTGACAAAATAATTAGACATGACGACTAGTGTTCACTTTCAGTGAGTTTAACTCAATATTTTGAGTATTACAAGAAGGTCACATTTTAAGAGTCGACAGTACTCGCAGAAAAATTCGATTCCGATGTAAAAAAAAATCCTAGAAATGCATGAAAATACATTAGTTCTGGCTTGTACAAGACATTTGTGACATTTAATCGTGTGTTGCAAGTTGCATATACTGCTGTGAAGTAAGTTATTTTACTTCAAATATTGAAAACCCCAAAAAACCATAAAAAGGCAGGGCGCGAGTCTTTGTATTCTTCATCTTTACCCATTTTTTGTCATCATCATAATCATCCATTCGTCGCATTAGCCTATAGTTGCCGAACAGTGCGACCCCTCCTTTTTTCTTAACGGCTTGACCGATTGTTTTCAAAATTTAACAGCATAGAGATAAAGAGTAAATCTGTGTTTCTAGTGATCGAAAAAAATAATAAAAAATGTTTTTTCTCGTTTTGAGGAAGTGCTAACATGGGCAATATATGAGTCTGCCCTGAAATAATTAAACAAAAAATAAAACTTTGGGGCCACTAGACACACAGATCTACTCTTTATCTACAACCTGTGAAAATTTGAAGACAATCGGTAAAGCCGTTTAGAAAAAAGTGGGGGCCGCCTTTTTATGCTTCATAAAACGTGGATTTCATCAAGTATCGTAGACTCTTAAGATAGGTAAAACTGTTTACCTATATTTAAAGGGTTAAACGCACAGTTGACCTTTTAATGTGTAAATGTCCCAGCCCTACTTGCACAAACAACCAAGCCAAGACTACCCTCCTAGGGGTTGGCTCCTGGTGATAGAGCTATGTGTCCTTGTTAACTATATAACGTTTCACATTAACACACAGTACTTACTTCCAGGACTTGACGAATGCCCACTTAAAGCCAGACAAGGACCCTTATGTGGCATTAACAGAAGAAGTGGAACTCATCCCTGTCCTCTCTCTGCTGTACGAAGCAGGACTGGTAGTACGCCATCCGTATGATAAGACAAAGATACGTTTAGCTGGATATGATTAGCCACAATGTTCCATGAGCTTTACCTAGCTACTCTTGTATTTATTTGATAATACCCCCAATCGATCAATTATGATGTTTGTTTTCTTTAATGTGAAGAAGTTAAATTAAACCCAAATTAAACCAGTTTTATTTTATTTTTCTTCTCATTCCTAGAATCCTCCAGCACAGCATCAGGGGCATCCACAGGGTGGGGGCGGCAAGGTGGAAGGGGTCGGTCCCCCCCCCCCCCCCCCCCCCCCCCCGGGGATGTCAGGAAAACATATTTTTTGTGGCGTATTACGCATAAATTCATTTTGTAAACCTAAAAACTCAAAAAAATATTATATCAAAGTGTCAAAAAACCAAAAATTGACGTACGGGGCATGGTAGAGTATACCCTCCACCACCAAAGTGTCAAATTTTTAAAAATGTTGAACTTTTCAACAAAATACACCTCATAACGTCTCGAAATTGATTTCAAAGTGTCCAAAAACCAAAAAACGTCGTGCCGGACAGGGTGTGGGACATGCCCCCGAACCCTACCCCAGGAAAATTGTTTACCTTGCATTGTCCGCCCCCCCCCCCCCCGGAAAAAACCTGCGGACGTCCATGACCGTCAGTCCTATTCATTCACACATTTATGAGAAATAACATGTAGGGTATTCTCAAAAAGCTCTCCAACAAATTACTTACCAGCTACCTATCTTTCTGGAATGTTTTCACTTTTCTTTTTTCAACCTGGGGTGCGATCGTGTAAAATGACAACTTCCTTGTCGAAGCGAGAAGGCCGTGAATAACATTGAGATGAGAAGCTTGTCGCTTCGACAAGGGAGTTGTCATTTTACACGATCGCAGCCCTGGTAGTTGTAATAAAGTTTCAATTTTTGAGAATGTTTTTTGAATAATTTGTTCTGGTTGACAACAAATTACCTCACTAAAATTAACTAGCTTGGACTTTTTTCTCTTTTTTCAAGACAACTATATAAATATACATTATTATCATTTTGGGGAAAACTTGAATTGGAAACAATCTAGACCGAACGGAAGTTGCCAAAGAACATTATTTAAAATTTCGCGGGTTTTGAAAATTGCTTCGAGTTCATCACGTGACAGCGCTGACGTTTCAGCCTTGGTCTCTGTCATGTCATTCGATCAGCTGTCAAAATGCGATCTAATTAGTTAGTTTATTAATTTCTTTGCTATTGAAAGAATATTTATCATCTTCAATGTACCATCAACCATATAGAACTGAAACCGATAGTGTTGCCGCAAGAAGGAGAAAGCAGATTGATACGCTCAAGATATTTAATGAAAAGTAAGTTCATCCTAACCTTACTTTTCTCGACCTAGGAGGAGGAAAAACAATATTTTATATCTTTCTTAGCTTTCCTCCTTTATTATTAAACACTGTTTTTCTAATCATATATTGTCAGCAATAGCATGTATTGAGCTATCATATTATCAAAGTTGATAATTTACGTATAATTTCTGTGTTTAGAGTATCGGAGATTCAGGAAGATGTCGAATACCAGGTCGAGTTCGTTGCTGGAGGCAATGTAATGGCAGTGTTGGTATCATTACCAACAGATTTTCCCTTAGAGAAACCTATCCTTAAGATAATTCCATCAATTATCCATCCATGGGTCAATGAACAGAGTGAGATAACAGATGCCCCAGGGCTTTTAAATGTAAGTTAACTACTACACGACACACACAGTGACACTCTGGAATAATTTATTTAAAGTTAATAAAAATCTACTCCGTTCATTTTAGTTTTCAGGCGCATCGGACCTTGGCCGTGTTGTACAAGCTGTGATACGAGACTTTGAACTAAAACCTCCGCCTCTAGCGTCAGAACTGAACAAGTCTGAATCGAAGGCATTACATCCGTTGGTAAATGGTACAACAACGAGCCCGCCATTCTCTGTGCCATTCTACGACACGGTCAACAATTTCCCAGACGAGAATCATTTCCACTCGCACTTACGCACGCATTCAGCAACTTTTCCGGAGCTGACGAATCTGACTGTGCATGAATTACGAAGGCTGAATGAGAGCGAAGATAGATTAAATGGTTTACTAGATGATATACCATTTATTAAGAAGATGACTAGAAGCATAGATGACTTAATGACTCAGAATGAAGAACTAGCAAGTAAGTTTATCTTCTGCTTTCTCTTTTCTGTTTTATAGTTTCCAGATTTCCACTTTTTCCATTTTCCGCAATAAACAAACATTGTTCTAGCTTAAAGTTTTCAAGATAACTCTACCATAAATTTCTATAAAATAAGTAAAATAAAATTGTTGTCTTTGAAAATCCCTGTCTTTGATCCATCTTGTCAGCACTCAGCATTATAAGCTGTGGGTCCTACTTCATATCCAAATTGGATGTAGGTATTTGCTGTATTCGCTAGATGGAAAAGTGCAAAAAAAAATATTTTTATTGTAAATTATTACAGGTTTGATGGAAAGAGTCTGTAGATGTATTAAATTTATGTCCGAGTATATCCAATCTGATTGTTTCTTATTGTTAATTCTATATCGTTTCAGGACACAATCTATCGAAACAGTCTGAACTAGAAAAGCTCAAGCGACAAGTGGCCGAAAAACAAGGCCGTTTCCAAGCCAATAAGCAATCTTATGAAATAGCCAGCCAGAATTATAAAACCCTATGTGATCAATATTCCCCAGAGAACATTAAAGTGAGTACCTATTTGTGCATCGTTCTCGTTGAATGTTGCCTCCGGACGACGCGTTGCTAGCTTGATTGTTCTCTGTACTCAGGAAGCTTTACGAGCGGCGGCGTTACGATGCGATGAAGAAAGCGAGAAGGTAGCGGAGAGATTTCTTAACAAGGAGACGAACGTGGACACATTCCTCGACAGGTATATAGAGAAGAGAATGGTGAGTTTAATGAACCTTTTTGAAAGTGATTGGAAAGGAAAGTGAAGTAAGATAGTTGTAGTGTATACATTTTTCTAATGAACTTTTGACCAATTTTTATAATTGAACTCTCTTGGATTCTCAGCCACTGGTTAATGCAGTTTATTATGTTTTTGATCCTGAAGATGTTCTAAACCCTTTTCAGGGCCAACATCAAAACAGAGCATCCCCAATGAAAAAATCATGGCTTTTTTATAATTTTGATCTAAATGTTATGAATATTTCCTGATTATGAAAATCAACAAATTTTAATATTTTGAAATGCAGTTTCGATTAAATTTTAAAAAATTGGACAGTATTGCACATAGATAAATTGATTCTCAATACTTTGTTGCTTCAATATAGCAACTGGGGGACACTAACTTTACTGGGGTGCGATAACATAAAATGATAACTGACTTATCACAGTGACAAGACCCTAGAAGGTCGTGAATAAAATTGAGATGACAAGCTTGTCACCGTGACAAGAAAGTTATCATTTTATGTAATCCCGCCCCAGGACACTTGTCCAGTGGCCGACTGTGCCCTAGTCTCTCCTATTTAGATTTTTCAGGCCCTAAAAACAAAATTTGAACATATTTGCTGTCTTTATTATTAAAAATATCTTGAGCCAATTCGGCTTTTCATGAAATCAACCAAAGTCTGGTCATGAAATGATTAATTCGAGAATTATTACAATATTTTGTTCTTTGCATGAATGCTTTCTTTGTAAATTAACATATTTGTATTTTAAACATTTCAGTTAAGTCACATTCGAAAAACCAAAGAAGAGAAGCTTAGTCACCAATTAACAGAACTCCATAAAGCTGGGTATTAAAGCACAAAGTTGTGTGAAATCTTTACTATTACTCAAGAAGACTCATTTATGCATATTTTATTTATTACCTATTATATCAATTACTTATTGTAAGGCCAATAAAATTGTACGATTTGTAACATTTGTCTATCGTTATTCAGAATCAGTTTATTAATTATACTAGGAAAACGCTCTGTGAAACGCGTTGATGAGCGAGCACGGATACACGCAACACCTCGAACCGAAATTATGTCTATCGAATGTCATTAAAAGCCAACAATTCTTTAGTTTCGTCACAGACTTGTATAAAAATCACCAAAATCTCCAAAAATATTGGTACCAATCCTTGCTAAGTTTTAAGTTGATCGATTAAACCTTTATGATTGAACGGTTCCTTGTTAATTTTCGAAAATCACAGGATCTCGTTCAAAAAATATACCTGGGACCACCCATATGATATGATATGTAGTGTGTGTACACAATATCAGATCAATCTGTTGAACGGTCATTATTAGTTTCATATCGTTTAAAACTTTCTGCTCTAACTACCTTGCCTTGAACTGTAGATTCGAAGTCGCCGTGAATTTGACAGCCAACACGCAAAATGTCCCTAAAATGACAAAAACTTTTGAAAATAACGACAGATTAGAGTGAAAATTAGCAAAAATACCATAAATGTTGGTACCAATGACCATGCGAAGTTTTTATTTGGTCGGTCAATCGGTTCCAGTTTAAATTTCAAAAATCACAGGAAAAATGGTTTCAAATTTGAACCAATGGGAGGATTTTGCTGAAATTTTTTATGATTGGGTAAAATGTTGGTTGCAATGACTTTGCTAAATTTCAAATTGATCGAACCAACCAATCGAAAGATAATTTTTATAAAATTTGAACCAATCACAGGATCTCGTTCAGAAAAGATCCCAGGGATCGCATAGATTACGTTAGTATGTGTACAAAATTTCAGATCGATTGGTTGTGCGGTTTGACCTGGGCAGTGCAGGCAAAAAACAAACAAACAAACAAACAAACAAAAAAAAAAATAAAAAAAAAACACACAGAGAAAGTGCCATAAGAGTACCGTGGTGACGCTCGCTACGCTCGCTCAAAAATTAGATTAGATTAGATTAATAGTTTTTAACGGCGCGTCAACGACGAGGTTATATTGCGCACATTAATTTTTTTACTTTAAACTTTGTTGAATTAAGTGGAGGACATTGGGAGGGGGTTGACCTAACGGGCCCGATCCGGGGGAGTCCAGCACTGGTGGGAAGGCCAGGCCGGAATGGGGACGGAGCGGGGGGTGTAAGGATTCGGGCCGGCGGAACCCGATTTCAGGGGGATCACCATCTCGAGGGGGAAGGCCGGCCCGATGGGGACCGCAAATTTAAGGGAGGACATGGTTAGGCCGACCCTGGCTGCTCTTTGTCTGGACCTCACCACTGACCTGTCCGGCATGGGTAGCCCTTACACATGAGCATATGCTCGCCGGCGTAGCTGCAATGGATCGTTGGCCACACAAACCCCACCACCGCGATAAGGTGGCAGCCGTCGGTGGGGTCAAAAATTAGATATTTCAACTAAACAACATTTTGAAGTCATTCAAAGGTAACTGAGATTGATGAAATACACCCAACTTATACAATGAGGGTTAAATTGAATGGAATGAGTGAACAGCGTTATTAAATTTAGGAAAAACAATAATTTTCTATAGTTTTCGATTTTATTTTAATTGTCAGTGTTGATTGTGTGTTGGGATCACCATCTACTCGATCTAGTTGGGAGGGGGGGGGGGGGGGGGGGGGAGCTAGATCGAGTAGCTGGAATATTCATTTAATTATAAAATATCTTTTAAAAATAAATATGGAAATCAAAATTTTTGTATTTAAAATTTACAAAATACAAAATGAGTATAACACATTTAATGTCTTTTTGTAATAACTGACAGATTACCTTTTAGCAAATCACTTATAATAACATCAAGCTGAGAAAATAATAATTTTTGGTACTCCCTATTTTACATACGATTTTAAAATAACTGTTGCATGTCGTTCGTGCGTTTGTTTTGTTCTTTTTCAAACTTGGCACTTAACCAGGGCTTCCTGAAAAATTGAAATACTGTCAAAATCTGTTCTTGACAGATGGGTGAATAATAGGGTTATTCTACCATTTAGTGGATAGAAATAACTACATAATTTTAATTTCTTCATAACGAGAGTAAATTAGACTTTCTGCAGTCAACATGTCGAATTACCAAGTAGAAAACATGCACAAGATTGATTTTCTACCTCGATATCACAAGACGAATCCTCTGGAGAGGAATGATTTGTCCGAGTTCAGATTGACAAGTCATTTGATGATGACATTCGCTGACAAGTTGACAGACGGCCAGCGCGAGTTGGTCATGAGGGGCAACGATTTGCAACGCACAATGGGGTCTGTTTTACTTTTTACAACAGTTCAACTAGTTTAAATATAAAGCACTTGTCATATTGTCTTCTTGTAAATTGCAACTCCCGTCTCAAATCACATGTTATGCCCATCCGTCTACCAGAAAATAAGTTTTTGTTCAAATCCATCGGTACAAAAAATTAGATCTTTATTTTTGTGATTTTTGTGTCATTATTTTTATATTTGGTGAGCCGATTTAACCTGGTTGACATTAGATGATAAGATAACATGGATCAATCTCGGAAACTATAGTAATTTTTTGAGGTGAAGGCATGAACATCAACAAAACTGAAATTATTGAAACTGTTCATGAGCAATTTCACTTAAGGTGAACTAGCGCTCGGCCGTTTTAGAAAATTGAGAGAGAAAAATTGTTTCATAAGTGAGTGTAACTTTTACAGGATGTTCACATGATCAGTCTGATTGTAATTTAGTAGCCCTTTTTAATTTTTGCTTATTGCATCGTTAATTTGGCGCC
Source organism: Leuctra nigra (assembly GCA_934045905.1). Taxonomy (NCBI): domain Eukaryota; kingdom Metazoa; phylum Arthropoda; class Insecta; order Plecoptera; family Leuctridae; genus Leuctra; species Leuctra nigra. The sequence continues at coordinate 17,766,886 of OW203766.1, read as the reverse complement.
GGTTATTCAACAAAACCGAGCAAAACGATGAAATTTGCGATACGATTGGAGACCAAACCCGTAAACCAATTGATCTCAAATTTTAATCATGATTAGATGAAAGACAAACTTAGGGTTATCCCTTGGCACATTTTTGAAATTTAATTTTATACGGCGCCCAGGGAGACGAGAAAATAGCTAATTTTTCACGAAAAATCCACTAATTATTACTAATTAACGAAACAAAAAATTAAAAATGTACCAAGGGATAACCCTAAGTTTGTCTTTTATCTAATCACGATTAAAATTTCAAATAATTTGGTCTACCCATTTCGTCTCCAATCGTATCGCAAAAAGTGTCTACAAAAAGCAGCAAAATTGCTCGCGCTTGCAGCACCTTAATTAGGTATTTCAACACTTTTTAATTAGATGGTGCGATCAAATAATTAGACAATCCGATTACTTCAAATAGGTACCGTTATATATTTAGTCGAGTGAAACTAGCATCTACATAAATAGGCTCCATGGTGGTATTCTCGTAGACGTCGGCTACAGAACAGCGACGTGCCGCGGCTGTGCTTGTTCCTCAAGTACCATCCGGAAGTGACGTCACTCGACCTGGCGTACAATGAGCTCACTGACGAGGGCTTCCAGGGCATCCTCGAGTTCATGGCAGTAACTATCTCAGCGTTTCAGTACCTAGACACTCAAGGCCTAGACAATCGACAACAGGCGCGTAGGAACGGGGGGGGGGGGGGGGGTAGGTATTCTAGTGATATCCTGAGACTCTGAACATAATTTTTTATAATGAGTGGGTAATCCCCCCCCCCCCCCTTCCCCCCCCCCCTTCCCCCCCCCCCCTCCTCCCCCCACCTTCCTACGCGCCTTATCGACATACTGCCGACATTGATCTATTAATTCTTTGAAAGTTTCACACTAACATACCTATACTTCATTTTTATTAATTTCATTTTTTAACTTATCTAAATTTGATTGAGTGAAAATCGCTCAAAATGAGTAATCCACTCAAAAATGTTACGAAATTATTCCTTTTTTGAGTGGATTTAACTCATTTTTGAACGATTTCCCCTGAATCATATTTAGCGTGTGCTACCTTTTTATATTTATTTTTTCCTGAAGAAGCCCACATGCGATAAGAGGGTAAAATATTATAAGATTACTTATTAAATACCTATTTATTATTTACTAGGAAAACGCTCTGGGTAACGCGTTGATGAGCGAGCATGGATATTCGCAACACCTCGAACCGAAATTATGTCTATCTAAAATGTCATTAAAAGCCAATAATTCTTGAATTTCGTCACAGACTTGTATAAAAATCTCCAAAATCTCCAAAAATATTGGTCCCAATAACCTTGCTAAGTTTTAAGTTGATCGAATTTTAAAAAATCACAGGATCTCGTTCAAAAAATATACCTGGGACCACTCATATGATATGATATTTGTGTGTGTACACAATATCAGATCAATCTGTTGAACGGTCATTATTAGTTTCTTCTTCTTCTTCTTCTGTTAGCTAGGAGATTCCTCCTGTTGCTCGGCCTCTTCTTCTTTTCTCCTCTAGGACTAGGATTGCCAGCTATCTGCCCATCTCTTGAGCGGTCGTCCTGGTAGTCTTCTCTTTGAAGGTCGTCCCTGTTTACAAATGCGGGCAAGTCGCTCATCTCCCATCCTCTCCACATGGCTGTTCCATTCCTTCTTCCTGATCTTATTCCATTCCACCACGTCTTGAACGCCACATTGCTCCCTAATATCATCACTTCTTTGACAGTCCAGAAGCGTGACTCCTGCTGTGGATCTTAGAACTCTCATCTCGACAGTCCTAGCCTTTTGCTTTGTTTTTGCTGTCTCCGCTCTGGTTTCGGCTGCGTATGTCAAGACCGACGCACCATCACTTTATAAATTCTGCTCTTGCATTCTCTACGCATGTACTTATTCCTCCAAATAGTGCTTCTCAGATATCCCGCTACCTGCGCCGCTTTCATTGATTGCTGCTGAACTTCACGAAGTAAGTCTCTGCTGCTTGTTATATCTACACCTAGATATTTGAAAGACATAACTTGCTCGACTATACTCCCATCAATTTCCAATTTACACCTAACTGGCGTCTTGCTTATTACCATTGTTTTGGTCTTTTCAACAGATATTTCCATGTTATATGTTTTTCCAGTTATATTAAATTGATGAAGTAATCGCTGCAGATTGTCTTCACTATTAGCCAGCAAAACTGCATCGTCAGCAAAACATATAATGTTTACATTGCTATTGCCCAACTTGTAGCCATCTTTGCATTTAACCGCCTCTATTAGTTTGTTCATCACCAAATTAAAGAGAAAGGGGCTGAGGGAGTCACCCTGCCTAATGCCTTTTCTTATTAATATAGGCTCAGTTCTGCCATTGGATGTTATCACCCTGGTGGTGCTACCCGTATTAATATCATCGATTACATCAATAATAGCGCGCGGTATGCCGTGTTCTTTTAATATATTTAGGACATCATATTTCTGCACCCTATCAAAGGCTTTTTTAAAATCTACAAAGCAGAGAAACAATGGGTGATCATACTCTATGGCCTTTTCTACTAATTGCCGTAACATGAAAATCGCGTCAATTGTGCTTCTGTTCTTCCTGAACCCTTGTTGTTCCTCTGCAATGCTTATTCTTTCTTGGAGCTCATCTTTTATTACTGCCGTGAACAACTTTGCTACGGAATTCATTAACGTGATACCGCGATAATTTTCTGGGTTGTTTTTGTCCCCTTTTTTGTGTATAGGTATTGTCAAACTGCATTTCCAGTCGTCCGGGACTTTTCTTTCACTCATTACTTTATTGAAAAGGTCTTGCACATGATTCTGTAATGAGCCTCCACCGTACCTAATCATTTCATTGTAGATACCATCTGGACCTGCAGCTTTCCGGTTACTCATTCTTGAGATTGCATTCGTTATCTTGTTTGGCGAGAATACAATATCATCATTAATGCTATAGTCGTCATTATTTCCATTTTTTTGTCCGAGTTGCTGAATTTCAGATGCAGTAAGAGTGGAGTACAGTGATGTAAAACTTTCATACCACTGACTGGCATCTATATTATTTATAACAACATACTCGTTTATTTCCTTTTTTTGTTTCCTAAGCATTTTCCAGATACTTCTTTGTATTCCATACATATCATATTCTAAGTCCTTAGTATATTTTTCCCAATATTGTTCCTTTAATTTCCTAATTTCCCTACTAACTCTGTTCCTCACTAGTGTATACTTATGGTACTCATTAGGAATTGGGTTGGACTTGTATGCCAAGAATGCCTTCTTCTTCTCTTCTGCTAGAATCTTAACGCTTTCATCATACCAAGGGGTCTTTCGGTTCCCTGTATTACTAGATGTTATCCTAGTTCCCAGTGCCTCGTTCGCTGCTGACTGTAAGCTCAATTTCATTTTCGTCCATGTTTCATCCGCTGAACATCCCTGTGGAATTCGATTAGCGATTAACTTTTCTTCTAATCTTGACTTGTAGAGGTATTGTGTGCTGGACGTTGCAATTCTTTCAATATTCAACATCTCTCTGCATACTGGTGTAACTTTCTTTAATCTAATTTTGAGATTCATCTTGCATAAAACTAAACCATGATCGGAGCCTATGTTGGCTGACGAGAGTGTACGCACGTCTAGAACTTGGCTATGATGTATCTCTCTATTAGTTATAATAAAGTCGATCATTGAATGCTGCCCTCTTGTGTTGGTCCATGTTCTCTTCTGCTGTGGTGGATGGTCAAAAAAGGTGTTGTTAACTCTGAGTTCATTAAGAGCACAAAACTCTACAAGTTCCTCCCCACTCTCATTGAATACAGGTTCGTTGAATCTCTGCTTAACACCCCTAAGAGGCATGTTTCCAATTCGGGCATTAAAATCTCCTATTAGCATAACTTTATCTTGGGTTGGTAAAGAATTTAACACATTTTGCAGACTATCGTAAAAGCCTTCCCTTTCAGCTCTTGACTTACTAGTGTCTGGTGCATATACCGAAATGATATTCAACTTGACGTCATTGCACGATAATGAAACAAGAAGTATTCTTTCGCCAACATATTTGATGTCCAGTATGTTATTAACGAATTTCTTATGGATAAGCATTCCTGTACCAGCATGTGCCCTACTTGTTCTAGGAACTCCGCTGTACACAAACATGTAGTTGTTCCTCATCGTGGATCCACAACCCTTCCGTTTTGTTTCGCTCAGGCCGCATATGTCAATGTTGTGCGTCTCCATCTCTAAGATGATTTCCTCTTCCTTATTATTCCAAGTTAAGATGTTCCATATGGCTATTCTAATCGTATCCGCATTCTTAGTCCGTTGTCTCGCTGGTGTCATCATCGTGGGATCCGTCCTGTTCCGAGGCCTCTTGTAGTTTCTGTGAGCAGCGTTTTTTCTTTACGGTAGGTAGGTTGCTAGCCTTGCCTACCAACCTTCCTCCTTTATCCGGGCTTAGGACCGGCAACAACTGGAACCGAACTACTCGATCCATCCGATTCCAATTGCAGGCGGAGTTCTATTATTATTATTATTATTATTAGTTTCATATCGTTTAAAACTTTCGGCTCTAACTACCTTGCCTTGATGAACTGAAGATTCTTTTGTAAATAACGACAGATTAGACTGAAAATTGGAAAAAATACCTTAAATGTTGGTACCAATGACAATGCGAAGTTTTTAGTTGGTCGGTCAATCGGTTCTAGTTTAAATTTTAAAAATCACAGGAAAAATTGTTTCAAATTTGAACCAATGGGAGGATTTGGCTGAAACTTTTTATGATTGGGTACAATGTTGGTTGCAATGACTTTGCTAAATTTCAAATTGATCGAACCAACCAATCGAAAGATAATTTTTATAAAATTTGAACCAATCACAGGATCCTGTTCAGAAAAGATCCCAGGGACCGCATAGATTACGTTAAGTATGTTTGCAAAATTCCTTGAAGAGTTTTTTAATCGATTTTTATCAATATCTTTTTCCAGTGTAATTGTTAACAAAATAGGGCTATGCACACTCCCCCAAATAATAAACGGTACTTGGTACAAAACGTATTGGCTGCTGGGCCGGTTCCTTGACAATCAATACTTGTTATTATCAATGAAATCAGAGCTCACCTAAAAGAGTTAGATAATGCTTTAGCACTGACTTCATAGGATGATGCCATCAAACCTTAATCAGTCAATTCATTTTCTTTCGAGTACCGTTTATTATTTGGGGGAGTGTACGTGAATTCAGAACAGTTCAATGAAAATAATGTCATAGTTTGGAATAAGTTATTAGTTTTATTTTGTCCAACAGGGTGTTTAGAACCCGAAAATTATGACATAATTTTCGAAACTATGACATTATTTTCACTGAACTGTTCTGAATTCACGTGCATAGCTCTATTTTGTTAACAATTTCACTGGAAAAAGATATTGATAAAAATCGATTAAAAAACGCTTCAAGGTCAAACTCACTACCCAGCTGGGCAGGCAGTGCAGGCAAAAAAAAAATACAAACAAAAAAAAACAAAAAATAAACACACATAGAAAATGCCATAAGAGTACCGTGGTGACGCTCGCTACGCTCGCTCAAATAATAATTAAGTACATACCTAATATCCAATTAAACTTAGAGGAGTTCGGGAAAGAAATTTAGCTCTAGACTCTAGGTTAGCCGTTGGCGAACATAATATAAGTCTTGTCCCGGGGGCAGTGATGATTTCCGGCATGTCTCGGGGGGAGCTTAGCCTCCCCCCCCCCCCCCCCCCGAGAAGGTACTTAGCCCCCCCTCCGAGCCCAGAACAAAACAATCTATAGAAACAAAATTCTTAATATGTTTTCATTAAAACGAAAAATAGGGAGCTATTTGCTGTAATTTGAGAAGTTTAGCATCCCAGAATCGATTTTAAAATATTTATATTTCAAAAATTGCCATGTGGGGCAACAATTGGAGGTTTTTTGTTTCGGTTTGTGCATTTTAAAGCCCCAGAATCACTTTTAACTGGTTTAAATTCTAAAAAACGCCCTGCGGGGCTAAGTCTGGGGGGTTTACCCCCCAGACCCCCCTTCTGGTTGTCACAATCCCCCCCCCCCCCCCATGATGAAAATAGTTCCTACGCGGACTACGTTTGGGTACACCTACCCCCCTCTCCAGATTAAATATTGCACCCCAGTTTTTCATTAGCCCCCCCCCCCCCCCCGAATTAAATGTCTGAAATCATCACTGCCCGGGGGTGTCATCGCCCCCATGACCGACGCCTCTTAAAGTAATGTTCCGACGCCTGACAGACGCACGAGACGCAGCTGCTGAAGTTGAACGTGATGTGCAACGAGATTCACGGACGAGGCGTCGAGAAGCTGGCTGAAGTAGGCGCCAACTTCGCTCTCGCGTCGCTCAGGCTCAACGGCAACAAGATCGGACCGAAGGTACGTACGTATATGGTCACCCATCACTCATGATGACAGTAAAGACTCTACGCGCCTGATTCCAACAGGGTGGCAAGGCGCTCGCGCTGTTGCTGGCGTGTAACCCGAACCTCCGCCATCTTGACGTGGGTGAAACAGACCAGACGATAGCGAGCTTGGTGTATTTTACCACCACGCTGCGCAGTGATCGCGGCAACAACGACCATCTGCAGATGTTGGATCTCAGCAGGCCGCTGCCGCAGCACAACTACAAGTTTGACAGCTCGCATTTCGCAGAGACTATTGGACAGATGTTAAAGGTAAACACATCAGTTGGAAAGCGTGCATTTTGCAGAGACAACTGGAGAGACAGGGTGCGAATTGATGGGGAGGATGGGGGGATTTCTCCTCCTGTGGTTTCTCATCCCCGGCTCTGTTTCCCAATAAAGCATCCCAGTAAAATGTAAAATGTTGACTTTTAATCTACGAAACAATAGATACATACTTTTTTCTTAAATAAATCTAAAATTATAAAAATAAAATGTCACACAAAACAACTGTCAAATTGCCTTTATTAGAAAATAAGCTGTATTTGATAAGATTTATTTATTCCAAGATTTATTTTGCTTGCCCACCACTTCTGATTTCCCTTTTAAATTAAAAGCTAATCCTCTTTTTTTACACAAAAAATTGTGTAAAAATCGCTTAGAAATGCACCAAATCCAATCTTGAAATTCAAAATTTCCCGGTGCTATGCGCCCCGGACCCGCATGGTACTGGAAGGCCCTCCCCCCATGCCCCCCCATTGTGTTCGTGAGCAATCGTATTTTTCGCCTTTGCTATATTTCCCAACATATTCGGAATTTTTCCTATCCCCCCCCCCCCCCCCCCTCTGAAAATTGAACAATTCGCACCCTGTCAGGACAGATGTTAAAGGTAAACACGCAATCAAAATTACCGATCGTCTTTTTTGGGATATAATTACTTAGAAGTAGTGGTGTTCCGCCAGGACACATATGAATGATACAGAGGTACAGAGAATATACTTTTTATTGAGTCAAACCTAACGGCGCCGAAGGCCTCCGGGTACACAGCTAAGGTGCTCCGAGAGCGACCTGTACCGTCGAATGTCCAGAGGATCACTGCTGTTTTCCTCCTGAACCCAAAAGCAAAAGCATTGAAGGCTGGCTACTTGCACCTGTAGGTACGTCATGGCGACACAGGGATCAGTTTGAACGAATTGACATTGCTATTTACTAGGAAAACGCTCGGTGTAACGCGTTGATGAGCGAGCACCCGAAAGCGCACATTCTCGAACCGATTTTTTTTTAACGCACAAAACATATCACATCCATATTGAATTGAAATATTATGATACACTCAATCAACATAAAATTACCTGCTCTTCATTGAAACTGAAATTATCCATCTATTCGAACAAACAAGAGATACGTGATGGAGCCACTTCTGACAGGAAACTTTTTAGACGCACTTTTTTATTTAGAAGTTCGTGCTTCCATAGGGCAGTGAAAAAGGAGAAACAATTGAAGTTTTGATTTAGTTACAAGTTTACTTTTTCAGCCATAACAAACAACTTAAAGCAATAATATAATGTATTTATATAAATATCCCCCTTCTACCCTCCATTTTACACCCTATCTCTAGTACCAAAGAATCCACCAGAGGTCAGTCGTGTTTCTTGTTTTAGCGAATACACTCTGGTTACATAAAGAAAATCAGATCCAAGTGGCTTTGGAATAATTCCCATTCATTTCGATACCATCACAATTCTGTCAATACATTTCAAACAGTTAAAAATGTCAATAAGTGTATACTTTCTTGACCGATTGGGCTGAAAATTAGTAAAATAAGAGGAAATTGTACTTTTAATAGATATGCAAAAATTGAAGTTGATCTGACAATTTTGATTTTCGACCAATCAGAAGATATTTGTAAAATTATAGCCAATCAGAGGGCAGCTCTCAAAAATTATACATGATTAAGCTAGAATGGTATAAGTACGTGTGCAAAATTTCAGCTCGATTGAGAAAAAAATGTGACCTGTGGCGTCGGGCCAAACTAACTAACTAACAAACAAACTACCTAACTAATTACACACAAAAAACAGCGAAAGTGTCCAAAAGTGCAGAATGGAGACGCTCGCTACGCTCGCTCAATGATGCTTTTACACAAGACATTGAATTTGGTTGAACCCTACATTCGATTCTCATTTACGTATTTTATTGGGCATTTGGTCTGCTAACGACCTAACGTGTGTATTAATGACGCACACTCTGCTGACAAAATATTGCAGTCGCTTTATTTACGCAAACCTAACTGGTGCGCATTGGTCATGTTTTACATGGCGGGACCCTCCAGTTAATTGATAACTAGGAAAACGCTCTGTGTAACGCGTTGATGAGCGAGCACCGACACGCGCAACATCGCCAATCGAGCACAATCCATTCAATCAAAGATAACTAACCATACTATACATTATTACTGATTTTCATCGCAACTTTCAATAAACGTTCTGGAAAAATTGAATAACAGATCAATGTACTCTTGGCCAAACAAAACTTTAACGTTCAATAAATCTGATAGGCTGATAAATGTAAGATCGCACCATCAGAAGTCAGTCTAAGCGATCTCATTGTCGCACTCTAGAGTAGGTGACCTCACATTTCAATGATAATAACAAGCTTTGATTGGTTATGGGACATGACCAGCAGTCATTCAAATTTGGTCAACGTTCAAGTTTTGTTTGGCCGAGTGTACCATGAATTTGATACTTTCCATCAATCTCTGTGAATAGATATTCAAAACGCTTAAAATAGCAATAAATCTGTAAATTCTTGTGTGATTATAGGCTGGCAATGTGTAAAATATGAGATTTACATGACGTGCTATCTAGTCAAAACGTTGCTTCAAATATAACTGTGAAACACGGTCCATATTCAAAAAAAAATAATTGATACCTAGATGTAGTTATACATATACATAATATACATCCATTATAAATTGCAATATAATCCACACAATCAACACGAATATGTTTTTCATTGAAACTGAGAATAGCCATCTATACACTTGGGTTGGTACATAAAATCCATTATAAATTGCAATATAATCCAAACAATCAACTAGAATATGTTTTTCATTGAAACTGAGAATAGCCATCTATAAACTTGGGTTGGTACATAAAACCACAGACAAAGATAAAACATTCCAGAAAGCTGTGGAATTTCCCGATACCATCAATTCTATTCTGACAGTTTCAAACATTGAAAAATGTCAATAAGTGCATAAGTTAATTATCTCATGATTGGGCTGAAAACTTGTAAAATAAGAGAAAATGGTAGTCTTAATGTCCCTGCAAAATTTGAACTTAATCGCAGCATTTTGATTTTCGACCAATCGTGAGATATTTTAATTTTTGAACCAATCATAATTCAGCTCTCAAAAACTATACACGATTAAGTTCGAATGATATTAGTATGTGTGCAAAATTTCAGCTCGATCGGAATAAAATTGTGGCATGTGCCGTCGGGCCAAACACAAAAAAAATCACACACACAAAAAAAAACAGAGAAAGTGTCCAAAAGTGCAAGATGGAGACGCTCGCTACGCTCGCTCAATTACCTGCTTTCCATCAGATTATTTCCCGGATAAGTGGTGAATGTGTCTGTTAGCAGACACTCTGCTCGCATATGAATGTTAAGTTGTATTTGGAGGCAGAAGAATAGTCCCCCAGACGCGCATCAGGACGATAAATCCACAGATAGTCACCCAACGTGCGGTCATCGGGGCTCCCCGTAGACCACTTCTCGTAGCCGGTAGATGATAAAGGCTCACCTGCAAACAAGCAACAGTAACATTCTGAGGGAGGAAACTACTAACGACACTACAGTCTTAATGACAGTTGTCTGAATAACGCTCAGTGTTAAGCTGGCTTTCCATGATCCGTCATCTTCCGTCAACGTCCGACACCGTCCGACGAAAGCGATCACGTGACCCGTCTCGACCAATCCGTCGCCGTCCGAGATTTTTGGGGATGGCTCTGATTGGTCGAGACGGGTCACGTGGTCGTTTTCATTGGACGGTGAGCTTAACGCGATGATGAGCGAGCACTGATACACGCAAAATCTCGAACCGGAATTTATGCGGAATTCATAACGCACAGAATGAACATGGATTATGTATTATGTACCTATTATCTAAGATAATTAAAGCAAGAAGATGTTTCATGTAATGCTAAAATCTGTCTGTGAGAATTTTGCGAAAAAAAAACAAGTCCCATGTCTAAAAATAACCCTCGCCGCTAGATGTATCTGATTCATATATGTCTGTCTCTCTCCCACTCATGTTATTGGACTATCAAAACCCTCAAATACAATGCTGCAATATCAATCTTATCTAATTCACAGTTTACCTATAGATTCTGAAGTTGCTTTAAGTTTCATGGCTCTGGTAATCGTCATTTACTAATTAAATGTAACTTTTCATATACACAATTTCGAGCTGAATCAAGTGCAATTGAGCTCATGTCATTTCGTTACGTATTGAGAGAGAAATGAAATAAAACCTACCTAAGTTTTCATGGCAAAGAAACTTTTGTTTGCTATTTTTAATTTTAGCAGGCCATGGAATATTTTATAAGAAAATGCTGGTAGAGTTAGTTAAGGTAGCACAACTGATATCTCACATCTTCCAAATAAGCCTATTTTTGGCAGAGGTATCAATAATCACTATTTACACGATACTGTAAAATATGAACATCTTCTCGTGTCTAGATTTTGAGATATTGTAGTTATAAATTCCTATTTTTAACATGTAGTTTCCTTGCTATTTTTGAGTTTTGAATTTTATTGAGGTTCAACGTTTTTTCAAAAAACTGATTAGATAGATAAATAGATAGAAAGTTGGACATTCTATTAGGAAAAAAATTAAAACAATACCAACGTGTGCTATTTTAAATGTTATCAACCAAAAACTAAAGATTTCCCTATACCTCCTGTGTTACAGTTTTGATCATTCTCGGAAGGCAATAAATTGAAACCTTGCTATACGACAGGGGTTGCAAGGTAAATGACATTTTATGATTCATTTATACTTAATTAAATATAGTTTAAATGTAGGAAAACGTTTTCTGAACTTGTAATTTCAAGATTTTTTTTGTATATGTATATCATGATGGTACTACCTTAAAAAACATTCTATGCACCTTGCAATCTTGAAATGCAGTGCTGCCAGAATGATCCACATACACTGAGACATCTAGCGGTGAGGTTAATTATGAGACATGGGACTCTGTTTTTTTCCTCAAATTCTCACAGACAGATTTTAATATTACATGAAACATCTTCTTGCTTTAATTATCTTTGCTATTATCTTACCGACGAAACACGAATACATTAAAACATAAATCCATCTATACACAAGCTGGTACCTACATAAAGCAAAACAGATCAAGTTGCAGATTATTCCCATTTCTATACCTAATGATTGATACCTACTTCAAAAAATTAAACATTTCAATATTTTTTTAGCTGAAAATTACAACTCTAAAACTATATACGACGGTCTCAAAAACTGTGAAAATTTCGATTTTTGAGCGAGCGTAGCGAGCGTCTCCACTCTGCACTTTTGGACTTTTTCTCTGTTTTTTTGTTTGTTAGTTAGTTAGTTAGTTAGTTAGTTAGTTTGGCCCGACGGCACAGGCCACAATTTTTTTCTGATCGACCTGAAATTTTGCACACATACTAATATCATTCTAATTTAATCGTGTATAGTTTTTGAGAGCTGAATTCTGATTGGTTCAAAAATTAAAATATCTCATGATAGGTCGAAAATCAAAATGCTCCGATTATGTTTAAACTTTGCAGGGACATTAATACTACCATTTTCTCTTATTTTACAAGTTTTCAGCCCAATCATTAGATAACTTATGCACTTATTGACATTATTCAATGTTTTAAACTGTCAGAATTGATGATCGGGAAATTCCACTGCCTTCTGGATTGTTTTATGTAGTACGTACCAACCAAAGAGTATAGATGACTATTCTCAGTTTTAATGAAAAACATATTCTTCTTGATTGTGTAGATTATTGCAATTCATAAGGGATTTATATTATGTATATGTATACCTACAATCTAGGTATCAAATATTTTTTTGTATATGGATCGTGTTTCACAGTCATGTTAGAAGCAACGTTTTGACTAGGTAGCAAGCACAATATGTAGCATCTCATATTTTACATATTTCCAGCCTAATCAAACAAGAATTTACAGACTTATTGCTTTCACACTAATATTTACACTTAAACACTTATTTTAAGTGTTTTGAATATCTGTTCACAGAGATTGATGGAGACGCATCAAATTCATGGTACATTGATCTGATATTCAATTTTTCCAGAACGTTTATTGAAAGTTGCGATGAAAATCAGTAATAATGTATAGTAATGTATCTTTGATTGAATGGATCGTGCTCGATTGGCGATGTTGCGCGTGTCGGTGCTCGCTGATCAACGCGTTACTCAGAGCGTTTTCCTGGTATAGGTCAAACGGTGTGAGCTACAAGACATTTTCATTTTCGCAAATTTCAGTTCGTTCGGAAAAATAATGTGACCTAGTGTAATGCTCGAGACACTTCCGACTTTTCTTGTAAGTGACAAGTGCTCGCTTTGAATCATGCTTTGAATGTATAGAAGCAAGGTCCTATGAGCCGCCGCAACTAATTACTATTCAACAGATTGGTAAATTTGTACCATTTATTTCTTCGGACAGAAGTTTGTAATTTGCCTATCAGGCTATCTCCTCACTAGAAAATATTTTTCTCAGAATGTAAAAATAAAACATGAGTGTAGGTTCGTATTGAAAGCTTGCGTTCATTGAATCTATGATCTACCTCTACAGTGCAGTGCTTGAAAGTTTCCTAGAGAGTCGGCTGCCCTCGAAGTAAATATTGCAAATAATATTATCCTAAATATCGTCAAAACTCTTGTACCGATAAATTTACGAAAAATGTGAAAAGTTAAAAAGCGTAGCTAATTTTGGTCGGATATACACCATGTTATAAATACAAAATTTAGGTCCAAACTCGTGGAAAATCTAAAATGTCTCTATTTCTCGTTTGGGCACAAATATTGTCTTCATAAAGTTGGTGTTTAATTTCACTAATATCGACTAAATATTAGCTTTGCTAATTATTTTTCACATTTCATATTTTAAATGGATCGAAAGTGATAGCGATATTTAGGAAACATGATCTCCAATGAATACCTTCGAGTGCAGCCGAATACGAGAAATACTCTTACCGAAGATTGTGAAGTACTGTCCATTGGTAGTTTCTGACTCTCTCACTCCTGTCCAAGCCACATCCGTGTGGTGCGCTCCTGTGATCGTGGCAGCGGGGTTCTTGGCGAAGAGTTTGACCATGGCCGTGGCTTCTTCCTCGGAGTTGACGATGACCAAGTGTCCGCCCTCCTCCTCACACTTGGCCTTGGCGTTCGGCCACGTCGTGGGGGCGGTGTGGAACTTGTACGCGCCGAGGCCGGGGATGAGTTCGTAGCCGGCTGGAGGTGGAGGTGGAGGTGCTGGGGACAACGACAACATTAACTCCAGATCTAGCACATAAACATGTTCCTCGTTCACGTCAAATACTCACTTATTATCGTGATTTTGACGTCATAAGTAGATTTCTGTTCGCCGCAACTCGCGGTCCCGGGTTCGACCTCCACTGAGTGTGAATGGGAATGAGGATTCCGAGACTCGCCGCGTCCCAAGGTCACCTGGACAAAGACTTGGCATGAAGAAGGAGAGACTATGTCGTTGAAACATTGTGTTTTACACACTTTCAGGGCTAACAACATCACAACGAAAACATGATGCGTCTCAATGGATATCATTATTCCCTAAACTCATTAGCTATTTTTAATTAAACTTATGTTTAATAATATTTCCCAGCAGGTATATTTGTTTGTGGGTTACTTACATGACGAATATTCTATGATCTCTAGCTTTTGTATACTATAACAAGAAAATGTGCAACATTATATCTACTCAAATGTTCTCAAAAGTACATTCAATAAAATTTTTGCTCAAAAAGATACTTGGCCGAGTGGTGCGACCGCACCCCACTACTAAATAGAAGAAGATTTTGATCTAAGAAATAAATTGCAAATTAATTCTGAAATGCACCAACGAATAACCTTGAAAGCATGGCGAGATTTCCGCTTCCTCTGTTTTGACAAAATCTGTACATCATTTCAGCTTTCGTGATCACCTTTGGAATTATGTACCTACTAAATATTATGTTATCCTAATCTGTGCTGATCTTACCTCCGTGGTCCAGAAGCCCGACTGGTTGCGGGAGCTATCCACTATCACCCTGGAATAAGCCAACACTGTGACATTCCGTGACTTCTGAGCACCACTCTGCAACTCCGACCCAGTCTTGGATCGAACCAGAGCTACACAGAATAGTGATAACACTAGACACTTGCAGATGAACATGTTGATGAGATTGTGAATGATGAAAACACAACTTGTATTTATATATATGAACATGATGGTGAGGGGAAGAGAGGAATCAGCCAGTGCTGAATGTACTGCGGTTTTATTACAGGGGAAGATGTGGTTAAGGATTTTGTTGTTATAGTAAACAGGATGAACTCACAGATGTTACGATATTGTTTTCCTGCAGGACATCCGTTGCTCATAACAGGATAGTTGTGGTGGTAAGTTACCGCAAGTATCTAAAATAATATGATATTATTTTTTACGTAAATGAGAAACACGGGTTCGGTGAAGCAAATGGAATATTTTATTTATGATCAACCAAACAAAATCAGTATTTACAAAGTATTGATTGTTTAATTGGTACCTAAAGCTTGATTTACACGGGTCAATGTATTGATCAATACATTGAATTCAAGAGGCTGTGCACATGTGCAGAGCCACTTTTGATATGATTAAGTGACTCTGCTCATGTGCACAGCCTCTTGAATTCAATGTATTGATCAATACATTGACCAGGTAAATAAATGCGCTTCATAAATGAAAGTTAGTTCTGTGAATTATTCTCAGTATTTTCGCTTATATTTGTGGATTAATCGCTAGTTTTGCATGTTTGTTGTGTTGAATGGTGATATTAGATATTTTGGGAGCCATTCAAACCATTTTTCCGCGTCAGAATCTGTTTAAAGTATTAGAAAATAGTTTTATATACTAGGTCTACGAAACCTACCAAGAGACGCTTGTAGCTCATTTGGACTTGAAGTAATGTGAACAATGAGTGGAATATATAAAGTTTGGAGTGATGAAGTAAACCGGCTAGATGCCCCTTCAGCTGTAGACAATGTCATAAACATTTCTAGTCAACCCATAGGAGCTTCTATAAATGATTTTTCGTCTAGTGATGAATCGGACACGGAGTTAATGCAAGTTGAGTCTGCAACCAATGAGATGTCTTTGAACATAGTTCCCGATGGTTTCACGATGGTGACAGGAAATAAAAGGCGTCGTAATTGTAACGATCGTCCCAGCACACGATCATCTGGGTCAGATGCTTCAGGCCCATCATCCAAGAGAGTGATCAACCTTGTGCGTACGCAAAACTCATTTGAGCCGCTTGCAAGTGCAAATGATATGGACACGACCCCGATGACGGCGGAGACTTTGCCAGATAAGAAGTATAAAATCCCACCAATAGTGATTCAAAATATGAAATCTCATAAGGCATTAGTTGAGTTGCTCTCCGCTGTATGTCCAGAACAAGGGGCATTCATAATCAAACCTGGTCTCGAAGTTTCTCGAGTAATCATTAGAGATATTACCTCGTACAAACTAATTACCTCCGCCCTAGACTCGACTGAGGGAATAGAGTACTACACGTTTCCAACTGAGCGCACTAGATCACAGCGTTTTGTTCTGAGAGGTCTGCCACAATCTGCTGAAACAGAAGACATTCAAGAGGAGCTGAAGCAGCAAGGCTTCAATGTCCGCTCTGTGCGGCAGATGAAGATGCCTGGAGACAGTACACGTCTTTTGCCCCTTTTTGAATGTACGCTAGTAAGTACGAGTGGTCAGGCTCCAGTGGACCTCAGCCAAATCAAGAGACTCCTCTACTGCGTGGTCTCCACCGAGGCCCCACGGAGCAAGAAGATTAATGTCATACAATGTTTTAATTGTCAAAGAGTGGGTCATACGGCCAAATTTTGTCATCGCCAGCCACGATGTGTTCGATGTGGAGGTGTGCATCAGGTTAAGGAGTGTAAGGAGTCACCAGAAACAGCAAAGTGCTGTAACTGCAATCAGCAGCATGCCGCTTGCTACCGAGGATGTGATGTCATCAAGGCAGCAACTCGTCATGCTACTCGAGCCCGACGTCCACAGCAGCAAGATGGCTCTTCTCCACAGCATGATAACCGAGGGAATACTCAGACGCAACCCACGCCCGTGCCACGAGTCTCATTGGCGCAACCACGGACTTTTGCTTCTGTTTTGAACACTCAGATAAATCCAGAGCAACCCTCGTCCTCAAACACCACTGCCTTAGAAGAAGCAGAGAGGCCATCCAATGCTCTTCCTGAACTCGTACAACCGGTAGTACCTCAACAATCAACTATTGATTGGATAGCCCTTATAAACGGCATTGCAATTTTTATAGTTAATATGAACATTCACCCCATCATTACGTCTCTGGCAAGTTTTGTGCCAACTCTTCTTTTGTCTGTACAAAATCGCAATGCCAGCGATTAATTCAATTAATCTAATCATTTGGAATGCTAATAGCATAAGTTCTCGTAAAGACGAATTACTTCTATTGATGGAATCACGAAATTTAATGGCTGCCCTTGTCTGTGAGACCCATCTTAACCCTAAGGACAAGCTTAAGCTTGCCAATCACTCAGTGTATAGAACTGATCGTCCAGGAGACAGGAGAGCAGGAGGGACTGCAATCATCATTGACAATCGAGTAAGTCACTACGAGATTGTTTTACCTGAAACGAAATCAATAGAGGCTACCGCTATCCTGCTTTTTACTAAACTGGGTCCACTCCGGCTTATAGCCACGTATTGTCCTCCGCGAACTAAGCTTCTCACAGCAGATATAGAGGCATTAATGGACTCGAATTACCCGACTATTCTCGGTGGCGACCTTAATGCTAAGCATACAGCCTGGAACTCGCGAGTTGTCAACGCCAATGGCCGCACTCTCCTTTCACTCTCCCGTATAAGTGACTTTACTGTGACTGGACCGCAAGAAGCGACACATCTTCATATCCCTACAGGAAGAGCTGATGTTCTTGACATTGCGGTGGTGAAAAATCTGCGACATTCCATTGAATTAGAAACACTTTTAGAATTGTCTTCAGATCATAATCCTGTACTTTTGAGCGTAGGGGACTCATACGAGATCGTTGATCCCATCATTCGATTCAATTACAGAAAAGCAGACTGGGAAAAGTTCAGAGAGCATTTATCAAATAAGTTGGAGAGTGGACCACTTGATTCGCTTCAGGATATAGATTTAGCAGTAAATAAATTAACGGAAAATATTATGGAAGCAAGAGCGATCAGTGTTCCCATTTGTAATACAAAAAGGTGCACAATATTTGATCTTCCACGTGGAATTAAACTGTCAATAGCCACTCGAAACCGTGCACGTAGGAGATGGCAGGCGCTCAGAACACCTGATTTACATGAAGAATATAAGCTCTTAGACAGATCTGTAAAGGAATTAATTCGTCGCCACAGGAGAGAGAGGTGGGAAGATGCTGTAGCCACACTAGAACCAGGGAGTCGTCCACTCTGGTCCATGGCAAAACGACTGACAAGAAGCAAACAACCAAATCCACCCATTCAAGGTAGTACACACCTTGCATGCAGCCCACATGATAAGGCAGAAGTTCTAGCAGATTCGCTTCAAAATCAGTTTTCCCCAAACCCGCCGACTAATTCATCAGCACATATCGAGGCTGAAGTAAGAACCCATCTTGCTATACACAAGGCGCAGGCTGAAGATGATGAAGTCGTTCTCTGCTCTATGGACGAAGTAATTATATATCTAAATGAACTTGCAAATGGCAAGGCACCTGGTATTGACGAGATCACAAACACGATTCTTAAAGAACTTCCTATACCTGCCGGTGAACGTATCCTTGAAATATTTAATGCCAGTCTCCGTCTTCAACACTTCCCCACCCAATGGAAAGTAGCCAAAGTCATTGTGTTCCCGAAAGCGGGAAAGAATCTTCGTGACCCTGCAAATTACCGGCCGATTAGTCTCCTCTCATCACTATCGAAGCTTTTTGAAAAGGTCCTTCATGCTCGAATTAGAGGCCACGCAAACGCTACAAAGCTGCTGATCAATGAGCAGTTTGGCTTTCGACAGAAGCATTCAACAACACATCAGCTTCTACGTGTGGTTGACAAGATAAACGATGGATTTAAAAAGCTGAAAGGAACTGGTATAGTTTTCCTGGACGTTGCTAAAGCATTTGATAGAGTTTGGCATGAAGGCCTACTACAAAAACTAATTAAATATCAATTCCCCAACTACTTAATCAATATCATCCACTCCTATTTAAATCAAAGATCCTTCACCGTACACATCAACGGTGCCTGTTCTTCAGCGAGGCCTATTCTGGCTGGAGTTCCTCAGGGATCTATCATTAGCCCCATCCTCTTCAACATCTTCACCAATGACATCCCAACTAACATTCCGGACACCGAAGTAGCTTTCTATGCTGACGATGCCGCAGTCATCTGCCAATCTATGGCATCTAATCAACTTGGCCCGCCTCTGCAAAAAGCATTAGACGTACTCAGCCACTGGTATACAGAGAACCGTATAGCCCTAAATTCATCTAAGACAGAGGCAACACTCTTCACCAAGCGACGGAAATTTCAACCCCCTACCATAAACATCTCTGGTACAGATGTCTCCTGGTCTCCCAGCAATGTTTACCTGGGTGTCACCCTGGATGCCAAGCTCTCCTGGAAGGCCCACGCTGAGAAGATTGCCAGCAAGGCCAACGGGAAGACGGCGGCGCTGTTCCCACTGCTCAAAAGCAAATCCATGCCGCTCACCAGCAAGCTGCTTCTTATCCAGAGCGTCATCGTGCCCACACTGACGTACGCCTCACCAGTGTGGTACGAGAGGACTTCAGCGGGAGCGAGAACAATGCTGCAGAGGGTGCAGAACAGGGCCCTCAAGATCGCCCTGCGCACTCCGATGTTCACCCGGACGAAGAGCATACACCAAGATATAGGATTTGCCTATCTCCACGAAGTCATGGAAAATCAGAGAGAGTCGTTCTACGCAGCACTCGGAGACCATGGAAATCCACTAATCAGCAGACTGGCTGATGTTACTTCCTAACTCTTGACTCCTATAGTCTAAATTTGTGTCAATGTTTTACAATTTTTATAATTTCCAAATGTCATGACAGAGTTATGTACAAACATTATGTGTACGGTATCTGAAAATTCAGGCACTACAAGTATGTAGTAGCCAACAAGAGCGAAGATAAATACATTGACCATTGTAAATCAAGCTTAAGAAAACAACGAACACAAACCCTTTTCATCAAATATTTAGATGCATGATTTAGATTGCATTATATTCATAAAATCATATCATTTTAATCTATTGAGACATTTGATAAATGTATTGCAAAGAGCACTAATAATTTTTAATGCATTGCTACCAGCATCACGTTACTAGAAGTTGTACAGCAGTTGGTGTGTGGAAGAGGGGCTGGGGGGGGGGGAGGGGGGGGGGGGGGCAATACTACGATGGCAACCTAAAGTCAAACTCAAAACCAGCTAGTATGCTTACTAGGCAAATTACCCAACTTGATAGGGCATTTGGAAGGATGATTACGATCATATCTGTACCTCATAAGTAGAAGGGCTGAAGTCCAATTTCTTGATTTTCATTTAATCATAGACATGATCAGGATCTATCAATTGCCAAGACTGGCCAACAAATAAGTACATATTGAAGTATTGTCTTATACAATGACTTATAACCACAAAACAACAAAGATGATTGATGAAGGAATTTATACTGATTTATGAGCTCACCTCAAGAATAGTTGAATTTGACTTCCGCCCTTCTACTTTTGAGGTACGTACTGATACAGTATCTACAATGGAATATAAATCTAATACCTATTTCGTTCTCATTTTCATATTACTAGGAAAACGCTCAGAGTAACGCGTTGATGAGCGAGCACAGAACATGGAACATCCCCAGTCACGATACACGACACGGCACAAGACGTTTTTCTCTGCAACTTTCCAATCTCCATATACTCTGGATGAATAACAGATCCATTGTGACGTGACTTACCTAGATACTTTTTCCAGAAATCTCTATTGAGAACCCATACTAAACTCGTAAAATGACAATTAATACTTGACTGATTGGGCTTACAATGTGTAAAAGTTTAGATTATGTTGGTCTTGATCACCATGCAAAATTTGAACTTAATCGGAACATTTTGATTGTCGACCAATCAGAAGACATTATTTAAACTTAAACCAATTGGAGGATTTGTCCTTCGTGTACTGTATCCGATTTGATATGCGCCAGCTCAAAAATGCTTTCATTTTACTGTGAATTGTGGACTGCTTGGCTGCTCTACAGGCATTGGAGAATAAGCTTAAGGTGCTGCAAGGGCGAGCGATTTTGCTGCATTTTGAAGACACATTTTTGGATACGATTGGAGACAAAATGGGTTGATGAATGATATGAAATTTTAACCATTATTAGATAAAAGACAAACTCTGGGTTATCCCTTGGTACATTTTTAATTTTTTGTTTCGTTAATTAGTAATACTTAGTTGATTTTGGGTGAAAAAAATTTATATTTTCTTGTCTCAATGGGTGCCGTACGAAATTTAATTTTAGAAATGTGCCAAGGGATAACCCTAAGTTTGTCTTTTATCTAATCATGATTAAAATTTGAGTTCAATTGGTTCGCGGGTGGTCTCCAATCGTATCGGAAATGTCATAGTTTTGCGCGGTTTTGTTGTATAACCGGCGCTTAATTAACAATGCAAGAAGCAAAAATTAAAAATTTCTACTTATATACCATCAGACTGATCATGTGAACATCCTATCAAAGTTACACCCACTTATGAAACAATTTATCTCTCTCAAAGAAGGCAGGGATGATAATTTAGTATAAATTTTTCAAATATTTAAAGATTGTGGAATAAAATGTCCTTAAAATGACAAATTCTTTTGAAAATAAAGGCAGATTAGACAAAAAATTGGGAAAAATACCTTAAATGTTCGTACCAATGGCCATGCAAAGTTTTAAGGTGCTGCAAGCGCGAGCGATTTTGCTGCTTTTTGTAGACACTTTTTGCGATACGATTGGAGACGAAATGGGTAGACCAAATTATTTGAAATTTTAATCGTGATTAGATAAAGGACAAACTTAGGGTTATTTCTTGGTACATTTTGAATTTTTTGTTTCGTTAATTAGTAATAATTAGTGGATTTTTGATGAAAAATTAACTATTTTCTTGTCTCCCTAGGCGCCGTATAAAATTAAATTTCAAATATGTGCCAAGGGATAACCCTAAGTTTGTCTTTCATCTAATCATGATTCATATTTGAGATCAATTAGTTTACGGGTTTGGTCTCCAATCGTATCGCAAATTTCATAGTTTTGCGCGGTTTTGTTGAATAACCGGCGCCTAATTAACAATGCAATAAGCAAAAATTAAAAAGTGCTACTAATATAAAATCAGACTGATCATATGAACATCCTGTAAAAGTTACACTCACTTATGAAACAATTTTTCTCTCTCAATTTTCTAAAACGGCCGAGCGCTAGTATCACCTTAAGTTCATCGGTTAATCGGTTCTAGTTTAAATTTCAAAAATCACAGGATATATGCTTTTAAATTTTAACCAATGGGAGGATTTAGCTGAAACTTTGTACGATTGATGACAATGTTGGTCGTAATCACAAGTCAAAATTTCAAATTGATCGAACTAACTAATCGAAAGATATTATTTTTTTAAATTTGAACCAATCAGTGGATTTCAAAAAAATTAGGGTCTGCAACGTCCACAGTTGTTCCGTACATGTGTGCAAAATTTCAGCTCGATCGAAAATAAACTGTGACCTGTATAGCCTAAGTCACAGGTAAAAAAGCATAGGTCCGTGCCAAAAGAGCCAAAAGGAGTCGCTCGCTCAATTAATCTACATTATAGTTTCCGTCCGCGAAATGTGATTGCAATCCATTTTATATTCAATTTCTCTATAATGAGAAGCCATGATGGATCTCTACATGTTTGTCAACAACATTCATCCACGTTCTTGGCATGAAAAATGTTGTGATTTTGTCCGAAATCTCACATTCTAGAGGGATAAGCTTGCGTAAAAAACTAAAACGTATAACAAAACATTCTTTCATCTGCACTAATTTCAATCATCCAGTTGCCTATAAACATTAAACATAATATACAATGCGTAAAATATCACAGCATAGAGGTAAGAAGGGTTTTCTTACCTCTATGATCACAGGTCGACACATTGGTGTGGTGAAATTGATGACAGAAAATACAAATATTTGCAATCAATTTGCCTCTGGCCACAATAACACAACATTTTGTAAAGTAACGTTCCTCCCATCAGATCAAGAAAAACAAAGTAAAACAGTTGTTTAACAAAAGGTCGGCATTGGTCAATTATATTATGTCAACATGATTTCTGCTTCAGTTATGACAATTTCTAACAATGTATGAATTCATAACTGCGAATTAGTAGGCACGTGTTCCACGGATCTAACTTTTATTGCAACGTGAACAAAAATATATGCATCCGTTTTTTCTAAAACAAGCCCAAAATGAGAGTTCTTGAGGGAACGAAACGTGTTAGAATATTATTTTAAAGAATGTTCGATATATTTCGATGTATTTTCGATGTATTTTTGTAAGTCCAGGGATTTCTCCCCCCCCCCCCCCCTCCCCCTGTAGACACCTAGGATGACCTGGAAGTGATGTTGCAGTACAACTCGACCCTGCTGGAGCTTCATCTGCAGAAGTGCGGCTTTCTCGATCACGACTTCGAGCTGCTGGCGCTCGGCCTGCGTTGGAACAACACTTTACGCCTCCTCGATCTCAGCTGCAACAGCCTCGGATGTCTGGCGACCAAGCACATCGCCGACTACCTCCTGACCCGGCCGGCGATCACCGCCCTCATGCTGGGACACAACGACATCGAGGACGTCGGCGCCAGGTTAGTGGCCACATCGGCAACTACCGAACAACGGACGACGTAAAAGGACAGAAATTTCCATCAAAATCCGACGTTGTGCGTTCTCGACGTCACGTTTGGTTCAGCGTCCTCCACAATTGTGATTGGACAACGACCTGATGTCTGCGATGACGTCGGCGTCAGATACAGTCACCTAGGACGTCGTCTCTAACACTGTATCTGACGCAGGACCCTGAGCTTCGCGCTGCCCTGCTCGCGCGTCAAGCTGCTCGACGTCAGTCACAACCGCCTCACCGACGACGGCCTCCTCGACATCCTCAACTCCATCAAGAAGCCGGTGATGATGCGCTGTCTCTATGTCTGTATCTGACGCAGGACCCTGAGCTTCGCGCTGCCCTGCTCGACGTCAGTCACAACCGCCTCACCGACGACGGCCTCCTCGACATCCTCAACTCCATCAAGCAGCCGGTGATGATGCGCTGTCTCTATGTCTGTATCTGACGCAGGACCCTGAGCTTCGCGCTGCCCTGCTCGCGCGTCAAGCTGCTCGACGTCAGTCACAACCGCCTCACCGACGACGGCCTCCTCGACATCCTCAACTCCATCAAGAAGCCGGTGATGATGCGCTGTCTCTATGTCTGTATCTGACGCAGGACCCTGAGCTTCGCGCTGCCCTGCTCGCGCGTCAAGCTGCTCGACGTCAGTCACAACCGCCTCACCGACGACGGCCTCCTCGACATCCTCAACTCCATCAAGAAGCCGGTGATGATGCGCTGTCTCTATGTCTGTATCTGACGCAGGACCCTGAGCTTCGCGCTGCCCTGCTCGCGCGTCAAGCTGCTCGACGTCAGTCACAACCGCCTCACCGACGACGGCCTCCTCGACATCCTCAACTCCATCAAGAAGCCGGTGATGATGCGCTGTCTCTATGTCTGTATCTGACGCAGGACCCTGAGCTTCGCGCTGCCCTGCTCGCGCGTCAAGCTGCTCGACGTCAGTCACAACCGCCTCACCGACGACGGCCTCCTCGACATCCTCAACTCCATCAAGAAGCCGGTGATGATGCGCTGTCTCTATGTCTGTATCTGACGCAGGACCCTGAGCTTCGCGCTGCCCTGCTCGCGCGTCAAGCTGCTCGACGTCAGTCACAACCGCCTCACCGACGACGGCCTCCTCGACATCCTCAACTCCATCAAGAAGCCGGTGATGATGCGCTGTCTCTATGTCTGTATCTGACGCAGGACCCTGAGCTTCGCGCTGCCCTGCTCGCGCGTCAAGCTGCTCGACGTCAGTCACAACCGCCTCACCGACGACGGCCTCCTCGACATCCTCAACTCCATCAAGAAGCCGGTGATGATGCGCTGTCTCTATGTCTGTATCTGACGCAGGACCCTGAGCTTCGCGCTGCCCTGCTCGCGCGTCAAGCTGCTCGACGTCAGTCACAACCGCCTCACCGACGACGGCCTCCTCGACATCCTCAACTCCATCAAGAAGCCGGTGATGATGCGCTGTCTCTATGTCTGTATCTGACGCAGGACCCTGAGCTTCGCGCTGCCCTGCTCGCGCGTCAAGCTGCTCGACGTCAGTCACAACCGCCTCACCGACGACGGCCTCCTCGACATCCTCAACTCCATCAAGAAGCCGGTGATGATGCGCTGTCTCTATGTCTGGGGGAACACGATCACGCATGCATCGTGCTGGGTGGGTGACGTCGCTGTCATTCATTCCACAATCCACAGATCTACGTATTAAATTTTTCCCCGGTCTCCCATTTGCAAGGGCGTATTCAGGATAAAATTTCGTGAGGGGGGGGGGAAAGGGACATTTAATTTTTTTTTAAAATAACAGTGGGAAGATGGGGGTTTAATATTTGGTAAAGTTCATTCGTTCTGGTGCAATTTTGAATCGCAGAGTAGCTTTTTTTAGCAAATAAAAAATAAAAATTTCCAAACTTCGAACTAATTCATAATATGAAAGTTCGGGGCGCAAATTTTTTAACTTTTCACTCAATTCCAAGCATTACACGATTTATATGCGATTTTTTTTAGTCGAAGCTCTGATTTCGGGGGAGGGGGGGGGGGGGGGTCTCCGAATATGCCCTTGCCCATATGAAATGGTATTCCATGCTACAACATCTAACAACATTTCTATCCTAAAAGTGGTTATTTCAGCGTGTAAATGTGAAATAAAACGCTTATTCTGCTAGACGCTGCGCCGCATGCTGCTCAGCGGCGTCCTGACGCAGTCGCACCTCGACGTCGAGGTCTACAAGGTCGACGGCAGATACCACGTGGCCCACCACGACGTCGACCGCTACAAACACATGTACTACTGCGTCAACGACTTCGGCCACCCCCGGCCGTGCGCCGTGCAGCCGTGCGGGAGGAGGATGGCGATAGAAACCCAGCGCACGGGGGAGAGAGACGAGTATATGGCGCCGGCCAGTGCGCTTGCGTGCACAGCTGCGCACAAGACACTGCGCACGCCGGTGCAGCAGGAGCTGTGTGGGTATGGAGTGGAGAGGATGCCCGTGAAGAGGGCGGTGGATGAGGTGAGGGCGTTGATTGAGGAGACGTTTGAGAAGTGTCAAGTTATGTGATGAGCAGTTCAAGAAAAATTTATTTTATATGAATTGTTTTGGAAAAAATAAATTTGAACTTTTTTGACTGGCGAAACAATGTTTGAATAATTTCAAATATTGAATATTGACATTTTGAATAATTTCAGTGTTATTATAATTTCAACAATAATTTCTCTGTCTATGAATAAAATTAAACGAGTAACATCAGGCATGACTAGATTTTTGCTTATGTTATTTAAAACTATTCGTGAAATAATGAGCTCTTAGGCCCGGAATAACCAAAGTTAAATTGTGCTGGATTAACTAACTTTTGGATTAAATTCAATTGTTTCACTCATTTTGAGGTATCTGATTGGCTGTGCCGCCAATTTAGTCCAATATTTAGTTATCCGGCTCAGATTAACTTTGGTTATACCGGCCCTTAGTTAATTAAGCTGCATTATGGTAATTTACACCCACGGACACAAAAATTACACATTTAGTAAGTAATGACAGCCATATGAAAACGCTATGTGTAAAGTCGTCGCCCTAATACTTATTTGATCCATATCCACTTTTTCGCGAACGGAGAAAATCGACTTCAAAGTTCATGTGTTGTTCCTTGCTCAATGCCAATGTCTTCAAGGACGTTTGATGCATGAATATTAAGGAAATAAATCAGTTAATGATGTGCAGGCGAGAAAACCCCTTTTGGGCCCATAGATTATTAGTTATTTGATACTTCCGGTTGGATATGGATGAAATGTGCTAACATTTTTTCATTTTTAGTAAGAATATGTGTTAAATTTTGATCCATATCCATTTGCTCAATTGTTATTTACTTCCGTGTTGGGGACAATAACTGAATGGTGCCTCCAATAATGACTAGTCAAGGCATACATGGTTCTGATGGTTAATGTTGCATCATAAAATTATTAAAAAAGTCATTTTTGCTGAAAATATGACACAAAAAAACACTGAAATCATGTTAAAAATTGAGAATTCTTAACCAGAGTTCTTGGATATAGATAGAACAAGCACTGAGTAAACAGTCAGTGGCACTAACTCCAAAAAAGTGAAAAGTGGATATGGATCAAATAAGTACTAGGGCGACGAAGTGTTGATGAGCGAGCACAGATGTATGTGTGCAACACCTCGGGCCGAAATTCCCTAACGCACAGAAACAAGACAATTGAAAGGAACAGAAAAGAGACTCAGCGAAAAGAGTCAAGAGGAGACAAACTCGCGATGCCTGAAAATCACAATTTCCATGCCCGTGAGTGTATCATAAAATATGTCCCAGTTATTGGAAGAAACATCAAAGAAGATATCCGACATGAAAAGCGCACGGTTGTGAGATAATTTCACAATTTCTATATTACAATCTGTTTCTTCAGAACAAGAAAACTATAATTTTCTTTGATATGATAAAAGGAATGGAAATTGCTAACAGATGAAAAGACATTGTCTCGTGAGTGTGATTTAATCATCTTGTCTCCAGGTAGTCTAATATAGTCTAATATAGGCAGTCTAGTATATAGTTATACTTTATGCACGGCTAATTACCGTTATTAGAAAGTAGATCGTTTTGATTTAAATTCCACGGAGCAGTAATTTATCTCATAGTTCACAACAATCCATGCATAATCGCTATCTGATCAATAGTAAGTGTCTCCCTAAGCAAAATCGATTTTCTAATGTGAAAATTTAATCAATTTACACTTTATGAGACAACGAAGGATAATTACTGTTATTACTGTACTTGAACTTGAACTTGGTAATTGTTTTCAATCTGTACACGAGATTGACTATACAAAAGTAAAATGTATCAACCGATAAATCAGCCTTTGAGGCACATTTTTCTTTTATGTTTAGTAATTCGAATTGCTGTTTTTTTATATAGTTAATGCACTATTTGGGTAATCTTGGCTGGAAAATGTAATAATATGTTGTAATGTTAATCGTATAATGACCTAACAAAATTTCAGCTTGATCGGAAAATTTGATTTTTCATCCATAATCATTAACTAATCAGAGAATATGTTAAATAACTACGCTGCAAAGCGTAAATAAATAAATCAATTAATAATAAATAAAGAAATAAATAAATAAATAAATGAATAAATAAATACAAGTCAAGGTGTCATATACATTATCTTTTGAACGTGTGACAAAATGTTGCAAAATTAACTTAACTTATCTTAAAACTAAGTTTTAACTGCGAGGTAACTAATACATACCTTGATTCGTTGTGCTTTGCAATTGCAAAGTTTTGTTTTATCACTTATAGAACTAGGAAACCAACATCTAACTCGGTCGAGTGCAGTAGTTTGGACAATATCGTGTTTTATAGTCACGTGGTATCGGTCGAACAGCCTTAAACAGTTCAAATGCGATCACAGTGTTGCTTAATGCGTATTTAATTAGATTTCATTGTCGCTATAACTGTCCCATTTGTGTTTAAAATGAGATAGTTGGTATTTCGAGTCAGAATTTACCAGAATACATCGTTGAGAATTGCGGAGGAGTTGAAGAAGTATCTACCTCTAGACGTCAAAACAATAATTAAATTATTTCGACGTTGCCAAATCTCTCAGCGGTGTCATTGAAACTTGAGTTCTACAACACTTGAAAGACAACAATGCAGTGTGTATATCCATGCGTTAACAAGAGATTAATTAAACAATACTGCCAGTGGCGTAACTACCGCCCGGGATGACCGGGCAAATCCCGGGGGACCCCATGCTCAAGGGGCCCCGCCGGGGCCCCCTGAGCTTTATTTTTTATATACATTTGTAAAATATAGAAGTTTATACATTTTTGAGATGGAAAAGGTTTTCACGTTGGCTTTGCGCTCTAGCTATAAAACCAATTGACAATGATTCATGCGAACGTTATTGTTGAGGGGGAGGGGGGGGGCCTCGAACGATATATTGTTTACCTACTTGTCCAGTTCGTTTCTCGCGCTTTTTTAACAGCTGGAAAAACCTCGAAGCATGCAATTATATGTAACATAATATGATAAATCACGAAATTCGTTGAACTATCTCAGCCAGACGAATGACATTTTAGGTGAGTTTCATTTTATTAAAGTGGCATGTTCAAGGGCGTATTCAGGGGTGGGCCGAGGGGGCCATGCCTCCCCCCGAAATCAGGATTTCATCTAAGTAAATAAGCAAATTGAAAATAATATGTGAAAATAAACACTTAAAAATAGACAGATTATGTCAAAAACGTTCCTAAATGTTTAGAATTGAGTTAAAATTCCAAAAAATCTCTGCATATCCTAATGAGTTCAATAAAATTACCTATTCTTAAACCTCTTAGACTAATTTTTGGATATTTAACTTCCAAAAAAGATATGCACTGCGATTCAAAATTGCACATAAATGAATGACCTTGATCCAAAATTTTCTCGTGGGCTGCGCCCCCGAACCCCCTGTTTTACACTGGGATTTTTCAAAATATTAGTAATGTCCGCCCCTCCCCCCTAAATTTCATCCTGGATACGCCATTGCATGTATTATTGTATTTTGAGGAATAGGGGAGGGGGGCCACATTTTGTTTTTGCCCGGGGGCCCCCTTAGCTGAAGTTACGCCACTGAATACTGCGCTTGCGTATTGGGATTACTGGATTCCACCATCAACAGTATCTTTGACAAGCTAAGACGGGTGCTAGGACGAGGTGGATGAAGAAATGGTTGTAAGAAGGAGGTGGTCGTGGACTGGTTACTAGAATGGTTTTTAGGCCATAACTGCGGAAAATCACGAATAAAACTGAATTGAAGTCATATAATTTACGAGCTAGAGGGCCATAAATATTGTGAAATTGCTTCGATTTCATACATTTCAAATTCATGTAAAAAAAAACATGTGCTGAGAATAAATCTAAAAAAAATGATACAAAACTAACCGGTAAAAAATTACGAAATCGAGCTATGAATTACAAAAATTTTATTTTATATAGTTACACATTATTTGTTCCAAATGGCAACAGTATCCATATTCTAACACACTTTTGTGACCTCTTTTGTGCAGGGACCCGAACCTTTATGAATAAATGTTCGGGTTCCGGTTCCGGTTCCGGTTCCACAATTTTATTTTATAAAGGTTCGGGTTCCGGTTTCGGTTCTGAAACAAATATTCTTAAAGGTTCGGTTCCGGTTCCGGTTCCTGCATAAAGGTTCCGGGTTCCGGTTCCGGTTCTAAAATTTAAAATCAAACTATTAAAACTTTAGTATTACCAATGTCAAATTTAATGGAATTATTGGATTTGGATTTTCCTATGAATGCAAACACAGGTGTAGGCAGTGTCTGTATAAAATTCACAGGATGGTGCGCAGAGTAAATATCAGAGGAGACAGTATAGTGGCTGCAATTTTCTCCATAAGACAACGTAAACATTCATTTTTCCTGAGCTATCATATTCAAATTATCGGCAATGCAGTTCTCATCGCAGTAGTCAGATTCAAAAATTGAAAACTCAAGCAGCGTTTGCATAATGAAGAATTATTATTTCTTATCAAGAATTAAAAATTTCTAAAAAAAAATACATTTTGAAATTTTATCAAAAAATAAACTTTATACAACTTTGTGAATAATATTATATCCAAGTGATATACATGGTTTTTTATTAAAAGAAGGAACCTTAAAGAACCTTTAAGAACCTTATTGATTATAAAGGTTCGGGTTCCGGTTCCGGTTCTTTGGGAAAGAAGTATAACGGTTCCGGTTCCGAAATTATAAAGGTTCATACCGGTTCTAGGTTCCGGTTCCGGTTCCGGTTCGGGTCCCTGCTTTTGTGTATATCGTTTGGATACAAGTTTTAAGTTTGAGATTTTTGCATATCTTCAAGAATATAATGACACTTGTCCCTGTGACTTTCAAAACATTCACAGAAAAAAAATAGATTGTAACATGTATATACTTTTATCCAGTCATAAAGGAAAAATCCAGTCCATCTGAGTCCAGATAATTCCTGTCTAACTGGATGGATCCAGACATCTCTCAAAATTCAGTGAATGTATAAAAAAAATATAAAAAAGTGAATTTATTTGAGAATAATTATGAGTCGAAGGGTGAATTAGCCCCCCTACAAGTGGTGATGATTACTTTAACAAGCTGACAATGCCATGCAGAAAATGTATAATGATGAATAGAAAAATAATGCTGCGGTTGTAGAAACGTTACCCGTTTTTTTATTTACCGTCATACGGGGAGACTTGAATCACCTGGGTGACTTGGGTCAATGGCGCCATAATAGTTTAAATCAAGCATTGCGTCTGGTGAGGAAGTCATAAAAAAAGTTACAGCATTTTGCCAAGCTGGTGAAGGTGTAGGTAGACAAACTTATCCTGCTAAGAGTATAATCCTGATAAGATGACACTCCATTTTGCATTAGAAAATATTTTTGTGAACTTCCTATTGCAACTTTTTAACCGAGGTTGCTAGAGACATGCAGTAAAAAGTTTTGCTAAATGTAGGATTATTTGCTTCTATCTAAGCTTAAGCTTGTTCTTCATATTGATGCGAAAAATAAGGCGGACATTTTGAATTCTTTGTTGCAGAAAATTTCAATGAGTGACTTGGGTCCAAACATAGAGGCCAATTACAACGAAAAAAAATAAAAATTACAATAAAATTACAAAATTGCCAATAAAATTAATTGTAGATTTGATCATATTATGTCTTATATTTCTGTATGATTTGTCATTTCAATTGTAGCTTTTAACACTTTCCTTCACCTTGCAGTATTTTCAATAAACAATTTATTTACCTACATTGTTCTCTTGTATTCGTACAAAGTGTACACCCAAATACATATTTATGGAACAGGTTGGCTGAGTGGTAACGCTCTGAACTTGTATTCCGAAGGCCCGGGTTCGATTCCCGCGGCCGTCCTTCCTGACTGGGGTTTTTTCGTGGTATTCCCTCAGTCGACAGGCAAATACTGGGAAGGTACCCTACTAATAGGCCACGACCGCCTCCTTACCACCTTCCATCCTTACCTACTCTTCACCATCATCTCCCAATCATCATCATAATCTTTCATCCGTCGCCATTAGCCTCGCTACAGAACAGTGCGACGAAGCCGCAGACAAAAAAAACATTATTATAGAGTGTTTTTATTTTTAAATTTAGTTAACTATATTGTGAGAGGACCAATTTAAATGTTTTGACCCAAGTCACCCCTAGTGGTGGAGTGACTTGGGTCAGTACAGTATATTTTTTTCCATAGTTGTAAAAATCGTTATAAAAAAATTGTTGATTAATCTAAATGCTAGCTAATGTACATGTCAACATAATATGTGGAAAAATCATTACATTTGGTAAGTAACTTTCACATGGCGTCCAAATTTCCACAAAATAGATTCAAGTCACCACATTTGACGGTATCCTAATTTATTTGAACAGCTGATGTATTCTCGTATTTGCTATAATTTATTTTCTGTGTTATATGCTACTTTTCCCCTGAAACACGTTCTTTTTTTATTGGATATTTTATACTTAAGGTAGCTGGATCGATCGATTTTCTGAAGTATTGGAGAGCTTTTACTAATTTATTAAGTGTAAAAAAATCACGTTTATAAATTCTTTTAGCACATAATTTACTTGTATAATATACTGGGTAGTTGAAATAGACAACATTTAAAATGTATTTATACGTTATCTTATTATTTAGAGCAGTATTACTGCCCCCAAAGAAGTTAGTTTTGATTTGGATATTGAAGAATTATCTAAAATTTTAACAATACGGTACAATATGGCAACATCGTACTTTGAAAATTTTGATTTGTGTGGAGTCATGATGGCTGAGGTTGCTGAGCTTACACCTAGAGTTTACTTTCATGAAAAGTCAAGGTATCTTTAGTAGGCATTTATAGTGCCTTCTAACTACCTTGAGCACTCCCATGTTGCCAAAAGTATTTTGACTTGATTCGCAATTTGAATTGAATCGCCTATAACTTTTTATTTAGCACACGATGATATTGGTTTATATTTTTTTAATGAAAGTAAATAGAACAAAGATTCTTTCTTATATAGGTTTTTTGAAAATCTATCGAGCCAATTAATTAGAATCTTCATTGATAGCAAATTTTTGAAACCTGCCATAAGATAACATGGGGAAAATACTGCTTTCTTATTCGCCTATCTCGAAAACTAGACACGGGAAGTATTTTATTTTTTGAAGTGTTGTTTAGGGGATACCGATGAGTGAGTACAGCAAAATTGAACACTATCTGAAAAAATGGTCGATCGACCCAGCCACCTTAATACAATCTCGTGGTTTACACACGGTTTTCTGCCGGGTGTTATCGTAATGCAGCATGGACGTCCTTTAGACAAAATGATTCAGTTCAATGGGACGTGTCTCAAGGACCCTCCTGGTGTCCCGGAAAAAGTAAAATAAAAAGAAAATTAGTTTTGTGCGTTTTGACACAACCCAAGACGTTGTTTTCTCCCCATTTGAGCCGTTCGAGCTCTTTGTTTGGGAAAAATGTAAAATGCAAAAATTTACAAAAAAAATCGGGAATGAGGCAGACAACTAGACGACTCACTTTCCGACAGAAAGACCAAACCAACGGAACTCCTTTTTTTCTCTCTTTTTTCACATTGTTGGCGACGTGGTACACCATTTCTCCGATCACTGCATGCATGTAAAGACCACCTCAAGTGTTTGCAGAATGATTTTATTTTTGAAATCCGTTGATTTGTTCAAATTAAGTTGGCCCGATCAATTTGAAATTTTGTAAGGTTATTAAGACCAACATTGTCTCAAATTTTACAACGTTTCAGCCAGAACCTCCAATTGGTTAAAATATTTAAAAAAAAATCCGATTGGTCGAAAATCAAAATGCTCCGAACTAGTCCAAATTTGGCATGGTGATCATGACCAACATTATCACTTATTTTACACATTTCAATTCAATCGGTCAAATATTTACATACTTGTTGCAACTTGTTGCCATTTAAGAGTTTAGAACGAGTTGTCAAAAGAGTTTTTTGAAAAAAGTACCTAAAGGCCGATGCACAATTGAAGGCCGATGCACATTTGACGCAGACGGACGACGTGGACGGACGACGGAGACGGACACAATTTAAAGTCGTCGTCCGTCCGCGTCCGATTGTGAACAGTCAAGAGTGAATATGTCATACCAATGTCTATGGTCATACCTAAACATCGTATCCGTCTCCGTCGTCCGTCCGCGTCGTCCGTCTGCGTCAATTGTGCATCGGCCTTAAGTCACGACACATGGATCAGTTATACAGTTTTTCCAGAACCAGAAAAAAAATTGTGTCGTGTTGTATCGTGGATTGTCAGGCGCGTAGGAACTTTAATTTGAGTGGGGGGGTCAAAATTATCGGGGATCGATGAATGTGAGGAAAAAGTATAGTTCACCGTTACAAGGGGCATGGGGTGCTCGCCCCCCAGTTTGCTCCGCAGGACCTTTTTTGAATTTTTGATATAGAAGAATCGAATTTGAAGCTATTTTGGCATTCTTATGAAAGAAATTTACAATGTGTGATATGCCATAATCTGTAACTACTTGCTTCATCCCCAAATTGGCCCCGCAGGGAATTTTTTGAGTTTTTGATACAAAAGAATCTAATTTGAAGCTATTTTGGCATCATTTTCAAAGAAATAAAAATGTGTGATATGCAATATTCTCCGGAAAACTTTAGACAAAATGCATTTTAATCTGTAGGTAAATTGTTCATTTGATAAAATCCCCAATGGCCCCGCAAGAAATTTTTTGAGTTATTGATACAAAACAATCAAATTTGAAGCATTTTTGGCATTCTTTTCAAAAAAAAAAATGTGTGATATGCAATATTCTTGGAAAACATAAGGCAGAATGCATTATAATCTGTTCATCTTTTTATTTGATAAAATCCCCAATGGCCCCGCAGGGAATTTTTTGAATTTGTAGTAAAAGAGAGTCGATTATGAATCGATTTTGGAATTCCATTGAAAAAGCTTGCAATTATTTATTGTAATTTTCTTGCCAAAGCAAGATGGCCTAAGCAACAGCAATAAGCAATAAGACAAAACTGTAGGTATGTGTTTTGGTATCATATTTTAATGTGTAATATTACATTTTATTCATGAGGATGATCACGTTGGTCAAATGAGTTATTGTCTCATTGGTTGGAAATGCCTCAGTTCAATTAGTTTTGCAAAACTTGGGAAAATTTTGAGAATTCAATCTTCTAATGGAGCAAATCTGTGCATTTTTGGATCTATCTCTATCAATTTTTTTTGTATATCTGGGGGTGATATCTGGGGGTGTCAAGATGAAAAGTGGGGGGGTCATTGACCCCCATTCCCCCCCCCCCCCCTTCCTACGCGCCTGTGGATTGTGTTTGTTGGAGACACAAATAAATCAAGCGAGCGGAGCGAGCGTC
The DNA here is from genome assembly GCA_934045905.1 of Leuctra nigra. Taxonomy (NCBI): domain Eukaryota; kingdom Metazoa; phylum Arthropoda; class Insecta; order Plecoptera; family Leuctridae; genus Leuctra; species Leuctra nigra. The sequence goes on along the minus strand of OW203766.1, from coordinate 17,731,243 downwards.
TTCATTTGAAACTTATGACTAAAATCTCTGTTTTTTTTTCGTTCTGTGCATCTGGCGTCTCCTGCCAAACGAAGTAACGGATCAGGTCAATCTTTCACAAAACGTATATTACTATTCTGGTTGGTGTCATAATTATTTTCATCAAGATCGGTCCAATAGATTCTGCGGCAACTTGATGTGTAGTTGATACTGTGCTTGGCAATGGGGATGAAAGAAACTTGATGTGCCAATAATACTGGAATCGTTTGACCGATCATCACCAACTGTTGCATGGACATTAGGACCAGCATTATAATTTTTTTTTTTACAAATCTGTAATGATGAGCTTCAAGAGTAATTGACATTTTTACTTACATTTTTATGCTTCATTTGAAATATGTAAAAATGTACACTCGGCCAAACAAAACTTGAACGTTGACCAAATTTGAATGACTGCTGGTCATGTCCCATAACCAATCAAAGCTTGTTATTATCATTGAAATGTGAGGTCACCTACTAGAGTGAGACAATGAGATCGCTTAGACTGACTTCTGATGGTGCAATCTTACATTTATCAGCCTATCAGATTTATTGAACGTTCAAGTTTTGTTTGGCCAAGTGTACCTATCAAAGCGTTCCATTTTTATCACTTCCTCCTTGGTGAATGAGTTATAGATTATCTTCAAATTGGTTTTCAAGGTCTGTAGATGAACATATTTGACACACATATTAATTCGCATGCAATACAAAGGCTTACTTATCAACGCTTTATACTTAGCGTTTTCCTACCGATAAACAACAGTAGAGATTTTGTCAGGTACGGACAGAAGAATTATGTACCTATACCCCTTTAATGTGAAGTAAAACACTTGCATGATTTATATTATAATAGTGTAGTTTAGAAACAATATCTACATAACTACATAGGTTATCCATTGAGATATTAATATAATTGCGTATGATACGATGCCATATAACTGAATGGATTATCATTTTTGACATATATTATATCACAGCTAATTGATCAAGCAAGGTTTATTAAAACCTAGTAAATGTTTAGACGTCTGATGACAGTTTGATCTAGTTGTGACGCTTCATGTGAACAGCCAGATTACCCTTGTATCTGCTCGCAAAGGCACAGTAGGCACATTGATGGGGTTTCACTGCTAAGTGTGACTTCATGTGGTGAATCAGTCCTCTGCTGCTGACACTCGTGTAGGTGCAAAGTTTACATGCATATGGCCGCTCGCTCGAATGTATGCGCTGATGGACAACGAGGTTTCTCTTCATATGCGTTCTATATTCGCATGTACTGCATCGGTGCGACTTCTCAGAGGAATGAGTCTTCTTATGTCTGGATAGGTTGCCACTAGTGGCAGACTTGTAGGAGCAAACATTGCAGGCGTACGCCCGCTCGCTCGAATGTATGTGCTGATGAGCAACGAGGTTTCTCTTCGTATGCGTTCTATATTCGCATGTACTGCATCGGTGCGACTTCTCAGAGGAATGAGTCTTCTTATGTCTGGATAGGTTGCCACTAGTGGCAGACTTGTAGGAGCAAACATTGCAGGCGTACGGCCGCTCGCCCGCATGTCTGCGCATGTGTTCAACGAGGAGCCTTTTGTTGTGCGTTCTATATTCGCATGTAGAGCATCGGTGTGGCTTCTCTGAATGGATCTTTTTGAGTTTCGTTATGTTGTTTCTGGAAGCTCTCGGGTAGGGGCTAGCGTTGCACGAGAGTGGATGGTCTGTGGTGTGAGTCAGACTGTTAATGGTTAGATGTTGTTTAATTCCCTCTCTTGTTTTGAGCTTTGCCAGGCAGTGAGCGCAGTCGAAGTGTCTGACAGCGACAGGAACAAGCACGTGCTGTGACAGATCATCGGCCCTGCTCCTGGATGCTGCGTGCTCCTTGCTCCTCTCCTTGTGCAGGCCGCTAGTGGAGGCGAGCTGCTCCTGTATGTCTCCTCCAGCGTGGACATCGGGCTTGAGGTTACAGTGTCTGACAGCGACAGTAACAAGCGTGTGCTGTGGCAGATCATCAGCCCTGCTACTGGATGCTGCCCGCTCCTTGCTCCTCTCCTTGTGCAGGCCGCTAGTGGAGGCGAGCTGCTCCTGCATGTCTCCTCCAGCGTGGGCATCGGGCTTGAGGTTACCGTGTCTTGGCAGGTGCAGCGAACAGTTGTGTGCAGATGAAATCTCTACTCTACTGAGCGATACAATGCTGTCCTTTATGAGATATTTACTTTTGTAATATTTATTTAAATAGTTATCTACATTATGATTTGTAGAATCTAGCTTGGCGATTTCTTGTTCATAAAGAACATCTTTATCATTAAATGGGAATTCTTCATTTTCAGGTTTTATTAGTCTATTGAACTGTTCTTGGTCGGTGATGATCAGTGGTTTTTGTTCAGCTCCTTGCCCTTCTTCGTAAAGAGCATTGTTGTCATTGGAAGAGATTTCTGCACTCAGTTCTGATTTTATTTGTCTGTTGAACAAGTCTTGGTCGGTTATGAACAGTGGTTTCTGTTCAACACCTTGACCTTGTTCATTATCATTGCAAGAGATTTCTTCTTTTTGTTCTGATTTTATTTGTCTGTTGAACAAGTCTTGGTGAGTGATGAACAGTGGCTTCTGTTCAACTCTTTGCTCTTGTTCATTGTCATTGGAAGATATTTCTTCTTTCTGTTCTGATTTTATTTGTCTGTTGAACAAGTCTTGGTCGGCACTGAACAGTGGTTTCTGCTCTATTGTGACGTCATCTAATGGTTGGAAGGATGTCGCTGTGTTATCATTACCTTCGCTGATGATGTTTGCCTCATCTTCAGATTCTTGTGGTTCCAACTTGATGATGTAGCTGGGATCCCAGAACTGACTCATCTCTCCTTCTTCCAGTCTCTGCAACAATGCATGGAATTCTTTAATATATTTAATTTTAATTCAACTGGGAAACTATTTTATCATTAAGTTCTTATAGCATAAACGTAAAACAATAAAGAAAATGATTCAATTTTATGGTGGCAATATAGTTTTTGTTAATATCTTTTAGGGAGCAAAATATATGTCCTGGGTTAGTTGATTGATGGACTTGATTTTTTATTTATTTTTATTTTTCAAAATGGTACAGAGAGTGTGTTCACACAGTGTTTACATATTTGTTTGATATATACCCCAATAAGTCACGAAGACTTGTGTCGGGGCATATTTTACATGGATAACACATGGACATTTTACATGGATTTATATAATATACCAGAGACATTATTATACGGAATGTAATATATAGCTGAACGATTACTAAATACTAAATACTAATACTAAATATACATTGTCAGTTATTAATCAGTAAAATGAAAATTTAAAAAAGAATATTTGTTGATACTCAACTTGATGCTATGTCATACCATGTTATACCGTGAACAATATTGTACAGAACATTATACCATGTTATATCGTCATGTTTCTAATCATAGTCATAATACATCCACTAGGTACATTATATATGGAATACAAGATACTGAATATAATATGCATGTTGCAGTATTACTGAATACTAAATATTAATAATTGTCCGTTATTAACTATTTCTAAAATAAAAATAAAATAAATACAAAATAAGGAATATAAAATACAAATAAAAACCTCTGATGATACCTAGGTACATTAGTTGATACCACAACAAGGACGTGTTATATGTAGATCTACTAGATACAAAGATTACACCTAGAACGTTGGTGAGAAGATCAATTAATGAGCTTTTATTTTATTAAACTGTGGTTTATTACTTGCAATTTATGGCAGCGTTTATTGTGTCAATAGGGCAATCTTTGAGCCATCGCTTGGTTTTAAATGCGTATATTTTGTCCGATTGGATGCTTCGTATATCACAAGGAAGAAGGTTATATAACTTGCTAGCTAGGTAAATTAGGTTTCTTTGCGTAATGCCTTTGTTTACCCTCGGTTGATATAGATTGTTCTTTGTTCTTGATCTAGTTTGTATATAACAATTTGGTGCCGGGTTGGTAGGGAGTTCAAATTTGTTCGAGTGTATTAATTTAAAGAGAGATTGAGCATAAAGCTTGCGAATATTAAGTATGTTTGCGACTTCATAAAGCTTAACTGTGGGGTATCGGTAATCCTTTGACATCATTATTTTCAAAATTATATTTTGGATCGTCGACAGTGGATGAATATGGGTATAATAAGCTCCGCCCCACCCAATTATCCCATATTGGAGTACAGACTGAACTAGCGCAAAGTATACAGTTCGTAAGGAATTATATGTGAGAATATTTCTAAGGTTATAGAATTGAGCGATTACATGTCTAAGCTTTTTAACAGTAGCTGTTATATGTTCATTCCATCGTAGGTGTTGGTCAATCAATATCCCGAGGTACTTTGCGGTGGTTACATTTTTTAGGGCAAGGCAGTTGCAGCTTTGGACGGAATTTAGGCAATTCTGTTCTTTGTGAATTTTTAGAGTTAAGTTCATTGGTTGGCCATTAATTCTTGGTGAAAAGGTGATGTAGTTGGTTTTATCAACATTTAATGATAGAAGATTTGTGTGAATCCATTGCTTTACTTTGAAAAGGACCGATGCGGCTTGTTTATATGATGCTTCCCATGTTTTTTCCGAGATAAATAGAACAGTGTCATCTGCAAAGGTTATTATTTGAGAATTTGACTCCATTGCACACAAGTCGTTGATATAAATTAGGAATAAAAGTGGTCCCAGTACTGTTCCTTGAGGAACTCCGCACTTTATTAGTCTGCGGCTACTGTTTGCGTCACTTATTTTTACAAATTGTTCTCTTCCAGTAATATAGCTTTTCAATAGCTCTAGGGGTAAGCCTCTTATACCTATCTTGTATAGTTTGGTCATTAGCAAGGAATGGTCTACTGTATCAAAGGCTTTAGCTAGGTCAAGAAAGATTGCTAGAGGTTTTTTATTATTATCAATACTGGAATGAATTAGGGAAGTGAGCCTAGCAATTGCGTCTTCAGTACTTCTGTTTTGCCGAAAGCCGTATTGGTTCTTGGATAATAGGTTATTTTCTTCAAGAAAAAGGCATAGTCTTTTTTTATGCACTTTTCGTGGATTTTTGATAAGTTTGAGAGCACAGAAATAGGTATATAATTGCACGTGTGCGTTTTGTTTCCTTTCTTATATATGGGTGTGATTGAAGCAAGCTTAAATATTGTTGGATAGATGCCGGACTCAAAGCTCTTATTAATGATATGTTCTAGAGGGATAACAAGGTTAGTTTTCATGTTTTTGATAGTGTTTGCGCTAATATTATCTGGACCGGTGGCAGTGGATCTTTTAATGCCGTTAATATATTCAATTATCTCCTTGCCAGTTACAGGTTTAAAAAAGATCGAGTTTTGGCTGCAGTGTGTAAGGAACTCTGGAGTGTTACTTTCTAGGAGACCATTGGTAGGATTTTGGAACTGCGTACTATCCTGCCGGATAACATTTGCCATTTCTTCGCCGATATTACTAAAATACTTTACGAACTCGTCGGCAATATGAGTTGGGTTGGCAGAAATAGTTCCTAGTATTCCCTCTTTTACAAGAATCTTAGATATTTCTTTCCTTTTAATGTTACGATTTGCAATTTCGTTGATGATATTCCAGATTTGCTTCCTATTGCCGCTGGCTAACTTTATTTTATCGCTGTAGTAGTTAATTTTTGTGATTTTGATTAAATTTGTAAGGTTATTCCGATACGCTTTAAAGTGGTTTTTTAGAAGAATATTTTCAGGATTCTGTAATACCTTTTTATGTAGTTTATCGCGCGTCCTATCGATGAAATCAATTCGATTGTGATCCAGGGTTTGAGTTTATTTGAATGCTTTGACTTAATCTTTTTCGTCTCTGTGGCTTCTAGTGTAAGTTGCTGGAGGCTAGTAATAAATATTTGGGCGGCTGCGTTTGGGTCATCTTCCTTAAGCACAGACTCCCAATTATGGTTATCAAGAATTAACTTAAGTAGGTCATAATTGACTGTTTTAATTTCCTTCTCTTTTTTTGGTTTTTCACTATTGTCCTTATTGTTGTTGTTGTTGTTATTGTGGTTAAAATTTGTATTCCACCCTATGGTTGTGGCATAGTGGTCTGTTATATTCGTTTGTAGGATTGTACTTTTTTGCTCAAATCTTAACCTGGACGATTTAATAAAAATATGGTCTATACATGATTTCACTGTGTGGGTAACGCGGGTTGGTTCATATATGCATTGTGAGAATCCATGTGCTGCTAGCAAGTTAAGGTATTCAGCAGAAGTGGGATTTGGATCCAAAATATTAATGTTTAGATCTCCTATCAATAGATTTATATCTCTATTTAGGTTAAGAACATTGGTTAGTTCTGAGTTAAACGTCTTACTGTCACCCGACGGTGATCTGTAAACAGCTAGAATAGAGTATAATATATTATCCCTTGACACAACAATGTTAATTGTATTAGCTTGCGTAAAAGTCGTTACAGCTGAAATGTTTAATGTATTTACTGCATTTTCTCTTATTAATACAGTTATTCCATCGCAGATGGTTAATTTGTTCGGGAAATTGTATGTGACATAATGGTCGATTGCGAAAATATTTATGTCATGTGCTAGGTGAGTTTCCGTGAGGATTATTAGATCAAATGTTGTGTTTGAGTCTTGGATGAGAGCAATTAGCTCATCAAAATGGGATTTTATCCCTCTGATGTTCATATGGAAAATTTTCATCCCACATATTGATTTGTATGCTATTTCTAGGTCTCTTGTTGTGGCACAAACAATTGGCCTTTCAGGGTTTTCTAACATAGTATCCGTTAAGTACTTAGTCATTTTTATTTTTATAATCGACCTATTTAGACTTAAAAATTAAAATATTCCTAAATACAATCTAATCTAATTTCCGCTTTGTATAAGTAAGTACTAAATTCTAATATCCTAGCAGTAGACCAAATAATTAAACCTTACTCTTTTTACTTGTGGGTAACTCCTGGTTCCTGGTTCAATCATTTGTTGGCGGACTTGCGAGAGGATCACTTGAGGGAGGTTCCCTTGAGGGAGGTTCTATTATGGGAGGTTCACTTGGGGGAGGTTTCCTCGAGGGAGGTTCACGCACTCGCAGCTTTGCAAGGTCCGCTTCTGTGGTGATCCGAATCCTCTTGTTATTGCGGATCGCAATGACTGCTCCGTCTTGGGTCCAGCAGTAGCGACGACCCACTATCTGTTGAGCTGTGTTGTATATCTCTTGCCTCTTGCGTGTCAATGACTCCGTGAGTACAAGTCCAGTGGCTTTTGGAACTTTCTTCCGTTTCCAGGCTGCCTCCCTGGTTTGATAGGAAACAAACTTAACGATTATGGGCCTCTTGATGGTCTTGTCGTCGCTGGTGATTTTAACAGGACCTAGACGGTGACAGCGATCGATATCTTCGCTTCTCATTTGTACCCCCAGTTCATTCCTCAGAATGTCTTCTACGATGAAGTAAGCATCTTCGTTGTCCTGTTCCTCGACACCATGAATTAACAAGCAGTTACGCCTAGAGTATTGCTCCAGGTTGTCGATGGCTGTGTCCTGCTGCTTTATCTTGTCTGTGAACTGGTCAAGTTCCTTCTTCATGGTAGAAATTGCTGATTTGACAAATCCTTCCAGTTCAGTAAACATTTTACCAAGGTCTGGGCCTTGTTCTTGTTGATTTAATGTTTTATGCGCGCCATTTATTAGTTTGCTGAAGTTTTCAAGCGATTTGTTAACTTCTCCCTCATAGCACTCCATTCTTTGTTGCATTGCACTGAGAGACGTCATTTTTGACAACCAAGGTGACGTTTGGTGAGGTTAGGTAGGGTTAGGTTAGTTCAGTTTAGGGATTTTTGTTTCTCTGTAGTTGGTAGCGAAAATTCGAAACTCTTGAGCACTCGCGCTAGCAACAATTAGCGTGAGGGTATCTTCACGCTGCTTGGTTATGGTTACACTCTGGTGATATTAACTTGCATATTATGTTTTCACTTGTGAATTTGTGACACTATTTAATACATTAGTATCCACTCTTGATGTATGGCTACACTTTAGAAAATACTTCGCTTTGATTAGGTTAGATTTGCCACTAGATTTAGTTGTTGAAACAGGAGCTACCACACAGTTACTGTTTACACTATTCCGCTATTTGCTATTTGCTATCGCCGCCGCCATTTGCCATTTGCTACTGATTTTTATTTGATTAATTAACACAAAATAATCATTCCAGTAGCTTGGTAAATAACAAAGAATTATTACTATAGTGAATGCATTAAGATGAGAATGTACAAAGATACCCTATCTAAATTGTAACAAATTACAAAAATCATCCAAAAGGTAGGTACCTACACTTAGCACAACAAAAATGTATCGGTGAACAAATTTGAATTCGCAATTCGAATTCATTATCATTATCTAGTTATTATCATTGAAATGTGAGGTCACCTAGTAGAGTGAGAAGGAGATCGCTTGGACTGACTTCTGATGAAGCGATTTATAACATTTTTAAGTATTTCAGATATTGAAACATCAATTTTAGTTTTGCCAAGTATATTACCTTGATTTAATTTCCTGAGACAACTGGGGTGGGATCACATAAAATGATAACTTTCTTGTCACGGTGACAAGCTTCTCATCGCAATGTTATTCACGGCCTTCTAGGGTCTTGTCACAGTGACAAGAAAGTTATCATTTTACCAGATCTCTTTCCAGATACTACCTCTATTTGTCGGGGGAGTAAGGTTATCATGTAATAACCGAGTAGGTTATATCATAAGCTCATGTAGAGCTCAGAAAGGAGCAAGCACTCACAGTGGCAACACAAGCACCACCGAACAAAGTAGGCGAACTAATGAAGTAACCATAGACATATTGTAGGTACTTACTTGACACTTTGTGTGTGTATGACTAGAATATGAAGTAACGAAGAGACTTTAAAGAAAGTGGACCTGATTTACAATATTGTCTGTGCTGCCTTGGGGTTTGATGAGGTCTTACTATGATTTAAAACGGAAAGTCATCCTATACATATTAGTGTGTGTAGGAAGGTACCTACACTCGAACAAATAATAAACGGTATTCGAAAGAAAAGGATTGGCTGATAAAGCCTGATGCACAATTGAATTAAGGTTTAATGTTTAGTTAATGGTTTAATGTTTAGTGATTAGTGTTTAAGATGTTGTAACAGAGTCCAGTGCACAATTGCTTATTTCACGAGGTTATTTCACCATGTGATAAAATTAAATAATTGATCGAAAAATGATATGGAAACAAATATATGAGCAATACTCTGCACAAATATCAAATTAAAATGCTTCCAATGACATTAATTCAGAAGACTTTTCATTTTCCCGTACGAATTTGACATTGACATTTACTCTGCTCTCTTCTGATTGGTTCGTCATAAGGTGAAATAGTGTTTTGCAATAAGAAATGGATTTTGTTGATTTCTTATAGCTTAAACCTTAAACCTTAAACCTTATGACGCTTATGACAGTTGTGCATGTAACGTTATAACAGCACCCTTTCATTTCTCTTAAACACTAAACACTAAACACTAAACACTAAACCATAAACATTAATTCAATTGTGCATCAGGGTTTAAGGTTTGATTTGATGGCATCATCCGATAAAGTATACCTACCTATGCCAAACACTGACATCTCGCCATAACTCTATATAGTAGGTGAGCTCTGATTTCATTGATAATTAACCAGCAGCCAATCCGTTTTGTAAAATTTCCGATTTAATGGTTTGAGTGTACATAAAATGTGTGTGTCAATATTGTACTCAGTCATAAATGTAGTACCTTATATAATAATTATGTATCTACCTACTTCAATTTACCATCAGCACTGAGCATTCCAATGAAAGTATGTTACTCATACCTTTGAATGCAGCTAGAGGAAGATGCGTGGACGTCTTCTTTCGTCGATAATTATCAGTGATAATAATTATCTGGTATACTTCAAGAAACTAGTTCGTTAGTTGTTAATTGCAAAATGCTTTGAAAGAACCGTCGTCCAACCATAAAACAACATCGAAAGACTGCCGTCCCGGAAAATAAACAAACAAAATGTGTTGCCTAGCAACCGACAACCAGCCAGCCGTGAAACTCCAAATCAGTGTTGGAGAAGGCCGTGCTTTTTAAAAATAAGCGCGAAATTAGAATTTCTATCAAAAATGGGACAAATTCAAAATAGTTAATTTAAAAAACAACTGTATAAATAAAGAATCATTGAGCATCGTGTGTAAAGCAAAAGTAACTAACACTGATGAGCCAGACTTCAAACATTTCTCTATCTACATAAAATACTCTTAAAAACGACGCCACACTCACAGTATATTTATATCCCAGAAAAAAACACTCCGTGTAAAAAAGGCAGCCAAGTCTCTTTACTTCAAAAAAATTCAACACTGAAAAGGAGTGATATCAAAAAAGGAGCCAAGTCAATGACATTTCCAAATATTTAATCGTATTTTTGAAATAAAAGAATAAACACCGAGAAATACTTTACAAAAGGACTTGGCGCATCGTTTTTTTAAAGACATCATTCTATCCTAAAAGTAGAAAGAAATTTACAAATAGGTAGGTACATTTTCCTCTTTCTATTAGAGCCAGAATCTATTAATCAAGCTACTTTTAATAATGGCTATTTTATAGTTTTGTCAATGGCGATAGAAGAAAGATTTCATGCTCTAATAGATAAGTAATATAAGGATGGAAGAATTAAATAACAATTGGAAGTGGGCTCATACATATTCTTGCAGTACCTACTGTTAATATGGTGATATTAGAAGGGAATCTTTTCATAATTTGATCTTGACTGAAGGAAATCATGAAACGTTGTCAAATAATTACTTACTATCTATGGAACACTATTATATATTTTTGAAGTGTCAAGTGTATAAAGTTATTTTTTTTAATAGAAATACAATGTGACTTCACTGTGTACTTTGTGAAATGTATTGCTATAAAATGCAGTAGAAATTTATTTCATGATGAGAAGGATTAACGCATTAGACTTACCTAATTAATATGTTGCCACGAAACAATATTACGAAGATAACTATTGTGTATTTATAGAAAACATAGGCAACAGTTTCATCGCGTATATATTCAAATAGAAAATATTTTACAGTAGGTATGTGTAATAAGTAATTGAAAGATGTTTCCCTATTATTCTAAAAATTCTTAATGACGGTTGTTTATAAATGGCATATGCTTATGAATAGAAAAATGTCTTTAAAAAAACGATGCGCCAAGTCCTTTTGTAAAGTATTTCTCGGTGTTTATTCTTTTATTTCAAAGATACGATTAAATATTTGGAAATGTCATTGACTTGGCTCCTTTTTTGATATCACTCCTTTTCAGTGTTGAATTTTTTTGAAGTAAAGAGACTTGGCTGCCTTTTTTACACGGAGTGTTTTTTTCTGGGATATCACTTCTTTTGTTAGTTTATTCATACAGCTTGTAGCACATGTCCGAGCAAGGACTAATTTCTTTAAAAAAATACGCCTCAACCGATTTGGATAGGTACTAAGAAAAGTTGCGTTTGGTAAAAGATTAAAATGATTATCCAAAAAAAATAGCTTAGGTTTCGTTACAATCGGTCCAGCCGTTTTCGATATTTGACGTCACTTCCGGTTTTGAAATAGGGGCCGAAAATAATGTCTTCTTGAAATCATAATTAGAAGTCCTACAAAATTACATAAATTGATAACAATCGGTTTAGCCGTTTTCGATATATAACGTCACTTCCGGTTTTGAAATGGCGGCCGAAAATAATGTCTTCTTGAATTCATAATTATTAGTCCTACATATTTCCAAAATTTGGTTGCAATCGGTACAGCCGTTTTCGATATATGACGTAAATTCATGTTTTAACAATGGCGGCCGAAAATAATGTCGTCTTTAATTCATAATTATTAGTCCTACACATTTCCAAAATTTGGTTGCAATTGGTACAGCCGTTTTCTATATATGACGTCACTTCCGGTTTTGAAATGGCGGTGGAAAATAATGTCGTCTTGAATTCATAATAATAAGTCCTACATAATTGCATAATTTGGTTGCAATCGGTACAGACGTTTTCGATAAATGACGTCACTTCCGGTTTTAACAATGGCGGCCGAAAATAATGTCGTCTTTAATTCATAATTATTAGTCCTAAACATTTCTAAAAATTGGTTGCAATTGGTTAAGCCGTTTTCAATATATGACGTCACTTCCGGTTTTAACAATGGCGGCCGAAAATAATGTCGTCTTAAATTCATAATTAATATTCTTATGTCCTACATATTTACACAATTTAGTTCCAATCGGTACAGCCGTTTTCGATATATGACGTCGCTTACGGTTTTAACAATGGCGGCCGAAAATAATGTCGTCTTTAATTCATAATTATTAGACCTACACATTTCCCAAATTTGGTTGCAATCAGTACAGCCGTTTTTGATACATGACGTCACTTCCGGTTTTAAAAATGGCGGCCGAGAACACTGCAACCTTGAATTTATAATTATTCACAATGTACGTTTACTAATATCTATTTAAAAGTATAAAGTGGTGAATTTAATGTCATTTAACATATTTATGACGTAATTCATCAATCATCATATTTATGACGTCATTTCCGGTATAGGTAATAAGAATACAATCTAGTTTTATCTATAGTTGATACTTCATGAACGACCATCTGAATTCATAATCCCTATATTTCCGTAAAATCGGTCATGCCGTTTGTAATATATGACGTCACTTCCGGTTTCATTTAGTGGTTCCTGCCGCCATTTCCGGTACCGTTAATTTGTTTATTTATTTTTACCAATTGATTTTTCAAATAAATAGTAGAATGAATACGCAGGAGCTAGTTCAGTTGCAATCGGTACAGGCGTTTTAGATATATGACGTCACTTCCGGTTTCAGAAATGGCGGTCGAGAACACTGCAACCTTGAATTTATAAATTGTATTGTCTATATTACAATGTAAGTTAATTATGTACGTATTTTAAGTATAATTTGTTGAAATAAGTGAAATATTGCGTATTTATGACGTCACTTCCGGTTTAGAAAATAAGAAAATAATTTTTTGTTATTGATACTTCATAAAGATGACCATCTAAATCGAATGGCGCTAATTTCGTTCTAATCGGTCCAGCCGTTTTTCATATATGACGTCACTTCCGGTTTAAAAATGGCGGCACAAAAAATCACAAGAGGCAAGGTATCATCAGACGCCAAATGTGCATATGTGGTAAAAATTTCAGGTTGATCGGTTCAGCCGTTTAGGCTGTGGCGGTGACAGCGACCTTTTCTGATATCATCTGAAGAAGAAGAAGAAGAAGAAGAAGAAGAAGAAGAAGAAGAAGAAAGCGGTGTAATTTCACGATTTTCACTGCCCTCTAGGTCGTAAACGGCATGACCGGTTGTTGTCGCGTGATGTATATGTAGTCAGGTGGGCCATAGCTCAAAATTAAGACATTTCACAACAATGTGAGATTTTCCATTGTTGAGATCCAGTAGGCCGAAAATGCTATGTTGTTGCTTACAGTAAAAGTAGTTGGTCTGCTCCTCAGTTTATATAGGCATTTACGGTATGTTGAGTGACTGTGAGTGTACGGTACGACTTGGCTGAGTGGAGCGACCGCTCCACTAGATTTAAAAATAACGTTTAAATTAACGTGTTGACCTTTTATGCCACTCCCTTTCAGTGCTAGTTCATTTTTTAAGAATTGTTATTGGCTTCTGTTGTACGGAATACTTTTTGTGGGGATTCAGGGACTTTCATGTGTACTTGACAACAATATTGTATCAATTCCCAAAAGAAAGGAGACTTTTGTGTAGAATCCATTCCAATTATCTCGTTATCTGATAAGAGCTAGTAGGGGTAATTTGGAAAGTTTAGTCATGCGGAGACACCCTTTCAACATGGCTGCTAAGTATTAAATTGCCTACTTTAAATAATTGATCGTATTGGTTAGTTCGGGTCTTTGACTGGAAATTCACTTGATTTGCATTTACTTGAACGTCATTAATTAATTCCCGAATAGTAGCCTGTTGAAGCATATATAAGCTTCGAGTGAGTCAATGTTAACTGATTGAGCAGTTGATTCCAGTGATATTCACCTTGACCGAAATCACGTCAGCTCAAATGCTCGAGGAACTGTTATACATTTCCCAAGTTTTCTTACTTTGTTTGTGATACGGAGTTTATTAAAAATGTCCAGTGGATTCGGCATTTCGGAAAATGTCGGAAATCGGAAAATTTTGATTTTTCATCCATAATCATTAACTAATCAGAGAATTTGTCAAAAACTACGCTGCAAACCGTAAATAAATAAATTAATTAATTAATTAATAAATAATAAATAAATAAATACAAGTCTAGGTGTCATCCATTATATTTTAAACGTGTGACAAAATGTTGCAAATTTAACTTAACTAAACTTAACTTAAAGTTTTAACTGTGAGGTAACCAATAGATACCTTGATTCGTTGTGCTTTGCAAAGTTTTGTTGTATGTATCACTTCTAGAACTAGGAAACCAACATCTAACTCGTTTGAGTGCAGTAGTTTGGCCAATATCGTGTTTTGTAGTCACGTGGTATCGGTCGAACAGCCTTAAACATTTCAAATTTCAATGATTTTAAGGGAGAACCAGTGGCAGGCGACCGACCAACAACCCTTTTTTTGGTTCTTTGTAGCTACATTAATGTAAAAAAATAAAAAGAGAACTTGACGCAGAAAGTTTTGAGATTTTCATTAGCTTGAAAACTGTTTTTTATCATCATTATTTCCATATCTTCTCAATATGCAGTTCAAAATGTAGGGTTGACGGACAAACTATGAAAACAGACCAAGAAATGTGTTCTTAATTTTGTGTGTTTTTCTACTATTTGAAAGACATTATTCACGTGTGGCAACGTTGTATCAAAATAATATGTAATTTATGTAAAATATGTTTATATTTCCAAAATCTATCAAAACATTTTAATAAGTGTAAAATTGTAAACAATGCATTCTGCAACATCATGAGACCCGGATTGTACGATCTAGGTGACTGAATTGGATGTCGTTTGTTCTTTGTCCTGTCATTGTATGTCAAATGAGATCTACCAGTTGAAATAAATAAATAAGAAATAGAATATTTTAAAGTCGTGAGGCTTTGACAAATCATTTTGACATTGCTCTAGTGTCATGTGAATTGGGCTGCGATCTTGTTAATACCAATTAATTATACACGTCTACTTTCAGGTAGGAAAATTGTGTTTCATCAGCCATGTTCTAGCTCTTAAATAATACAGTACTCTTGCCGGTGCTGGATTGCATGACGTTTATTTTGTAGAAAACAATTGAGAAATTAATATGAAAAGTCAAATTAATTCTCACAATCATATTCATAGCCCATCTCGATATTTGATGTAACGGTGTTACCCATTTTTGGCACACGTCGATTGGTACGTGGAAAATCAAACAGCAAGTGAAATTTTCTTAGAAACCAGAGCCACTCAGATACTTTAACTATTCGTTCGTTCCACAATAATGTTTTGTTTGTCTACATCCCATCCTGACATGTAGGTATATCTACCTACTTTCAATATTTCACGTTTTTTTTAATCCATTTTACAACTAGAGTTCCTTATTATATTTGTTATTGACACGCATTTTTCATAACATATTAAATTATTTGGGCAGATATGTATCCCGTAACTTTTTAAAATCAAATTCACCGTCTTCCTAGTGCAAATTTTCTTGTGTATATACTTGACAGGTTTCTTCCCACATGCCAGTCTATTGGATTAGAGCTTCGCATCGCATGCACATGATGAATCTCACCAGCACGATGTAGAAAAAGGGACGCCATCATTAAAATATAAGGTGGAAACTCTTCGCTGAATCACCATTAAAATCTTTGTTTGAATACGCTAGCGCTTTATTGCGAGGAACTAAAGTAAATCAATCAATCAATGTTGATTAACAATCAACATTAACAATCAATTTTGAGGTTAATCAATATTTTAATATTTTAAGAGTGTTTTAATGTGCATTAGAATGTTTTAGAATGCATCGCTGTTCGCAACTTATAAGCCTTAGCGCTAGTGAGTGCTGCGTAGCATCTACATACCTTGATAATCGTGCTATTGGAACTGAGTGATATCGCGGAAAGACTCGAAGATTTTCCACCTTATATTTAAAAGATTGCGTCCCTTTTTCTACATCGTGTCACCAGCGACAGCGATCACATACTAAGCAGGTACACTCCTGGACACTGAAATTGGTTCGCGGTCAATGTTCAAGTGACACTACGGCTAGTAGGTATTAAACATTTATTTTAATATAATTTTTTGGCATTAAGACCGGATGGCTAGCGTGAGTTTAGGGCCGAAAAATTACCCTAAATAAATAATAAATACTAGCCTAGGAGTCGAGTGAATATTGACTGCGGACCATTTTCCGTGTCCAGGAGTGTACATGGATAGTTCAAGCTAGAGCCAACAATCTAAGCTCTCTAGTTCAAGCTACTGTTTAAATCGACGGAGATTTATTTTTCTTAATAGGTCTATTTTATTTACATCCCCAAATAGTTGTTTCTCTCCCCTCCGAGACATCAACATCACCGCTGTATGGTGGTGGTGCCTAGCGGCGGGGAGGGGAGAGTTGTTTCTCTCCCCTCCGAGACATCAACATCACCGCTGTATGGTGGTGGTGCCTAGCGGCGGGGAGGGGAGAGTTGTTTCTCTCCCCTCCGAGACATCAACATCACCGCTGTATGGTGGTGGTGCCTAGCGGCGGGGAGGGGAGAGTAACAACTATTTGGAGCTTATGAGAAAAGATTGAACAAGACATTTAGTGACTTTTCTTAACTCATAATATTCATTAATCTGCATAAATAAAATCAATGAAAATCCTGAAAATCCTTAATCCTTAATCCTAATCCTAATCCTAATTTTAATCCTTAGAATTCTTTTATCAAATTTATAAATATTTTTTTCACACTGTTTATCTGAAATCAAGTACCTTTAATGACAAACAACAGTTTCGGTCTAATACACTGAACATTTTAGAGTGGATATAGAACAAACAAGTACTAGGACGACGACTTGTATGTTTTATATAATATAATTTTAATGCTGGAGACAATAACTATAGTTACATAGTACATACAATGAGATATTAATATAATTTCTTATGATGCGATAACTTAATTATAAATAATTTTTGGCATTTTAAATCACAGCTCATTGATCAAGAAAGGCTGATTAGGACTAACCTAGAAATAAATAAATAAATATTGAGTCTAATAGTATTGTCTATTGGTGGAGCTTCATGTGAACAACCAGATGACCCTTGTAGCTGGTCACAAAGGCGCAGTAGGCACATTGATGGGGTTTGACTGCTAAGTGTGACTTCATGTGAACAACCAGGCTACTCTTGTATCTGGTCGCAAAGGCGCAGTGGACACATTGATGGGGTTTGACTGCTAAGTGTAACTTCATGTGAACAACCAGGCTACCCTTGTATCTGGTCGCAAAGGCGCAGTGGACACATTGATGGGGTTTGACTGCTAAGTGTGACTTCATGTGAACAACCAGGCTACTCTTGTATCTGGTCGCAAAGGCGCAGTGGACACATTGGTGGGGTTTGACTGCTAAGTGTAACTTCATGTGAACAACCAGGCTACCCTTGTAGCTGGTCGCAAAGGCGCAGTGGACACATTGATGGGGTTTGACTGCTAAGTGTGACTTCATGTGAACAACCAGGCTACTCTTGTATCTGGTCGCAAAGGCGCAGTGGACACATTGATGGGGTTTGACTGCTAAGTGTAACTTCATGTGAACAACCAGGCTACCCTTGTAGCTGGTCGCAAAGGCGCAGTGGGCACATTGATGGGGTTTGACTGCTAAGTGTAACTTCATGTGAACAGCCAGATGACCCTTGTAGCTGGTCGCAAAGGCGCAGTGGGCACATTGATAGGGTTTGACTGCTAAGTGTGACTTCCTGTGAACAACCAGGCTACTCTTGTATCTGGTCGCAAAGGCGCAGTGGACACATTGATGGGGTTTGACTGCTAAGTGTGACTTCATGTGAACAACCAGGCTACCCTTGTATCTGGTCGCAAAGGCGCAGTGGGTACATTGATAGGGTTTCACTGCTAAGTGTGACTTCATGTGAACAACCAGGCTACTCTTGTATCTGGTCGCAAAGGCGCAGTGGGTACATTGATAGGGTTTCACTGCTAAGTGTGACTTCATGTGAACAACCAGGCTACTCTTGTATCTGGTCGCAAAGGCGCAGTGGGTACATTGATAGGGTTTGACTGCTAAGTGTGACTTCATGTGCCGAGACAGTCCGCCGTTGCTGACACTCGTGTAGGTGCAAAGTTTACAGGCATAGGGCCGCTCGCTTGAATGAGTGCGCTGGTGGACGACGAGTCTACTCTTGATGTTTGTTCTATACTTGCAAGTAGTGCATTGGTGAGGCTTCTCTAAGGAATGAATCTTGTTGTGCTTAATTAGGTTGCTGCTAGTGGAAAACTTGTAGGAGCAAACATTGCAGGTGTACGGCCGCTCGCCCGAATGTCTACGCTGGTGGACAGTGAGGTTACTCTTGATGTGTGTTTTAAATCCGCATAAAGTGCATCTGTATGGCTTCTCTGAGGAATGTTTCTTCATGTGTGAGTAAAGGTTGCCACTGGAGAAAGACCTGTAGCAGCAAACATTGCAGGCATATGGCCGTTCGCCCGAATGTCTACGTTGATGGACAATAAGCTCTCTTTTGGTGTTTGTTCTAAATTCGCATAGAGTGCATCGGTTCGGCTTCTCAGAAGAATGTTTCTTCTTATGTATGTATAAGCTGCCTGCATTGGAAGACTTATAGGAGCAAACATTGCAGGCGTACGGCCGTTCGCCCGAATGTATGCGCTGGTGGTTGACGAGGTTTCCCCTTCTGTTCGTTCTATATTCACATGAATTGCATCGATGTGGCTTCTCAGAGAAATGGATCTTATTATGTGTGGCTAGGTACCTTTTAATTGCAGTCGTGTAGCTGCAATAGTTGCACGAGAATAGATGGTCTGTTATGGGATTTGACCGATTCACGTTTAGATGTTGTTTAATTCCGTCCCTTGTCTTGAGCTTGGCCGGGCAGTGAGCGCAGTCGAAGTGTCTGACAGCGACAGGAACAAGCACGTGGTGTGACAGATCTTCAGCCCTGCTCCTGGATGCTGCCCGCTTCTTGCTCCTCTCCTTGTGCAGGCCGCTAGTGGAGGCGAGCTGCTCCTGCATGTGTCCTCTTCCAGCGTGGACATCGGGCTTGAGGTTACAGTGTCTGACAGCGACAGGAACAAGCGTGTGCTGTGACAGATCATCAGCCCTGCTCCTGGATGCTGCCCGCTTCTTGCTCCTCTCCTTGTGCAGGCCGCTAGTGGAGGCGAGCTGCTCCTGCAGGTGTCCTCTTCCAGCGTGGACATCGGGCTTGAGGTTACCGTGTCTGACAGCGACAGGAACAAGCGTGTGCTGTGACAGATCATCAGCCCTGCTACTGGATGCTGCCCGCTCCTTGCTCCTCTCCTTGTGCAGGCCGCTAGTGGAGGCGAGCTGCTCCTGTATGTCTCCTCCAGCGTGGGCATCGGGCTTGAGGTTACAGTGTCTGACAGCGACAGGAACAAGCGTGTGCTGTGACAGATCATCAGCCCTGCTACTGGATGCTGCCCGCTCCTTGCTCCTCTCCTTGTGCAGGCCGCTAGTGGAGGCGAGCTGCTCCTGCATGTCTCCCCCAGCGTGGACATCGGGCTTGAGGTTACAGTGTCTGACAGCGACAGGAACAAGCGTGTGCTGTGACAGATCATCAGCCCTGCTACTGGATGCTGCCCGCTCCTTGCTCCTCTCCTTGTGCAGGCCGCTAGTGGATGCGAGCTGCTCCTGTATGTCTCCTCCAGCGTGGGCATCGGGCTTGAGGTTACAGTGTCTGACAGCGACAGGAACCAGCGTGTGCTGTGGAAGATCATCAGACCTGCTACTGGATGCTGCCCGCTCCTTGCTCCTCTCCTTGTGCAGGCCGCTAGTGGAGGCGAGCTGCTCCTGTATGTCTCCTCCAGCGTGGACATCGGGCTTGAGGTTACCGTGTCTGACAGCGACAGGAACAAGCGTGTGCTGTGGCAGATCATCAGCCCTGCTACTGGATGCTGCCCGCTCCTTGCTCCTCTCCTTGTGCAGGCCGCTAGTGGAGGCGAGCTGCTCCTGCATGTCTCCTCCAGCGTGGCCATCGGGCTTGAGGTTACAGTGTCTGACAGCGACAGGAACAAGCGTGTGCTGTGGCAGATCATCAGCCCTGCTACTGGATGCTGCCCGCTCCTTGCTCCTCTCCTTGTGCAGGCCGCTAGTGGAGGCTAGCTGCTCCTGCATGTCTCCTCCAGCGTGGACATCGGGCTTGAGGTTACAGTGTCTGACAGCGACAGGAACAAGCGTGTGCTGTGACAGATCATCAGCCCTGCTACTGGATGCTGCGCGCTCCTTGCTCCTCTCCTTGTGCAGGCCGCTAGTAGATGGAAGCTGCTCCTGCATGTCTCCCCCAGCGTGGGCATCGGGCTTGAGGTTACCGTGTCTGACAGCGACAGGAACAAGCGTGTGCTGTGGCAGATCATCAGCCCTGCTACTGGATGCTGCCCGCTCCTTGCTCCTCTCCTTGTGCAGGCCGCTAGTGGAGGCGAGCTGCTCCTGCATGTCTCCTCCAGCGGGGCCATCGGGCTTGAGGTTACAGTGTCTGGCAGCGACAGGAACAAGCGTGTGCTGTGGCAGATCATCAGCCCTGCTACTGGATGCTGCCCGCTTCTTGCTCCTCTCCTTGTGCAGGCCGCTAGTGGAGGCTAGCTGCTCCTGCATGTCTCCTCCAGCGTGGACATTGGGCTCGAGGTTACAGTGTCTGACAGCGACAGGAACAAGCGTGTGCTGTGACAGATCATCAGCCCTGCTACTGGATGCTGCCCGCTCCTTGCTCCTCTCCTTGTGCAGGCCGCTAGTGGAGGCGAGCTGCTCCTGTATGTCTCCTCCAGCGTGGGCATCGGGCTTGAGGTTACAGTGTCTGACAGCGACAGGAACAAGCGTGTGCTGTGACAGATCATCAGCCCTGCTACTGGATGCTGCCCGCTCCTTGCTCCTCTCCTTGTGCAGGCCGCTAGTGGAGGCGAGCTGCTCCTGCATGTCTCCCCCAGCGTGGACATCGGGCTTGAGGTTACAGTGTCTGACAGCGACAGGAACAAGCGTGTGCTGTGACAGATCATCTGCCCTGCTACTGGATGCTGCCCGCTCCTTGCTCCTCTCCTTGTGCAGGCCGCTAGTGGATGCGAGCTGCTCCTGTATGTCTCCTCCAGCGTGGGCATCGGGCTTGAGGTTACAGTGTCTGACAGCGACAGGAACCAGCGTGTGCTGTGGCAGATCATCAGACCTGCTACTGGATGCTGCCCGCTCCTTGCTCCTCTCCTTGTGCAGGCCGCTAGTGGAGGCGAGCTGCTCCTGTATGTCTCCTCCAGCGTGGACATCGGGCTTGAGGTTACCGTGTCTGACAGCGACAGGAACAAGCGTGTGCTGTGGCAGATCATCAGCCCTGCTACTGGATGCTGCCCGCTCCTTGCTCCTCTCCTTGTGCAGGCCGCTAGTGGAGGCGAGCTGCTCCTGCATGTCTCCTCCAGCGTGGCCATCGGGCTTGAGGTTACAGTGTCTGACAGCGACAGGAACAAGCGTGTGCTGTGGCAGATCATCAGCCCTGCTACTGGATGCTGCCCGCTCCTTGCTCCTCTCCTTGTGCAGGCCGCTAGTGGAGGCTAGCTGCTCCTGCATGTCTCCTCCAGCGTGGACATCGGGCTTGAGGTTACAGTGTCTGACAGCGACAGGAACAAGCGTGTGCTGTGACAGATCATCAGCCCTGCTACTGGATGCTGCGCGCTCCTTGCTCCTCTCCTTGTGCAGGCCGCTAGTAGATGGAAGCTGCTCCTGCATGTCTCCCCCAGCGTGGGCATCGGGCTTGAGGTTACCGTGTCTGACAGCGACAGGAACAAGCGTGTGCTGTGGCAGATCATCAGCCCTGCTACTGGATGCTGCCCGCTCCTTGCTCCTCTCCTTGTGCAGGCCGCTAGTGGAGGCGAGCTGCTCCTGCATGTCTCCTCCAGCGGGGCCATCGGGCTTGAGGTTACAGTGTCTGGCAGCGACAGGAACAAGCGTGTGCTGTGGCAGATCATCAGCCCTGCTACTGGATGCTGTCCGCTTCTTGCTCCTCTCCTTGTGCAGGCCGCTAGTGGAGGCGAGCTGCTCCTGCATGTGTCTTCTTCCAGCGTGGACATCGGGCTTGAGGTTACAGTGTCTGACAGCGACAGGAACAAGCGTGTGCTGTGACAGATCATCAGCCCTGCTCCTGGATGCTGCCCGCTTCTTGCTCCTCTCCTTGTGCAGGCCGCTAGTGGAGGCGAGCTGCTCCTGCAGGTGTCCTCTTCCAGCGTGGACATCGGGCTTGAGGTTACCGTGTCTGACAGCGACAGGAACAAGCGTGTGCTGTGACAGATCATCAGCCCTGCTACTGGATGCTGCCCGCTCCTTGCTCCTCTCCTTGTGCAGGCCGCTAGTGGAGGCGAGCTGCTCCTGTATGTCTCCTCCAGCGTGGGCATCGGGCTTGAGGTTACAGTGTCTGACAGCGACAGGAACAAGCGTGTGCTGTGACAGATCATCAGCCCTGCTACTGGATGCTGCCCGCTCCTTGCTCCTCTCCTTGTGCAGGCCGCTAGTGGAGGCGAGCTGCTCCTGTATGTCTCCTCCAGCGTGGGCATCGGGCTTGAGGTTACAGTGTCTGACAGCGACAGGAACAAGCGTGTGCTGTGACAGATCATCAGCCCTGCTACTGGATGCTGCCCGCTCCTTGCTCCTCTCCTTGTGCAGGCCGCTAGTGGAGGCGAGCTGCTCCTGCATGTCTCCCCCAGCGTGGACATCGGGCTTGAGGTTACAGTGTCTGACAGCGACAGGAACAAGCGTGTGCTGTGACAGATCATCAGCCCTGCTACTGGATGCTGCCCGCTCCTTGCTCCTCTCCTTGTGCAGGCCGCTAGTGGATGCGAGCTGCTCCTGTATGTCTCCTCCAGCGTGGGCATCGGGCTTGAGGTTACAGTGTCTGACAGCGACAGGAACCAGCGTGTGCTGTGGCAGATCATCAGACCTGCTACTGGATGCTGCCCGCTCCTTGCTCCTCTCCTTGTGCAGGCCGCTAGTGGAGGCGAGCTGCTCCTGTATGTCTCCTCCAGCGTGGACATCGGGCTTGAGGTTACCGTGTCTGACAGCGACAGGAACAAGCGTGTGCTGTGGCAGATCATCAGCCCTGCTACTGGATGCTGCCCGCTCCTTGCTCCTCTCCTTGTGCAGGCCGCTATTTGAGGCGAGCTGCTCCTGCATGTCTCCTCCAGCGTGGCCATCGGGCTTGAGGTTACAGTGTCTGACAGCGACAGGAACAAGCGTGTGCTGTGGCAGATCATCAGCCCTGCTACTGGATGCTGCCCGCTCCTTGCTCCTCTCCTTGTGCAGGCCGCTAGTGGAGGCTAGCTGCTCCTGCATGTCTCCTCCAGCGTGGACATCGGGCTTGAGGTTACAGTGTCTGACAGCGACAGGAACAAGCGTGTGCTGTGACAGATCATCAGCCCTGCTACTGGATGCTGCGCGCTCCTTGCTCCTCTCCTTGTGCAGGCCGCTAGTAGATGGAAGCTGCTCCTGCATGTCTCCCCCAGCGTGGGCATCGGGCTTGAGGTTACCGTGTCTGACAGCGACAGGAACAAGCGTGTGCTGTGGCAGATCATCAGCCCTGCTACTGGATGCTGCCCGCTCCTTGCTCCTCTCCTTGTGCAGGCCGCTAGTGGAGGCGAGCTGCTCCTGCATGTCTCCTCCAGCGGGGCCATCGGGCTTGAGGTTACAGTGTCTGGCAGCGACAGGAACAAGCGTGTGCTGTTGCAGATCATCAGCCCTGCTACTGGATGCTGCCCGCTCCTTGCTCCTCTCCTTGTGCAGGCCGCTAGTGGAGTCTAGCTGCTCCTGCATGTCTCCTCCAGCGTGGACATCGGGCTTGAGGTTACAGTGTCTGACAGCGACAGGAACAAGCGTGTGCTGTGACAGATCATCAGCCCTGCTACTGGATGCTGCGCGCTCCTTGCTCCTCTCCTTGTGCAGGCCGCTAGTAGATGGAAGCTGCTCCTGCATGTCTCCCCCAGCGTGGGCATCGGGCTTGAGGTTACAGTGTCTGACAGCGACAGGAACAAGCGTGTGCTGTGACAGATCATCAGCCCTGCTACTGGATGCTGCCCGCTCCTTGCTCCTCTCCTTGTGCAGGCCGCTAGTGGAGGCGAGCTGCTCCTGTATGTCTCCTCCAGCGTGGGCATCGGGCTTGAGGTTACAGTGTCTGACAGCGACAGGAACAAGCGTGTGCTGTGACAGATCATCAGCCCTGCTACTGGATGCTGCCCGCTCCTTGCTCCTCTCCTTGTGCAGGCCGCTAGTGGAGGCGAGCTGCTCCTGTATGTCTCCTCCAGCGTGGGCATCGGGCTTGAGGTTACAGTGTCTGACAGCGACAGGAACAAGCGTGTGCTGTGACAGATCATCAGCCCTGCTACTGGATGCTGCCCGCTCCTTGCTCCTCTCCTTGTGCAGGCCGCTAGTGGAGGCGAGCTGCTCCTGCATGTCTCCCCCAGCGTGGACATCGGGCTTGAGGTTACAGTGTCTGACAGCGACAGGAACAAGCGTGTGCTGTGACAGATCATCAGCCCTGCTACTGGATGCTGCCCGCTCCTTGCTCCTCTCCTTGTGCAGGCCGCTAGTGGATGCGAGCTGCTCCTGTATGTCTCCTCCAGCGTGGGCATCGGGCTTGAGGTTACAGTGTCTGACAGCGACAGGAACCAGCGTGTGCTGTGGAAGATCATCAGACCTGCTACTGGATGCTGCCCGCTCCTTGCTCCTCTCCTTGTGCAGGCCGCTAGTGGAGGCGAGCTGCTCCTGTATGTCTCCTCCAGCGTGGACATCGGGCTTGAGGTTACCGTGTCTGACAGCGACAGGAACAAGCGTGTGCTGTGGCAGATCATCAGCCCTGCTACTGGATGCTGCCCGCTCCTTGCTCCTCTCCTTGTGCAGGCCGCTAGTGGAGGCGAGCTGCTCCTGCATGTCTCCTCCAGCGTGGCCATCGGGCTTGAGGTTACAGTGTCTGACAGCGACAGGAACAAGCGTGTGCTGTGGCAGATCATCAGCCCTGCTACTGGATGCTGCCCGCTCCTTGCTCCTCTCCTTGTGCAGGCCGCTAGTGGAGGCTAGCTGCTCCTGCATGTCTCCTCCAGCGTGGACATCGGGCTTGAGGTTACAGTGTCTGACAGCGACAGGAACAAGCGTGTGCTGTGACAGATCATCAGCCCTGCTACTGGATGCTGCGCGCTCCTTGCTCCTCTCCTTGTGCAGGCCGCTAGTAGATGGAAGCTGCTCCTGCATGTCTCCCCCAGCGTGGGCATCGGGCTTGAGGTTACCGTGTCTGACAGCGACAGGAACAAGCGTGTGCTGTGGCAGATCATCAGCCCTGCTACTGGATGCTGCCCGCTCCTTGCTCCTCTCCTTGTGCAGGCCGCTAGTGGAGGCGAGCTGCTCCTGCATGTCTCCTCCAGCGGGGCCATCGGGCTTGAGGTTACAGTGTCTGGCAGCGACAGGAACAAGCGTGTGCTGTTGCAGATCATCAGCCCTGCTACTGGATGCTGCCCGCTCCTTGCTCCTCTCCTTGTGCAGGCCGCTAGTGGAGTCTAGCTGCTCCTGCATGTCTCCTCCAGCGTGGACATCGGGCTTGAGGTTACAGTGTCTGACAGCGACAGGAACAAGCGTGTGCTGTGACAGATCATCAGCCCTGCTACTGGATGCTGCGCGCTCCTTGCTCCTCTCCTTGTGCAGGCCGCTAGTAGATGGAAGCTGCTCCTGCATGTCTCCCCCAGCGTGGGCATCGGGCTTGAGGTTACAGTGTCTGACAGCGACAGGAACAAGCGTGTGCTGTGACAGATCATCAGCCCTGCTACTGGATGCTGCGCGCTCCTTGCTCCTCTCCTTGTGCAGGCCGCTAGTGGATGCGACTTGCTCCTGCATGTCTCCTCCAGCGTGGGCATCGGGCTTGAGGTTACCGTGTCTTGGCAGGTGCAGCGAACAGTTGTGTGCAGATGAAATCTCTACTCTACTGAGCGATACAATGCTGTCTTTTATGAGATATTTAGTTTTGTTATATTTATTTAAATAGTTGGGCCGACTTAATTCTTCGTTATGTTTTGGAGAATCTAGCTTGGCGATTTCTTGTTCACAAAGAACATCTTTATCATTAAATGGGCATTTTTCGAGAATTTCTGGTTTTATTTGTCGTTTGAACTGGTCTCGGACGGTGCTGAACAGTAGTTTTTGTTCAACTCCATGCCCTTGTTCATATAGAGGATAATTGACATTGCAAGAGATTTCTTCTTTATGTTCTGATTTTATTTGTCTGTTGAACAATTCTTGGTCAGTGCTGAACAGTGGTTTCTGTTCAACTTCTTGGCCTTGTTCATTGTCATTGGAAGAGATTTCTTCTCTCTGTTCTGATTTTATTTGTCTGTTGAACAAGTCTTGGTCGGCACTGAACAGTGGTTTCTGTTCAACTTCTTGGCCTTGTTCATTGTCATTGGAAGAGATTTCTTCTCTCTGTTCTGATTTTATTTGTCTATTGAACAAGTCTTGGTCAGTGCTGAACAGTGGTTTCTGTTCAACTTCTTGGCCTTGTTCATTGTCATTGGAAGAGATTTCTTCTCTCTGTTCTGATTTTATTTGTCTGTTGAACAAGTCTTGGTCGGCACTGAACAGTGGTTTCTGTTCAACTTCTTGGCCTTGTTCATTGTCATTGGAAGAGATTTCTTCTCTCTGTTCTGATTTTATTTGTCTATTGAACAAGTCTTGGTCAGTGCTGAACAGTGGTTTCTGTTCAACTTCTTGGCCTTGTTCATTGTCATTGGAAGAGATTTCTTCTCTCTGTTCTGATTTTATTTGTCTGTTGAACAAGTCTTGGTCGGCACTGAACAGTGGTTTCTGCTCTATTGTGACGTCATCTAATGGTTGGAAGGATGTCGCTGTATTAACATTACCTTCACTGCTTGTGTTTGTCTCATCTTCAGATTCTTGTGGTTCCAACTTGATGATGTAGCTGGGATCCCAGAACTGACTCATCTCTCCTCCTTCCAGTCTCTGTAACAATGCATGGCATTCTTTAATATATTTATTTTTAATTCAACTGGGTATCTATTTTTCGTAACGTAATAAACCAAAAACAATAAAGAAAATGATTAAATTTGATGGTAACATTATAGGTAGTTTTTGTTTATATCTTTTTGGGAGCAAAATTTGTAATGACCTGGGTTAGTTGATTGATGGACTGATTTTTATTTGATAAACACAAAATAATCATTCTACAGTACGTTCTACAAGGAATTTGCAACAGCGAAAAATCTATTTTCCATTTAGAATTCTTATTTTCCACACTAATTTTGGCTAGTTTTCTGACACTACCTCTTCCTCACCTCATAACAATAGTGAGTTAGTGACCCAAAGAAAATCCACATTTCTGAGGTGTATACAGCGTTTTATTGGCGTTTGTATTTTGGCATTTGCCCTCAGGCGCTGAAAGGTCCTTGTAGAACGTACTGTAGTAGCTTGCTTGGATAATAACAAAGAATTATAATGATTGTATATAGATGAGAATGAACAAATAATCCCTATAAATTATAACATATTACAAAAATCGTCCAATAGGTACACTCAGCACAGCAAAAATTTATCGGTGAACAAATTTTAATACCAATTTGGATTCCATACCAATCAAAACTTGATATTATCATTGAAATGTGAGGTCACCTATAGTAGAGTAAGACAAGAAGATCGATTGGACTGACTTTGGATGAAGCGATCTTATAACATTTTTCAGTATTTCAGATTTATTAAAAGATCAATTTTAGTTGTTTAGTTGTGCCAAGTATACTACCTTGATTTAATTTTCTGAGGCAACTGATCTCTTTCCATACTCTACCTATTTGTCGGGGGAGTAGCTTATCATGTAATAACCAAGTGGGTTATCATGTGCTTAAATGTTGTGCTCAGAAAGTAGAAAGCACTCACATTGGCAACACAAAGCACCAACGAACAAAGTAGGCGAAGTAAGGATGTAACCATAGACCGTATACCTTACGTACTTCTTAACCGTATAACCCTTCTTACCTCTATGGTATAACTCCCTTGACACTTTGTGAGTATACATGTCTATGAAGTAACGAAGAGACGTTAAGAAAGTATGCCTTATTTACAATATTTTCTGTTCTGCCTTTGGGGTTGATGAGGAAGTACCTGTACAACCTACTCTGATTTAAAACGAAAAGTCATCCTACATAGTTTGTACACTGTTATTACCTTCACTCGAACAAATAATAAACGGTATTCGAAAGAAAAGGATTGGCTGATAAAGGATTAATGGCATCATCCGATGAAGTCTATGCTAACTCGTCATCTAACTATAGTAGGTGAGCTCTGATTCAATTGATAATTAACCGGCAGCCACCCCGTTTTGTACAAATACCGTTTTTAATTCGTTTGAGTGTACATATTATGTTTGTGTCAATTGTACTGCCAGTATTATAATAATTATGTACCTATACTACAACCATCAGCACACCGATGTATGAAAGTTATCTTACCTCGAAAGAATCGAATATAGCTAGAGGATGATGCGTGGACGGTTTCTTTCGAAGATAATTAACGGTGATATTAATTATGGTACACTTGCAAGAAATACCATACAGATCTGCTAGTTCGTTAGTTGTTTATGAAGCGAAATAGGTTGTAAAATGCTTTGATATGAACCGAATAAAACAACATCGAAAGTCTGCCGTCCCGGAAAATAAACAAACAAAATGTGTTGCCTAGCAACCGACAACCAGCCAGCCGTGAAACTCCAAATCAGTGTTGGAGAAGGCCGTGCTTTTTAAAAATAAGCGCGAAATTAGAATTTCTATCAAAAATGGGACAAATTCAAAATAGTTAATTTAAAAAACAACTGTATAAATAAAGAATCATTGAGCATCGTGTATAAAGCAAAATTAACTAACACTGATGAGCCAGACTTCAAACATTTCTCTATCTACATAAAATGCACATAACAATGTCAAAGTCTATTTATATTTGAAAAAAATAGTTTTTGAATTAACGTATTGACCTTTTATGTCACTCCTTTTCAGTCTTCTGTTGTACGGAATACTTTCCGGGACTTTCATGTGTACATGACAACACAAAAACGTATTCATTCCCAAAAGAAAGGATACTTTTGTGTAGAATCCATTCCAATTATCTCGTTATCTGATAAGAGCTAGTAGGGGTAATTTGGAAAGTTTAGTCATGCGGAGACACCCTTTCAACATGGCTGCTAAGTATTAAATTGCCTACTTTAAATAATTGATCGTATTGGTTAGTTCGGGTCTTTGACTGGAAATTCACTTGATTTGCATTTACTTGAACGTCATTAATTAATTCCCGAATAGTAGCCTGTTGAAGCATATATAAGCTTCGAGTGAGTCAATGTTAATTAATGAATTCCTGATGGTTCTCAACATTGTCACAGCTGATTGAGCAGTTGATTCCAGTGATATTCACATGATTCACCTTGACCGAAATCACGTCAGCTCAAATCCTCGAGGAACTGTTATACATTTCCCAAGTTTTCTTTAAGTTGACTTGACTTTGTGATGTGGAGTTTATTAAAAATGGCCAGTGGATTCGGAATAATCAAGTGAGTGCCGGATAATTTTCACATCTTTCTTTGTGTGTTTATTTTTGTTTGTCTGCCTGATTTTGTCTTTCTGAAAACCTCTGAAAACCTGTGATCATGAGCTCAAACAGAATCTGTGTTTTTGTGATCTATTATCTGAAAATTTGCACACACACTAATGTCATATGAGCGGACAAAGTGTCTAGTATTGGAACAAGGTCCACGATTGGTTGAAAATTGAAACTGGAACAGTTGGAGCGATCAACTTCAAATTTTGCATGGTTATTAGAACCAACATTTTAGGAGTTTTTGACAAGTTTCAGACAAATCTGCCAAGTTTCAAGAGTTATTTGAAATAAAAAGGACATTTTATACTTGGTTTGAAATATTTGACAAATTTGTTTAAAGAAATGTCAAAGAAGTTATCACACTCGTTGTCTTCGGAGCTTGACCAAGATCTATTATAGAGCAGCAACTTTTGCACTCATATTAATTCGCATGCAATACGAAGGCTTGCTCATCATGTTACACAGAGAGTTTTTCTGGTGTAATTCATTTATTGTGTTCCTACAAATATCAAATTTAATAATCATAAATATGCCGGGGGTGATGCCCCTTGTACATACCATCATGCGGTAATCTATCATCTTGGGGTATACAATATTTCAATTATAACTCTAAGCATATTCTTTGGAAAAAGAATGAAAATTGAAACTTCTTTTTTGATAACATCAATATAATATTAATATGTAACATTATTACAGATTGGAGATTGGATGTATGCAGGGAAGTCACGTGTAAATTAGATTTCTGAATAGAAAGGTGAGATGCCATTATTTTTTGTTGTGGGATGAACAGTTTCAAGGAAAATTAATTTACAAAGTATGATAAATTTATTATAATTTTAAAACAGGAAAAAAAACATTGACGTCAACGTCATAATTCTTGTGTTACCGTGAAAAAAAATGTATCACCTCACCATGGAAACACATTTGTTGAGAATTTAGAAATTACATCACATATCCTGATTCTTCTTACATGTCGTTTTTCCCGCCCAAAAATGTTCCATGACATTTGAAATTGATTTTTATGTATAGAAATTTTACATTTCTCGGGGAATATATGTGTTCGTCATTATTATTTAAGACTTCTCTTATATTTTCAACCCGAATATGTTCGGCGTAATAGCCATAATATAGATATACGTAGTTGGTGATCGCCCATGGGATTTGAACTATATTCTTAAATATAATTGGGTTCATGTTATTGCCAAGAGCGTGGGAAATGATTGCAAATTGGACTCGTTTTTCTTACAAACCAATTTTAATCATCATGTTGGATATCAAAGTAGAATATAGAAACCCTTTCATAAAATATTTTTGTCACAAAAAAACAAGGTGTTTTTGTAGTTTTGCCCAATCATTAAGTCTCTCATTTTAAATTAATAGCAGTAAGAAGATACTTTAAAAAAATCTTTTGATGTTTTCGTAAATGTCGATATTAAAAAGAATGTTTTGATGCCAATTAAATATTTTCCCGTCACATCTTTGCCAAGACACTATACACCCATTATGACATACATTCTAGAAGTTCTGCTGAGCTGTCATCCATGAAATGTCGTCTTTAGACACTCTGTCAGTTAAATGAAGTGAGCAAAGAATTTTGAAAGTATTTTACTTAAGTATATTTGCGTTGATATCTACTAGAGTCGGTGATAGATTGGCAGTTTAGTTTTGAAAAATAAGTTATTTTGGTCGCTAGGAATGGTGAGGTGGGCGGCTGAGAAGTCACTGCTGGATGAAAACTCAACTTCTTAAATCTCGAGCTCATTCTGAACAATTCACATAAAACATTTAAACTCATTATGAGTTCGATAATAATTCAGCTAAACAATAATAAATCGGCGATGGTGGCTGGAAAAATAGATTTGTTCAGTTCGTAGAATTATGCTGATATTTTTTTCAAATGCCAATGATAATTTGGTCAAGGTATCAAACAAGTCTATATTGATGTTTTCCGTCCTGAAATCTGTTTCTCAGGTAGTAGGACGGAAGTCCATTTTCTCGATTTTGCGCTGCACATTTTTGGAATCAAGTAATCAAGTTCTAATTACCATTTTACTGATGCCAAAAATACAGTTATATTGAAGTGCTCTTGCAAAATGACTGTTGTTACCATTACATATAAGATTGGACAAAAGCAGAGTCACTAGTATATTTTGAGCTCACCTCAAGAATATTGAAATTAACTTTGGACCTCCGCCTCTGAGGTAGGTACAGATATTCCTAAATTTATTTTAACGATTAATGCTTTCAAATAGTTATCCAGTAGCATTACAATTTTTCAAGAATTTCATAAATGTTTCAACACAATTGGACGAATATGTTTATTTTAAAGAAGCAATTAAAAATTTTGGGATATTTCGTCATGTTTTGCAAAATTATTTATTATTTTGTCAACAGTTTCGATTTCTTTTTATTAAAATCTTCCTCAGGACAAAACTTTACAAATTTACATCAAAAGGAAAAACAATTACACTTAAAACTTATGGTTTCAGATTTTGGTTATCGATACTTTTGTTTTAAGTGTAATTGTTTTTCTTTTTGATGTAAATTTGGTAAGTTTTGTCCTGAGGAAGATTTTAAAATAGAAACTGTAGACAAAATAATAAATTATTTTACAAAAACAATACGAAATATCCCAAAACTTTTAAGAATCTTTTAAAACATGTTTATTTTAAATCGACAATCTGTCAAAGTTACGTTTCAATCTGACTAATAAGGTTGGAAAAAACACGCGGAGTTGTAAATTTTTCTAAATGTTTTGTCATCTGGGGATGCTGTATAAAGACGCAGAATCAAGAAGTCGTTTTAATTTCCTGAACATTTTTATACTATTATTGAGCGAGCGCCTCCATTCTGCACTTTTGGACACGTTCTATGCTTTTTTGTGTTTTTTGTGTTTGGCCCGACGCCAAAGGTCACAATTTTTCCCGATCGAGCTGAAATTTTGCACACACAATATCATCCTCTGATTTGTTCAAAAATTAAAATATCTCATGATTGGTCGAAAATCAAAATGCTTAGATTAAGTTTAAATTTTGCATGGATTAAGACTGCCATTTACGATTATTTTACAAGTTTTCAGCCCAATCATTAGACAATTATGCAGAGTTGACATTTTTCAATGTTTGAAACTGTCAGAATTGATGGTATCGGGAAATTCCACTGCATTCTGGATTGTTTTATGTATCAAAGTGTATAAGAAAATATTCCAAACTGTGTGTCTCGATGTAAACCTCATCAACTCTCGGCAATGAGTTAGTCGCTGATTGTTGCCACCTGTACAATCGCGACAACAAAGCCGCGTTACCATGGCAACCTGCATGTGTATGCGCAATGCATCTCGTGTGGAGCGATGTTCTTCCTCGTTGTCAGTGTGACGCCGTCGCTTGTCGCGAGGAGACGCATGTCCGACGCTGCTCCGCCGCCGCCGACGACGTCGAGACGTCAGCTCGCGAGTTTCAGAGCGGGTTGTTTTTAATTGATTATGACAATCGTGATGTGGAGTATTTGCGATAATTGACTTTATGACGTGAAAAGGTAATTAAGTTAATTCATATCGAAAACATCAAAAAGAAATAATATTGTCAATTAAAAAAATTTAATCACACAATAGGTAGGAATTTTACAAAGATTTTGATAATAATTATGACATTATTCTTCGCTTCAAATTTTGCAAAAAGACAAAATTAACGAAATTCCTCATATTAAAACTTAAAATTGCAAAATTATTCTTGAATAAACACTTTTAACCCAAGTAATATTTCTAACAAAAACTTCTGACTTAAGGTATCAAGAAAGATGAAGAAAGTTTTATATACTTAATTCAAATTAAGACGATGTCAAAGATCTTCTGGCTAAGAAATAATGTAACTTTTCAACTCAATTTCCATGCGTAATCTCTTTACTCTCTCGGATTCTATTATTGTCTATAATTCCTTTGAAATATGAAACAGCTTCTCTCTCTCTGATTGTGTCGGATTGATGCTGTGTGACTATCAATCAATGGTTCTACTTTATCACTGGCGACATTGCACGGCAAAGTTTCTCGCAATTCGCGTGACAGCATTTGCGAACTCGGATGAGGATGATGATGAAGAGAGGAAGGAAATGATAGCTGTTATCTCTTGAACAATGGGACTTGCGAAAATATCACCAACTTCTGTCACACCATTACCATGTCCGATTCCAAGTGTCAAAATCGAATCAAGTAAACATTTGTCAAGCTTTTCGTATGCATTCATAGAGCAATTTAAAGGGGTTTATACTTGGGAATTTAACGTTTATGTAAAACAAGAATATACGATTCGTTCTCAATATTCATTGAATTGAGATGAAAGTACTTGTAAAAAGAAAACTCAATCGTCCTCAATGTTTCATAGTTTATCTTTCATTGTTGATCGTAGCTCAAGTCACAGAAAACCAAATCGAATTGAAAGAATATTACGTTAATCTCAAATTTGTCAATTTCTTTTTAATACATAAACCACGCATTTGGTAATTTTTAAATGAAACTGAATTGAAATATTAATTTTATCACTCTATTTATTTATTCACAGTGTGAGCCAATCCCAGATGTTCAGATGATATAAGAACCATGGATCTTTCACTACACAAATGAAGGGTACAGGGAAAGAAGGCTATGAGTCCAATTTTTTAAGAAAAAAAAAGTTTAAGGTGTAGTCTTGCAGTGATTTTTATGAGTTTTCAGAATAAACCATCGGTTTTTAGAAAATATTGACACAAAGTCTTGAAGAACGCAATTGAAATATCGATTTGTATCGAAGATAGGTACAAGTTTCAACATAAAACTTCGTTTATCTCAGTTTCATCCGAATGTGACTTATAGCGTTCTTTCCCTGTAAGTGAGAGCCGGAAATCAACCAATTACTGCTTTTGTATGCACATCGAAACCGGATATCAAACATTTCTACATGCAAATTTGTACAAACCAGCATAGAATCATTGATTATTTAAATTCGGGTACAGAACAGAGCATAAACCAGCTCGTTCCAAAGCCATCACATCCCATAATCACCCCTTAAGATGCTCGTACACAAAGCTTGTTTACTTTACTGTTAGCCTTACTGAGTGCATCTTGTGTTCCGTAATTGATGTTTAATTGCATTCACAATGAGTTGATGCATCAAGTTGACTATTGTCAGACGATTGTCGTTAATCGAAATGTCTTCACTCGACTGGAGTGTATGTCACCACGTATTTCAACCTTAGTCTAGTTTAGTTTGCGCCTCCGCCGGTGCGAATATGATAAAGTGAATCATTAATCTTCTGCTAAGAAAATATCGTCTATAATCCTTATGAAGGCTTTGTGCAATTCGCACCTGAGATCCTGAACTATGAGAAATTCTCTTAGAATCTTGTAATATTTCAAGTTATGGAAGAGAAAGGGAGGATATCAGCCATATCTGTGTCATCGTTAGAGCATCTTGCGTTAATTATAAGTTATTTAACTATCTTTGAACTCTTGTAGTGTCCGTTGGTATCAGCATCAGTTATAATCTCTACTATATCAGATTACGATTAACTATCTAGTACAATACAAACGTGTAAAATAAAGTCACTAGAAAGAATAAATAAATCAGTAATCCTCAAAATCTTGCTCGAAAATAAAAATTTCTGCTGAAAATACGAAAGAATAAACAGAAAGGTAAGAACTTAACCTAAACGAAATTCATTTTAACTACAAATTATATTTTGCTACAACTTTTTTTTTGTCTGGGGCTTAACGTCGCACTGTTCTGCAGCGAGGCTAATGGCAACGGATGAATGATTATGATGATGATTGGGAGATGATGGTGAAGAGTAGGTAAGGATGGAAGGTGGGAGGTGGTCGTGGCCATTAGTAGGGACCTTCCAAGCATTTGCCTTGTCGACTGAGGGAAAACCACGAAAAAACACCAGTCAGGAAGGACGGCCGCAGGAATCGAACCCAGGCCTCCGGAATACAAGTTCAGAGCGTTAACCACTCACCCAACCTGTTCCGTTTTTGCTACAACTGCATTTAGTTACGACTTTATATGAATGATCATAGATATGAACAGCTGACACGATTCTCCCATTTGCATAAACTCAGTCAACACCGCACAATGAAAACAATTAAATCATACTCATACCTTGCTTCAGAGAGTCTTTTAGAATCTTTTAATACTTCACAACGAGCCACATGTTTATAAACTGTCGATTGAAAAACCGCTGCCATCTTCTGTACATAAAGATTTCATCTTTATCTCGCGGGATAAACAATAATGGAAGTGCTTAACGCAGTCCGCCATTACACAAAAACATTCTGTGGATATTCAACCAGCCTTAACGATATGCTTTTTCCATAAAGCCAGAGAGATGACATGTTAGTGGCGTCTATGATTTTAATGTTATACACCTTTTATATCCAGTAAAAGATAACAAACTAAGTAGCGGTGACGAGTTTTTAACGCGTTTACTGCTCTATTGACTCATTGAGATGGCTCGCTTTAACGATAATGTTTTATTTTATGTGCTCAAATGGAAAACATTGATTCCACGATTTATAATCATGGATAAATAACAATAGATACTTTGGGAGAACAGATGTTATGTAATAATGCAGAGAATACTGCATGTGGTCCTAGCTTTTGTTCTTTAAACGGATATCCAATTACAATTATGTACGATATTTAGGAAGAAAAGCCAAATGTTCGGTAATAAAAGTTTAATGCACTTAAAACATTTTAACGAGCTTTGGTAATGATCTCTTTCTTGGTCGTTATTGCTAAGTGCCTGATAGCACATCTTGACATTCGCCATCTTCTTTTTGTCAGTGAAATGCAGAATTTATCTAGAACCCGTGTGAAACAGTGACCCACAAACACGAGCTCAATGCAGTTTCGAAAATATAATCATGTAAAGAGACATCTCCAACCCTTGAAGAGGGTAATAACAAAGATGGCGTATTTATAGACTGTTCGTAAATTGAATCAAGTCGCCATTTTGAATCCCGGTGAACAAAATGGGCGACTTCTCGTGGAGCGTGCTGCAGACATTTTCGATCGCGACGACGACGGCTCCGTTGTCGTCAGAGGCGACGGTGGCAACGGACTACGAGTACCCGACGTGTGAGGAGGCGCCATCATGCAACGACACTGGCGCCAATGTCACCACGGGCAACGGCACGGGGCTAAACGTCACAGAGGCGGACGTGATCAACTCATTCTACTTTTACGAGGTAAGAAGTTTCATCTCATCAAGAGAACTTTTATAACCTCAGTTGTTAGCAAATTGTCTGTCAAAATCGTGAAGTGTTCTAACTTGGAAAACGATATGAATATGTAATTGTTAATTCAATCAATCCTTTGTATTGCATGCAAATTACTGTGCAGTGTGTGAGTTGCTGATTCATATCCATTGGAAATCAACAGTAGTGTCAAACTAAATGATTTGTAAGTGATAATAGAGTGATATCACTTGGTGTTGTGCATACCAAATACTTTCTCAATAAAACAAATTTGAAAAATATTGTAAATAAGCTGAACTCTTTGAGTTACTGACCGATTTGGTCTAAAATTTGTCAAAATC
The DNA here is from genome assembly GCA_934045905.1 of Leuctra nigra. Classification (NCBI taxonomy): domain Eukaryota; kingdom Metazoa; phylum Arthropoda; class Insecta; order Plecoptera; family Leuctridae; genus Leuctra; species Leuctra nigra. Next base: position 17,693,797 of record OW203766.1, on the reverse strand, counting down.
TTATGAAAGTTTGGCCCCAATAGCCATGAAAATTTTTAGCTTTTCAGCTCAATTTCAACTATTCAGAGCATGTTGCTAAAAAAAAAACATGCTTTGTTGGTTCGGCATTAGTGTGTACCTATGCATAATTTCAGATCGATGGATCAATGTGACCTGACTGCACGCAAATAAAACAATTAACTGAACAAACATGAGAGTTTCTCACAGTAGTTCACTTAATTATAACGAACAACAACCCATTATTATACTAGAGTATCAAAAACATAGTAACCAACAAAATAACAAATAACTTACTCGACCACAGTTTGAAATCAGTACAAGCTTCAAAGGGTTTCATGTATTAAATTGTTTTCACCCATCCGTAAACTAAGGATTCAGCTTCTTTAACTAGAACATGTAACCACAGCTATCCAGAGGGTCAGCAAGAGAAGGCAATATTAGTTTTTATGTCCTTTAACACTATCTTAGGTTTTCTACTCCAGGATTTTCACGGTTGTATCGGTTTTTCTTGCCTTTGTGTTAATACTGGATGACGAATCACCTCACGTTAGCGTTCATTGCAAAGTTAAAACGAGCTCCTTCTTTTTTAGTATTGAAGATGAGTTGACTTTAAGAGTGTAGATACAGTTCAATTAAATCCTCCTTGAAACGAGTTTAGACTATAAGTACGGCGGGAGAAGGGATATTGTCTACATAAAACGTACATCGTATCTTGGAGTTCTTAAGTTCTACTTCAAAAAAGTTTAAACATTTAGATTTACTGGAGTTTAAAGTACAGTTTTTAAAACTTAAAAACAGCTTAAACGCATATTATACTATGGAATAGAGCACATTATTGTATATTATATTCCTATTCTTATGAAAAATATAAAAGCATATACATACATACAAAAAAAAAAAAAAAAAACACTCGAAAATGTGTAAGATATACAATTAAGGTGGCTGGATCGATCGAGTCATAGTCTCAGATCTTCATAATTTTGTGTGTACTTATTGATATTCATGCCATATACAATCCCCGAAAAATTATACACTTCTCTTGTTTAGTTTCTGAGATAATTTGAGAAACTACAGGACATTAAAAGAATCTTTTATATACCTACTTAAATATATAGTTGAAATATTGGAAAACGTTTTTCGAACGTACAATTTCAAGAAAAAATATTTTAAAAATACACTATCGAACCGAGGGACTCTCACCGGGCGAGCGCTTTACCAACTGAGCTACCCGGTCGGAAGAAATGCCATGTGACACAATCGCACTTTGGTTAGACAAATCCAAAATCATTTCATGATTCACTAAATTTAACATAATTAAACTATTTCTTATAACATCTGTAGTACATAATACAATTTAGTGACTGACTGATTCTGGGCGTGTTATCAAATGATCTGATTCTACGACAAAGAAATCTGTGTAAGGCGTTCAATCTAACCACATCATAATCAATGCGGGTGTCAAACCATTGTTCATTCCATCATGCAGGTTGTTGTTCGAGCCCATATCCGCCATGGGGGCTAGAAACAGAGCAATCAAGATGATCCTTAACATCAACAACATACCCACCGAGACAATAAATCTACGAATGACATAACGAGATCAAATCCATTCATATGGACAGATGTTAAACATCGGAAATGACTTCAAAATGATGTTGAATTGGAGCGGATATTCGGGGGCTATTATCGTGCAAAGTTGTATTATTATATCTTAGAACGTTGCGAACTGTTCTATTAATACATGTAGTTATGTGTTTAGATTGTTCTCGGATGCGTCGTTAAACGACGAAGCAACGACGCATCCAGATGGCTGATTGGCGTAAGAATTGATTCGTTAGACGTTGAGTTTGAGTTTGATATATTTTTAGGTTTCGCGAGGATTTTCGCTTCTCGATGTTTTGCCAAAATAATCACACGTGTGTGTTTGGGAAACACATTAGAAGTACAGTTTGGTCCAGTGTTTGAAAAGATGTTTTATTGACTAACTATTAAGTGCATATTCTGGTTCGTGTCAATAGGAAAAGAGTTCTTACAGCCGCTGCAGCTTTTGTTTTCTGATGAAGATTTTCTGAGTGTGTTCCCGTGCACATGTCAGACTTTCAATGGATATTGTATTTTTGTGTCAGATACCGAATAAAACAAAAACAATCATTATACCTTGAGTATAAACTGTAAATGAATTTTTCAGTCAAACAAAGGTACTGAGCTTGCTACATATCAATTGGTGAGCGAACATGACAGTTATAAATATTTTGTGAAAAAGTTGGCCTGACCCAATAATTTTTTTTCTTCATATTTTCATAGTCTTAATCGTTAAAAGCTTTGACGATATATTAGGGAATATTCCAATATTCACCAGTATTTATACAGTCGAGTGCAGGCAACCCATAATTATGGATAATTCTGGATTTTTAAACAGAATAATCAACGAATTCCATTGCCAATGTTGACATATTAGTAACATACGAAATTAAATTTAAGTTTAATTTTTAGATGTCATTAATAGCTGAATGAACTACAAAACGTTATTTATTACTTGTTATCGTGATAAGTTTTATTGAAGATCAAAACTTAATTGATAGATTGATAGAAAAATATCTCATGAAAAGCGTACTGTATAGCTACTGTTTTATTGCACTGGCTTTATAAATTACTGACGATCTAACAGATAACTGTGGCTCGTAGAAAGATGTTATTTATTCACAAACCTCGTTCTTTCTGAATAGATCTCACGTTATTACATATATGAATCTTCTTTCTGGAATTGTGTCAACTGAACATCTTGGCTTGGAATTTGTCATACAAAAATGAGAAAAAGTACTATTTTCAAGATTAAACATTACTCATTTGCACAGTATTTGAAATAATTCCCATTTCTTTCCGCTTTACAGAACTTTAATATTACGAGCTCTCTGCATTAATATTGTGAGTAGGAAATTATAAAATAATCTACCATCTTCTACAATGTCCTTTTTCCGGAGCTCGTTCTTTTCTATCTTCATCAACCCCATTCTGATCTTGATGGAAAAGATCATAATTGAACACGAAATCCAAGTATTACGAGATGAACAAAGAAGAGAAATGCAACTCTTTTCACTTCACAATGTCGTATTCAGCAATATCATAAAAATCTCGGCAACGCTTATCTCGACTAAATCTTTCATTTTTATGTTCCGCCACGAAGTAATCATCGCACTTGGTTCTATAATGACGTCATCCGGCGCATGCGCATCTCGTGGTTCGAGTCCCGTGCACAGACATCTGGATCGAGGCTCATTAAGATGTTCACCGAGGTGGAGGGGTTTCTTTACCGTGAAGAATGATCATGGTAGGGGGATGGGAGTATTCACTGTAATTATGCCGCGATAGAATCCTTCGCATCCCCTAATCAAGTTCAAGTTTAAGTTTAAGTTCGTTCTATTTCATATACACTCGGCATAACAAAAATTGATCGGTGAACCAATTTGAATGACTGTTGGTCATGTTCCATTCCAATCAAACCTTGTTATTATCATTGAAATGGGAGGTCACCTACGATAATGAGACAAGGAGGTCGCTTGGACTGACTTCTGATGGTGCGATTTAACATTTGTCAGTCAATCAGATTTATTGAACGATCAATTTTTGTTGTGCCGAGTGTACATTATGTAATTTATATCTATAAAACAAGGATAAATAATACATTTATAGACGTAAGATGACAAAGTTGTGTCAAGGCATTTTTACAAAATAATTTGTGAAGAATAAAGCTAAACAAATACATATGTATTTGTATTTCTCTCAATAGAATCATCTCAATTTTTCGTCAATATTAAAATATATTTAAAATTAAGACATAATATTTAACTTCAAAAATGCTAAGTTATTAACGAGTTGATTGTTTTAAAAATATTCCAGACTAAAACTCAAAGTAATTCTTTAATGAACAAGTTTTTGCAAATTTAAATAAAATGGTTAACGGAGTTGACTTCAAAAGATCCGGATAGTTCTTAGCTTTCCGAAGTTTCATAGCAAACCACAGCGACTAAAGTACAAAGTCAAATAATCAAACTGATTAAGTGAACACTCTATTACAACAACACTCACTACAAAACAAGTTATAACTCTCAATTATCTCTCCAACGGTCAAGCATTGGTGACACCTTAATGCAACAGGTAAACCGCTATCTCATATACCATCATTCTCGATGAACGTAGTCTTTACACAGTCGAGAGTTGTAAATGAACCTCGTAATGTAAAAGAGTGCTCGTGATCGACCCCTGTGCACGGCTGTCTTGATCTACGTCACGGTCCAGTAGACAGGGTGCAAGATGCTGCGTGTTCAGACCCAGACGAGGTCTTCCATGATTGATACACTGTCAGATGCTGCACGAGAAGATTCGTCTTGAAACGTTGATTCAATCTCGAGCTCATGTCGAGTGGTTTCAAAACTGTAATTAAATAATGGTTTGTGTTTTTACTTTTTATTGTTTTATTCAGATTGTTATTAACATTTTCTTTAATTGGATTCCTGTCTAGTTTTACAACCAATCGATTAATTATTAATGAAATACATAATTGTTCTGTGCGTTAGAAGCAGAAAGACGGAAGTCCACTTAATTCTTGAGTCGTGCTTAAAATCTATGTCTGTCTTAACAAAAATCTTATCTGTAATGGTGTAATCAGTTAGTTTGAAAGATAATGCTTCAATATACGATACCCAAACGTATTTGCAGCATTCTGTCAATATTTATAATGGCAGAGCTTATAATAATATAAATCCAAAGTGTCCAACTAAAAATCATTCAAATATATTTTGGGCCTACAGATTTGTACATAATACGTGCAAAATATTACATAATACAAATGTGAATTATGTATATAAAGCATGTTTCAATTGAAAAATGAACCAAATGGAAGTGATTAAGATAAAATCTGGAATTATAAGAAAGAATCATGGAATTGCTAAAACAAAACTTGACTATAATACAGATCTCTTAATTTTCTTTGAGTATTTTTGACTCAATCTATTGAGCCTCAAGCTTATAGCTTCTCAATATATCGCAATAGATATTGTTAAACGTACTTTTATTGGAGTATCGAACTAAGTTTTATCTGTTGAAGAGCTGCAAGGTGGCATGGTAAAAGCGAGAGCTATGAAAATTAGATTAGCAACTCGAGGAATATGGGAAATCGTTGGCTTGTAAAAATATTTACACTAAATGCAAATAGCTTCAATGTCAACAATAATAGTTAGCTTGGGGGTTGAAGTTACAGGCGTGGGAGGAACTTTATACTACCTCTTGGAGAACACAGTGGGTGGAATATTAGATCAGGAAGACGTTGTGACTTTAATCAAATACTCCAACTTTCAAAGATTTTGATAGAATGAAACAGAGAATTTTTCATGTTTGACTCAATAAACGTTCATTTTTTATACTTTTTTCATACCGCTCTCTTATACATTTTACTCACTAACTTACTGACGTATTGTATTGTATTGTGTAGGCACGTATTGTGCCTACTATGCTCGTTGAAAAGCAAACCCTCATATTGCATGCAAATTAAAATGTGTGTGAAAGTTGCTGCTTTATAATATGCCTTGAAAATAGATAGGAAACAATCGTACGAAATGCGTAAATAATTAATTTGAAATTTCTTTGAATGAAATTGACAAATATATCAAACAAAAAGTAACTGTAAAATGTCAATAACTATTGAAGTTCTTAATCGATTTGTCTGAAAATTGTCAAAAACTCCTAAAATGTCGGTAACAATGGCCTTGAAATTTTTTAAGTTGATCTTAAGTTGATTTTAAGCAAATTTTTAAGTTGATTTTTAAGTTGATTGATTTCCTGTGAATCAATCACAGGAACTCGCTTAAAAGCAATTCCTATGTCCGCTTTTGACATTAGTGTGTGTGCATAATTTCAGAACAATTGGTTGGACGGTGTGACCTGGGCATGCTTTTACGTTCACCAGCTGATTTTATAACGCAACTTCCATAGCTATTCGATGATTTGCTTGAAATCTGATTGAATGTTATCTTATAAGTAAACTTCGTTCACCAGTCCCAATTCATTTATTTCTCAATTTCGTATGATAATTCATACATTTTTCATAAATTCTCTTTTTTGTCTGCGAGTTACCTCCTATGAAAGAGTGTTTCCTTCTATAAATTATTCCATACGATTACGATTTTTTAGAATGTTACCTATTTTTAAATAATTACGCTTCGCAGATTAAACGAAGTGGAAATAATTAGTCGATAACATAATGAATGTAATCCCCAATTAGCTGTAGGTGCAGTTGTTCGATAATACTGAGTGCTGGTTCAGGTTTCCTCTTTAAATATGCTTCCTATAATGAAGATAAAGCCCAAGAGACAAGTTCATCTCGTATAGAAATAATCACCGTGGTTTGTATAATTGCTAGTCTATCAAAATCGAGCATTTACTTTAACTACCTACTTCGTTGCAATCCCATATGCAGTGAGAGGGCTTTGAGGGTGTGAGCACGATACATATGTAATGAACTTACAATTATGCTTTTACATACCTATCTGTACCTCAGAGGTAGAAGGACGGAAGTCCATTTAAATGATCCTGAGCGCAGAACCTGTAATTCTGCCCTCATTCAATCATATTTTAAATGTTGACATGAGTCATTGTGTAAGAGAATACTTCGAATAACTGTATTTGTTGACATCAGTCAAATGGCAATTGATAGAGCTTAATTCTTATAAAGTATACAATTCAAAATCAAGAAAATAGAATTCCAATCGTCTACCTCTGACTCTGAGGTCAGAAGGTTACATGTAGTCTTTTTGTCAATTATAAATAAATCGAAGCAAACTACATTAAATTCCTTTTCATTTGGTAGATCAAAGTCAACTGTTATTTTCTCTCAGATCAAAGTTAAGTTATACTCAAATATTGTTAGAATCACTTTGAAAAGACGAGCCATGCACCTATTTACTATTTCGTACTGGCAATTATAAATGGCTTATGCATAAATGTTAATAAAACAGCGAGGTAATTTTTCTCAACCAAAAATATTGTACATTATTTTGAATTTATAATATATCTCGAACAATGTTTTCAGCAGGATCGAATTGTAAAAACATCATAAAAAATCTATTATTTTCAAAAAATATCTGTTGTAGACATTTTGTAGATAATAAAGTTGATCACAAAATAAAACCTTCTACTTATCACTACGTCCATAAATAAGCGTATAATTAGAGTTGTTTTCCCAAACAACCTAAACTGATTACAAACCAATAATTAATTCAGCTCGCTTCCAAATCGAATAAGTGTGAATCGTGACTATCATTCGCAATCTGCTACGCTTACGTCCTGTACCTCCAGCATCCGCAACAATAGAATCAGTTAGTTACAGACTACAGAGACATCTTTACATCGATGATCAATGCTGTTGCAATTCCACTGCTTCCTAGATGAGGGTTTGGTGACGTCACACATCAAACACACGCATGTCAAAAGCAGATAACATGCAGTGGTTATCGGACAACCTCAGTCTGGAGTCGAACTAGAGACCTACTTCGACATTTACACCACCCGAGAGTAAATCCAAAGCAAACAATTAGAGTGAAATGTTGATTTTCAGTGAACAAACATATTACTTTTGATACGTGAATGTTTACTAGGATTTGATAAAGAATGAAAAATCTGTGCCGTATTTGTTGTTAACATTGATATTTTTTGTTAGCTTCCGTTTACTTTTCCCATAGTTTTGAGTGTTTGTGTTTATTTTAGTCCCGCATTATTTTGATACATGAATATTTACTCGGATTAATTTTTTTTTAAAAACGAGAAATCTGCTTAATTATAGATTTTGTTTACTTTTCCCATAGTTTTGAGATTTTTTAGTTTCTTACATTATTTTGATATTTGAAAAAGAATGAAACATCTGTGCCATTATTTTTTGTCAACATCGATTATTTTAGTTAGACAAAACTATGAGAAAAGTAATTTCTCATAGTTTTGTCGACTTTTTATTGACCAAAAAGTCCATCATCGTGAAAAAAGAACTCTAATAGAAACATTATTAAATATCTTTTCCTTTCATCCACACCGGGTTTCTTTTCTCTCTGATTCACTTTTCCGTCTCCTAACCTCTCATACATTTTTCATTCCTCATCATATGAAAATGGATCCCTTCAGCCGGCCGGCCGCAAGGCTTTGCGCAAAATACTCACTAACGTCTCTCTCCAGCGGCGATTTATTCAAACCAACAGATCTTTGAGACTGGGACACGTCGTACAAGGACGGAAAGAGGAAATGTTACAAAAGACTCGGCAGAAGAAAAATTACTTTAACGCTTGAAAACTTTGGAATTGGAAATCGTTCTTGACTTTGTGACTTAAAAAGACTGCGACTTTTGTATTGAGAGCTGCCGAGATTTTCAATTTCAAATGATTGTGTGTTTGCTGGTCAAATTCAATCAAGTTGATAAATTTGGAAGTTCGAATTTGCAATTTATTTCGTGATACTTTAAAATCAGATTTTAACACTCATGGATTTAGATATAATTAGTTTGCATACATTTGTTTATTCAAAGATATAAAAGGTAGATACAGGTATAAAAGCATTTATAATCTTCAAAAATCGTATATTAAAAGTAGCTTTATTTATTCATTCTTTTTTTTTTACCAACACCAAAACTTATGTAAATGTAATTCAACTTGTTATTTCTAAAGGAAACTTGTGCCTCGTCCCATTAGTGGTAAGTAGTATTTAAAAATTAAAGTTAATTTCGTTTTTTATCCCGATCTTAATGTCTTTACTTTCCAGGTCACGTCAAATCTAAGAATCTCGTGACACAATAAAACACCTTGAATTTCATGAATTCTCAATTTACTTCTCAACAGATCACATCATATCCAATATATTTCATGTAGTCATCGACCTACATATTTCCATCTCGGATTTGTTCCTTGAACTTGTCAAAGTTCTGCTCCAGCATATAAACTTATTCGTCAGAGCAGTTGTTATTTGCGAGGACTAATGTAAACCTAGGATCAAGATGTCGTTTGCATCAATGCTCTCTGATAGACATGTATCTCTGACAGCAAACACAACTTGCGAACAACTCGCGGGACTTTGACATGGTGCGCAATTAGTTCATGACAAAAATATGCATTGCGCGTAACCCGTTTGCAAAGAGTGTAGATTTGCATATAGCAATAGATTATCCGAATGAATGATTCCTAATCCTGTTTGTTTGCAAGAATTTTAGTTTTTATTTGCTATTCAGCTCATTTCATTTCCTGTGGATTTTTTTTTTTCAGAAAGGAAAGGTATCAAAATAATGATATATTATACAAAGACAGTGAGGCACGAATCATTACTAATCAATAATCAATACTAATAGTTGTATATAGTTTTATGAATAAGTTATTACAAAATTGACCACAATAGGTAATATTAATTAATATAATTTCGCAATAACAATATATGAAAAAAATATTCACATGATGTTTTTCAACAAATTACAAACTAGTTCATATTAAAATAAAAATTGTTAAAACTACTAAAAATCGTTATAAATAGCTAATGAATTGTGTCCATAATTTGAGCAAAATCTATTTTGGTTCTACTTAGCAGAAAGCCGTGAAAATATCTGTGGAAAGAACGAGAATTGTTCGTGTGGACGAAAGTGCAAAGTGGCTGATAGAAATCAAACTCAGAGCAAGATTATTATTAGGAACTCGAATCGACTCTGAAATCATGTTTCAATACTGAACAATATTACAGTTCTTATACGTTTCAAGTAGTCTACACTCTTATAAATTGCCTGAACACTCAATAACATCTTTCACCTCCTGTCGATCAAATCGTTCAAGCACAACTGAGCAATAAGTTCAAATAAATTGCTAACCTTCCATTCAACTGTGTGGACAAAATGAACCTCTGAAAAATATCTTTCGGAGATATATTTCTCTCAAGAAACACAATTACCTTTCAATACTGACAAACGATGTTACTCGCACTCTAAGGTCGTCTAAATAGTAGAAACCCACGTTAATTTATTGTCTAACAAACGGTGACAAAACGAACATGGAATTAGTGTTCCATTGAATTCAAACCAATTTCAAGTTTAAACTCCCATGCTTCAAGTTGTAAAGGGACAGTGATACATGGCTCTAGAATGTGATCTATCTAGAATGCCATGTCCAGTTGATTGCTTCCGATAGTGACTTTCTGTCAAATCAGAGCAGACACGAACTTTCCAATGAAGATTGACCAAAGATTCGATCGATAAACCAAGAGGTTGCTAAACAGCAGATGATGACAATAGACGGACGAAAGTTGACATTACAAGATAAAAGTTCTATGGAAGTTCGACCATTGTTGTTGAGTTTGTGGAACAGCCTCCTTGCAACAATATCCCAGAACCTCTATTCCACTTGTAAACAAAGCCCTCTTGTTGTATTCCTAACCTTGCCTATTGTTAATTCCCGTTGATGAATCAAAGAGAATTTCTAAGCACGAAGCCAGAAACTGCTTCTCGGAACATGCGAAACAGTGATTTTCAGAAATTGTGTGAATTAGTTTCCCAGTAAGATTTCTGGACATGATCCCCGTTTCTGTCCCCCTACCCCAACCCGACCCTCAGATGTTTTTACTCCCTCTGACAGGTCGACGAGGCTCCTTAACGGCGCACTCACTTAAGGGGGTGGGAGATGAAAGACTGCTGTGGTTTGGTACAGGAAGGACTGCTGGACAATGGTCAAGTATTTTTCACAACTGATCCCAGGAGTCATTAATTTTCCAGTTGTTTACAAGGGATTCGGCTACAAACCACTGGTCCCTTCCCATTCACAATCCTCGGGATTTAGGGATGAAAATTTCACGTCTGAAGGATCAGTTTTATTAACAAGGGACGTTATGCCTTGTTTGTAACTAAAGATTAAAACATAAAATATGACATGGAAATGGCTGTTTACTGGGAAATGGAAATCCTTCTGGCAAGAAGTTATAAAACCCTTGTAAACCTCCTTAAACCTCATTATTGCGTAGTATCTACTGCAAGAGATAATAAAAATTTCATGAGTCGGTAAATCTATCTTCAGCCATAAATCTCCACAGTTTATGTACCTATCTGTACACTTCATAAATCAAAACGATGATTTGGACGTCTAAATGTAAACACGAGCGTTTAACTTAAAGCTTCTGCCTATAGTTAATAAATAACTTACTTAAAAAAAATCAAAACATTTACGACGGTGTCAAATTTCGCCAAAATTGGGATATCACCCAAGATATCACCGAAATCACACCTCACCCTTCATTCTGCTGCAAAAATTTTGTTATAAGGAGGTAGTTAAAATATCCATTTTTGGATTCTAGGTAATCAGAATAATTTCAAGGAAATATAGTTTCAAATATTCTGATCATTTAGAGTTAAAAAACACTTTTTTGTGTGTCATATCTCTCGCTTTTCTTGTCGCTGTGCTCGCTTATCAACGCATTACATGCTCAATTAAAAAATTGAAATCCACTTTAAAAGGACGGAAACTCGCCAAATGTTCCACGTTTTCGTTACATTTTTGAGTGGATTTAACTAATTTTTGAGCGATTTTCCCTCAATCAGATCTAAAATATCACAATTCATAATAATTAATATTGAAGTGTTTCATCACTAATACTGCATCACTGAAGCAGGCTCTCACTTGACCCTTGCGTTAACCCCCCCCCTGCACCTAATAAACCTGTGTTCACCGACAAAGACGATCAGCAAACGCGTGCGAAGAACGTGACACACTCAACGTGAATGATCTCTGCTTTTTACACTCTTACCAGCTCGTTATTTGCCTGGTTGACATTGAATAGGAGACGGTCAATGAAGAGCTTGTTTCACTTGATCATCAAGAAGAGCGTTAGTGAATCACGGCCAAAGGTGACACTCCCATCTGGAGTTGGAACAGGTTGGGTCAGTGGTTAACGCTCTGAACTTGTATTCCGGAGGCCCGGGTTCGATTCCCGCGCCCGTCCTTCCTGACTGGGGTTTTTTCGTGGTTTTCCCTCAGTCGACAGGCAAATGTTGGGAAGGTACCCTACTAATTGGCCACGGCCGCCTCCTTCCAACCTTCCGTCCTTACCTACTCTTCACCATCATCTCCCAATCATCATCATAATCATTCATCCGTCGCCATTAACATCGCTGCAGAACAGTGCGACGTTAAGCCCCAGACAAAAAAATGGGGTTGGAACAGATTAGTCCAGACTTTGACTCATAAAAGCTGACGGATTATTAACTATCCCTTACTTGAATGGTTCTTAATTTCTGTTTTCCCCTCGGGAAATTATTTCGGTCTATTTTAGATCAGTTATCCTGATGGCAGTGAAATGATTTCTGACCGAAGTAATTACGTTTTTTTATATATAGAATAAGGCCGTGTGCATTCAGGCTGAATCTCTCTGGAATTGTACTCCGGAAGATCCGGGTTCGATTCTCGCGGTCGTTTAGCACTTCCCACTTTCTACCCTTCCCTATTCTTAGGGCCAGTTTTTCAATACTCTGCTAAAACAAGGAGCTGGAACCCAAATGAATATCGGTTCCGGTTCCATTTTGGTTCCATGACCATAAGGGTTCCAATCGGTTCCATAATATTCAGACAATAATTCAATTTTTTGTCAAATCGACTTTTAGGAATCTCTCTGGAATTAATGTCTAACATTAATTTGACTCGGTGATAATTTATTTGAAAAATTGTAAATGATAGTAAATAATTTCCGATTTGAAAGGAAATTAAGTAAAATTTCAAAGAAATTAATTATTTAAAGAACCCTTATAGAACCGTTATGGAACACAAATAATGTTTAATATTAATATAGGTTCCGGTTCCGGTTCATATAAAAATAATGCTTCTTTTTAATTCCGGTTCCGGTTCCAGTCCCTGGCTAAAACCAGTATTGAAGTTTAATTCAAGGGACATTAATTAGTCATTGCCATGGCAATATAGTCCTAATCAACTGTTTAAAATTTAGCAGTATTGAAAAACTGACCCTCAATCATGTCCTTTCCCTAACATCATCATAAAAAATTACGAGTTATAGTTGCAGAACAGTGTGAAGTTTATCACCACAAATATAACTACATTATTTGTTTAATCCCCAGCAGTTTAGAGTGATGCAGAAACTGTTCGAAATTATTCTGGAAGCGTGAGTATACACGCCTGGCAGATCTCAACACATTTATTTTTATGTGCACTCTCCGTTTTTTGTTTTACTTTACATTCAATTAGTTTTAAGCTCACTGAATTAACTAAATAAAGCTGTGAACGTATTGACAGAAATGTCTATTGAAGTTCAATGCATCCGATGTAGAGATCTTTCAGGAAACATCGACGCCGGAAATAGATGCAGCTAAGTCCAGTTCCCACAATGCCTTGCTTTCTGTTAGTTTCTCCTTCCTAGACGCAGAAATACATAAATGCATTCGCAGACCGTGCAATGGAGTTTAGAAGACCACATAAAATCGACTGCGAAAATAAAATATCAAAAAGGAAGTTTGTTCTAGTAATGGAATAAATCTATTTTTGAAAATCCCCCTTGTTTTTGTTACTTTTCTTATCAACAAAGTTGCAGAGTTATATCGAGTTTCATGGCATATGCTGGCTAAGGATGAGCCGGTCAAACAGTTTGACCAGTCAAGCTGAAAGTGTACATTTTATTTTCTTCTGTCATGTTGGAAAAGTGTTTTATTTGTTTTCAAATTTTGGCATGCCATTCATTAGATGTATATGCATTCATTGCCAATCAGAATCACGTCTATTTACTTTTTAACATAATATTTGCATTTTGATTGGCTACAAAACTTAAATAATCTACGGCAAACACTGTGTGGCTGATGAACTTGACAGTTTTAAAAATATAAAAAGACCGCATTTAAGTTTAATTTTTATTTTATTTACACATTTTTAAAAATATTTTGTAGAATATTTAATTAAGCGTCAGTGTAGAAAGCTCGACGACGAGAGCTTTACTACGTTTCTCTTAACAAACTTTCACTGCTTGTTCATTTTTGTTTAATGTTTTATTGTGGCACGTCACAGATCACACTTAAGACTGAAGCGACCAATCGAATCGACCTATGACATTCTCAACTCACTAATAGATACACTTGACCTGCAGGTCTAGTTTTTTAAAATCTAAAATCCGCAAATTTATTGAAAAGTGTACATTTTGCATCGGTGTTGAGCAATATTGTATCACATTTTTTTTAAAATGTAACAAATTCGGTGAAGTATTAAAGCGTTATTGACATTTAGGGCCAGTCTTTCGATACTCTGCTAACTTTTAAACGGTTGATTATGACTATATTGTCATGGCAACAACCAATGACATTCCTAGAATGACTGTGATAGCTAAATTACTGGTTTTAGCAGAGTATTGAGAAACTGGACCTTAAACTATTTATTTCAATGGGCAATGAAATTCACCGTACCCTGATCACTTTGAAGATCATATCAACTCGTTACACTGAGCGATTTTCTAGTTGTATTTTCTAGTTGATTTTCTAGTTCTAGTTGTGTACACTGAGCCAAACTAAAAACATTAATCGAAAGAAACGGATTGGCTGAAAAAGATTATATGGCATCGTCTGATCAAGATGAAGTCTATGCTAACTCGTCATTCTAGTGAGCTCTGATTTCATTGATAATAACAACGATTGATTGTCAAGGAACCTGACCAGCAGCCAATCCATTTCTTTCCAATACCGTTTTTAATTGTGCCAAGTTTACATGATCCTTCCAGCTTTATTGAATTATATTTATTTACGTCATGACATTCATTGTCATATACAACACTTTATAACAAGCTCGTTTCCAGTTTCTCCGTCAATACAGCGTAAGTTTGAATTTCCTGCACCTAAAAAAAACTCTTTCAGCAAATCACATTGTTTTTATGTAGGAGATGCGCCTGTTGTCCAGTATGATGGATAACCGAGGAAGATTAAAGACCATGCCTTGTGACTGTCACATATAGTGGTATAACATAAAGCAAACCGTCTCCGATGGCCGCTCTGAAGAACTTGTCGTAGCCAACCATCTCGGTCGCAGCAATAAGTCAGAATGCAGAGAAAAAAGTCTGAAGCGATGGCGAGTTTTTCCTCGGAAAGTGTTGGTCAACCTGTTTAGCTCTATGACTGCTATGGAAATACCACGCGCTGGTATGAGGTAGCCATTAGTTGAAACCTCTTCTAAATATGACCGACTTGAATGTATTCAGTCAGTTGAGATGACGTGAATAACAAAAACATTTGTCGAAGAAAGATGACTCAATTTAAACTGTCGTGGGAGATGGGATTTGAAGTGAGATAAATAATGTTTACTGAATGTTACCGATTTTTTTATGGTTTTGAATCTGAGAAATTGCGATTGAAACGTGTAACGGAATAGATTAGATTTCAACGGTACGTGAGAAGTACTGAAATAATGCGATTGAGAGCAAGTCTTTGTTGTGGCGATGAAATAAAAGTAGTCACAGACAAAGTACCTACGAAGAGTGCTGAAATGTTTAACATTCTTTTGAATGTAAATTATTATTCTTAAAAATTCCAACGATTTTGAAAACAATTAATAAATAATATTACAATAGATATAATTTTACTTTACAAGCAGTAATTGGATTTTTTGGCCAAAGAGATCTCCGCTGCAGATCGAAAAACAATATAATTTCAAGATAAATATTAGAATATCTAGTTAAATTGTAATATGGTAGATCAGCAAAGAGCACTTAAGTGCTCACATATTTGTCTGACTAATGTCGACTACTTGTATAGCTTTTTCAAAGAAAGATACATTTAATTTAATATTATTTCTGGAGTGAAGTTGATTGCTGCTTTCTTTTACTTTAAAGAAAGAAAAAAATTAAAACTGTGTACCTATACCTACTTTAATATCTACCAAATTGGAGAAAATTGAAAATTTAATAATGAATGTATTCCCTATTTCAATGAAACTATTTTGTGATGTTTTACGGAGTTTATCTTTCAATCATAATCTAATAATATTTTCTAACTCCGACTTTCTAGTTTCATGGCGGAGTTTAATATCCTGAGTGATATTAAATATTATTATTATTTGTGAATGAAAAATATTTGCAAATAAGGATAAGACGTTATTTTAAAGACTGTAACTAAACACTGCAACTTCACTGAACACCAGAAAAACTTCTTGACGTTCGAAGCTTCACAGTCCATCAGCAATACACTTATAAAGGCCGCATTACACTTGACAGTCAGTTGTAAGTCAGGTTGTCAAGTACAGAATGTGTACATTGCGATTGCGTAGGCCCTAATAACATATTTTGTGAAAATCCTTAGAAAACTGTGTTTACAATTGCGAGAGTCTGTAAAATGTGTAAGACAATATTTCTTCCTAATTTCTCTTCATTTGATAAAGACGACGACGTAATTTTGAAAGAGTATACTTATTCGACGTAGGTACACTCGACAATTCATAAAACGGTATTTGAACGAAACGGATTGGCTGCTGGTCAGGTTCGTTGACAATCAATCCTTGTTATTATCAATGAATTCAGAGCTCACCTAATAAAGGTAGATGACGAGTAAGTACAGACGTTATCAGATGATGCCATCACATTTTTTTCAGACAATCCATTTCTTTCAAATACCGTTTTATGAATTGTCGAGTGTACCTTACAATTCTTAGAAACATTACAAAATATGCTAAAAATATTAAACAGTTATTATACCTACGTTCTTGCTCTTTTTCGAGGAGTGAGAATGTACCGGGAAGGTTTAAATACCATATTAAAATCGAATTTAATTTGATATACATTACGGAGTTTTTAATGCGTAAAAGAGTGAAAATTTTCATTTCGATCAGAGGTTTGTCTTGTTCTGAGGATACAAAGTCGAGTTGAGAAATTGTTCAAAGTGTCATAAGAAGGATCTCTTCCTTGTAAATTAGACACTTCAATCAATAATCATACCTACCAAGTGTAGACTGGACTTCGCACAAACTGAGAAGATGCGTTCGCCAGTCGCTAACGCTAACAATATTTACAAGTTGTGTTTAAGATAATCATCTAGTATTATTCGATTATTGAATCATTAAAGAGTTCCATGGTGAATCGCTAATAAGCGTCTGATGCAGAAGAGCCGGCGGATGCGCCTTGATCACGTGAGGGGGGGGGGGGGGGGCATCAGGTGGCGCCTTACATTGGCCATAAAACATCTTTGCACTTTGGACTGATTTTATCCGATATTAAAACAATGTTGAAGAAAGGTTCACATTGTGAGAATGCTGACAAATCGGATTGAGAAAGCGACGAAAGATCTCGAAAGAAATATCGACAAAAATTGAGGAGTGTAGATTCGGAATATTTGTTCTGGATACTGGGAAAAGCTCAGGAAATTCATGAAATCAAGGTATTTATGAACTTTTCATAGAAGATTTCGTACAATGATTTCTAAATTAACATAACAATCAACCATATTCAGTTTTCAAACTACATAACTTCACTTTTTGATAAAGCCAAGTGGCTGAATTTGCTAAAAATCAATAGTCTTATCAACAGGATGATAATGCATCTTTTGTAAAAACAGACGAGATTCAAGCCATGGGTTTTAAGTGAAGACGCACGCATAAAAATAGTGCTTGATACCAAAATATCATATTCATACTGTTTTTATGAAAAATTTCCGAACGACGTCAGGAATCCATCATTCCACGTATTTTGTATTCCCAACGGATATTAAGAAAGAGCCGCTCATATTCTATGTTAGCTATCGACTTAGTAAAACCACGAAAAAGACATCCAGTACGATCTGCAGCTTGCATCGAAAAACAAGTCACTCAAATGACAGTCCCGTCAGTAACCACTCGAGCCAACTCCTTCGGGTTCACTTTGTTTCACGACGCACTGCTCTGCAACCAAGTTGAGTAGGCGATCTTTTAGTTGGGGACAACTAGGTTACAATGTCTGGGAATTAGATATATCATGGTTGGGACATGTCGGGGATCGAACCAGGACCTACTGGAAGAAGATTGATGAAATTTGAACCAAAACCTGGACTGAATAACAACTTTTAACACAGCCAAGACGATAGATACTTCGTACTGAATCCTTTCAAAACTTCTATCGTACTGGCACAATGTATGAGTTGACATTATAAGAGCATTTTGATATAAGGTTGTATTTGAACTTTCCGTAAGCACAAAAATATTCTTATATTAAATATTTCGGCACAAAGGTGTGATATATCTCATAGAAACAAATTTTTAGACTCTATGGAATATTTTCAATATACAAGTCCAATTTCCTCCAAAAATCCAAGGAATATTATGATTTCATCAAATCTTCTCACTACACTTTTGGTGTCAGAATGTGGGATTTGTGACAAGTTAGAAATAGGCTTGTTTTCTTTCATTTCCCATCATGCGTTGGTGTGACGAAAGCATGTCTGGTGTGAGCTGAGAAAACCACTGCCTTCAGGGTACACTCAGATCAATCACAGCATCCTTGATCTGCAGCGGTTGCCTATAGAAACAGGAATCTCTAAACAGCCGTCCCTGTGGGTGGTCTATTAGCAACGAGCATTAAGTCATGAAGCGACAGGGAAAAGTAGAATAGAATGAATCTTTAAGTAGGCGTGAGAAGGAGGGCAAAGACGTATTTAAAATTGGTTACTGTACAAATTTATTGGTCGCTCTTTTGGAAAACAATAAAAAATATTACAGAATGTTTCTAAATAAGCTTACCATGCCTGACCAATATGTTAAAACATAATATAAAAAGCAGTCCACGATTAAATGTACCAATAAATAGTACGAACTATACAGATAGCAAAATCCAATGATTGGTAACGACAGGTTGGGCCTATCAAGTCGAAATTTTGAATGATAATAATATTGTAATCAACATTTTATTTTAAAAACATTCTCCGAAAACGTTTTTTTTAAATTTTTTAATTTAAGCCCTCTTTTAAAACCTAGTTGTCAAATTTGATCTATCGCCGAACTAAACGCACCACTCGGTGATCGTATCATCAACTCATACAATAAGGCTTCATTCTCGCTCGAAAACGCTCGCTCATCTACGCGTTACACTGAGCGTTTTCTAAGTACTTCGTGTCAACTTATAGTTGTATTATCTAAATTCATATACCTAGTATGTCTATGTCTGTTATGGAGGGACACTGTTCTCTTTGACAAACTATTGAAGAGAACCCTTTGTTCTGACATCTTATAATAACATTTAATAAAACGTCTTAAATAACAAACTATAATACCTATTTAAACACTTAAATAATTCAATATTTAATAACTTATGGATGGATGAAATAGAATCGTTTTAGCAAAGTGTTTTTGATTAATTTATATGAACTAGAAATTCATGTAATTGTTGGAATATCTCTATTTCCTACTCAGTCATTGGCTGGATTTTCAGTATAAACTGCAAGTATCACTAAAGTATATATTCCATCCATTCCTTATTCGCAATGAATGGAGTAATTGAAATCTCCTAGAATCTATAAAAGTTGTAGTTTCACGTTATTAATACTGCGTGCTATGCTGATATTGCCCACCAGAAGCGTGCTTCAAATGGGACGAAGATTTTACAATAACCTGCCTGGTGACATCAGGGATTCTCCCGACGATAATTTTAAACATATTTAAGATACTAGTTGCTTCTAAAATCCTATTATTCTGTGGATGATTTTGTAGCGAAGTGACAGGGGTAGACTTGAATATTTTTAAAATTTTAGCGTCGACTGTAACTTCCACTTTTATTATTTTATCCTTGACAACACTTATACATGTTATATTAATAATGTAATTAACCACATGTGTAAAAATAGCAAAAAATAAATACAAAATACAAAAAATATACAAACTATAGGAAAACGCTAACGCGTTAATGAGCGAGCACCGTCATCCGCACCAACATCTCCGACCAAACACGATTCTCTCAATCAAAGAAAACTAGGTACTACATTAATTCTGATTTGCATTGAACTCCTACGTATGTACGCTTTGGGACAATACAACGCAGGCGCGTAGGAAGGGGGGGGGGGGGATGGGGGGGGATTATCCCCCCCACTCGAGCAGGCTGACCCCCATTCACCATAAAAAATTAAGTTTAGTGTCCAAAAATCACTAACAAATTGTTTAAATTTTAAAAAATGCCCTGCGGGGCAACAATTGGAGGGTTTTTTGCTTCAGTTTGGGCATTTTAAAGCCCCAGAATCACTTTTAACTGGTTTAAATTCCAAAAAACGCCCTGCGGGGCTGAAGCTGGGGGGCTTCGCCCCCCCCCCCCCAGACCCCCCTTCCGAGTGAGTGTCGCAATCCCCCCCCCATGATGAAAGTAGTTCCTACGCGCCTGATTCAACGGACAATGTGCCGCGAAGTTGGTACTCTTTGATCAATCTCTTTTGACAGCTGTTTTTTCAAAACTCTTAAATTGGCAATCCGTCAGTATTGCCGTCACTGATCAATTCGGCTGAAAAATTTTAAAATAAGAGTTAATGTTAGTCTTGATCGCCATGCAAAATTTGAACTTTATCGGAACATTTTCATTTTCGACCAATCATAATATTTTTTAAAATAGTAATCAATGGAGGATTTGGCTGAAACTTGGTAAAATTTTATGAAATGGTGGCTTTGATGATCTCGTAAAATTTTAAATTAATCGGATTTACTAATCAGAAAAATATATATTATTTGAACAAATTAGAGGATCTGTTAAATTTCAGTCTGCAAACCATAATGAGCCCTGAATCTGATTCTGCTTTTACGAAAGTGGTTTTGAAATTAAATCTCTTCTTTCACTAAAGGATGGTTAATAACAGCACGGGCCTCCACAACCCGCGTCGTCTAGAGACTGATAACAGGTGGAGGGAGGTCGTCACACTAACCCCCAAACACCCCAGTCTCTCTGGCTAAACGGCAGCAACTTGCAAGGCAGAGTGAACCAACCGCTGAACCCAAATGGGCGCAAATGGGCACAAACCCTTCCAACCGCTGACCGCACACAATGTTGACCGTCGTATCAAATACACAGCCGTTGAGTTAATTTCAGCTCGATCGGAGCCACATGTAAGTCGGTAGTAACACAAAAACAAAAAAGGAAATCAGGTTTCTAACAGAACGGAAAGGAGACGCTATCACTTCGCTCGCTCAATAATTTTAGGCTTCGCTCGCTCAATAATTTTAGGCTAAATAGCTTACGCTAAAATAAAGTAATTCAGGAATTATTATATGGGTAGTTCTGGGGTCTAAAAAATAGTATCATAGAAATCCACCAAAAATCATTGTAAAACACGAATAAATATCTGGAAAATCAACTCTGTGTGAAATATTTTAGAAACCAGCTGATAACTTATGGATTTACGCAAGTTTGCACTTAATAATATCAAATACTGAATCAGTTTATAATATTGAAAAATATGTTACAATACTTTTAAGTTTTAACTTGTTGAAACTTCGACAGCTCTTAAAGACCTGTAAACTTGAAATATGTACAGCTTTATGCATATACTGGATTTTACCTTCATCCTTATCTCTTATTAAAATCTAAAGTTCTTCAAACTCAAATCATCGCTTCCGAGTATGAGCTGCACATGAAACTTTCTCAAACGATGCCTGAACTTTTTCAGTGTTCAGTTTTCCAGATAGTTTCGTCCAAAACACAACTTTCCGGACATTATTATCATACAAGAGTGGAGTCCTTTCTTACAAAAACGACCGTTGCATATTCCCCAAAACTACAGGGGCAACTTTCCAACCCGATGGAATTGCAAACCCCCAAATCCCGTTGGACTGCGACGTCTAAAAAAAAATCTCTCCAATATGATTGAATGAACTGAATAGAAAAACTTCTTTTCCGAAGCTGTTTTGCCTTCAAATCAATCAATTCCCGTGGAAATTTTGATGACGAACTGTCTTCATGATAAAGAAGTGATAGTCCGAGAAATCGCAGACGTCGTCGACAATAAAAAAAGCGCAAGTTGTTTGTGTTGAAAGAGTCTCGAAAAGGGATATCAATGTTTATTACAACTTTCAAGCGAAATCCACGCTCGGATTATAACCAATCATACCCTCTCCCTCTCCCCGTGCATTCTCCTTGACCAACACAATGCCACCAAAGTAGTGCGGCTCTCATTGAAAGACGCTCGCAATCTCGACCAAAGCCGATTGAATACGCTTCTTCATGAGCCTTCTTTGTTGTAGATACATGGTTCAGACATTTTCAAAGTGGAGCATTTCTCTTGGGGTAATATTTTCATCCTTGTGCGTGGCTTTTTAGATTTGTTTGTAAAATACTCATTTTCCGAAGCTCGCTGAGGTTTTCTCTCCCCCCTCATTACTTCTATTAAATATCCTGAGGCATCAATTATTGTTGTGGAATATACGTAACACCCAAAGGCGGTTTGTTAAACTAAAAATTTCCTGTTAAAATCCTCGCTCCGTGTATTAAAGGGGGATGGGAGCACGTGACCTGATCGGCTCACACTTCTACTGTTGTCAAATGTATACCTGTGAGCACGAAGTACAAATACAGCCAAATAGAAGGAGATGTTTTAAGCCACCAAAGTTAAATTGCGTTTCTACTATTAATGATACTTTCATACAACTTTAAAGTTTAACTATTTAAAAAAAATATCGAAAATAATTTTGAATAGGTATTATAAAAATGTAACAAATATAAATGTTTATAGAGCAAGCTGGCTCAGGCAGTATCGCTCTGGAGTTGCTCTCTGGAAGTCTTTGATTCGACTCCCGGTGCCGTCATTCCCGACTGAGGTTTTATCGTGGTTTCCCTCAGTCTAGAGGCGAGTTCTGGGAAGGTGCCTACTAGTAATCGTCCACGTCCGACTCATTCCAATCTTCAATTTTAACCCATCTCCATCTCCATCTTTATCTCCCAATCCTTATCATCCGTCTACAATCCTGTCTCTTCCCCATCCTTTCTCTAATTTCCTCATTACGGATGTGTTTTAGTCAGTACATCCCAGAGCTTCTCCGCAAGAAATCCATCTCCGTCGCAAGAAATCTTTCCTTTTTCTCTTCGTCAACTCTCATGCTTCCGACCTATAAGTGAGAAGACTCCGCTCTACCGCGTATATATTTTCTGTTTTTTTGTAACTGCTTCAATCACCAAGAATTTAGCTAATCTTCATAAGTAATAGCAAAAATACTAAATCATACCAATGCTCTCTCATTTAGACGCAGCACAGAAATTATTCTTGCATGATAATAATAGTTATATTTGTAATATTATAAAACTATAAAATCCCTTTCGAAAAATATTCCCAAAAATTATCTTTTCAGAAGGCCGGATTGTCTTCTAACGTATCAAATACAATAATTATCCAACTGCACTTTGTAAAATCAGAGTTACTAAAATGAATTACTCTTCAAATTGTTGGTTTTCCAATGCCCTGCTAAACCAGTACTGTTTTAACTACATAGTTAAGTATAAACAATCATTCAAGGAATGTCATTGGTTGTTGCCAGGACAATTATAGTCCTAACCAACTGTTTAAAGTTTAGCAGGTTATTAGAAGGGCCGAACTTTCAGTACTCTGCTAAATTTTAAACAGTTGATTAGAACTATATTGTCATGGCAACAACCAATGACATTCCTTCGATGAACACTAAGTTAGTGTTAACGTATTTAATTAACAGAGAATTGAAAGATTGTCCCTAACAAGAGAACCTGCAGTATTGAAGTACGACGTGGCTTGATGGATTAGCACACTCCGTGTTTATTACTTCACATCGTGTGCTCCGCGCTATGAATCTTGTGTCTGAAATCCTCTCCTCTTCTTCAGAAGCTTCTTAATCCACGCAAAACTGTCTAATCGCTGTTCAGTGTCTCGTTTGGCGGTTGCGGATGTTAGTCGGGAATCAGACGGCGTCTTCCGAAACTTCGCGAGAAGTGGTGGCGCTTTGTGAGACCGCGGGCACGTGCTTCCAGTGGCGCCACACTAGGCGCCAGGGCATGCCTAGGGCATGTGCTGGCAGTGGCGCCACTCTAGGCGCCAGGGCATGCCTAGGACACGTGCTTCCAGTGGCGCCACCCTGGGCATGTGCTTGCAGTGGCGCCACACTAGGCGCCAGGGCATGCCTAGGGCATGTTGTGCTTCCAGAGGCGCCACCCCCGGCGCTCTATTAGGCCTCGATCAAGGGCTAGTAGTGAGAAAGAATGTCAGATAAAATTAAGTTTTTTGGAAATATTTTGAAAGGAAAATGGTCTTCTTATGTCTCATTATTTTCATGTAAAATAAGCTAAACTCAATTTAGAATTTCCTTGAACTGGATTAGTAGGAATTGCACATTAATAGACATGATTGTATGGGGTCATTATTTTTTTTTTACGTTTCTCTTACTGAAAAATAAAAAAATTGGCAACGATATTTATGTTCTAGTCGTAAGCTAGTTTAAGGAGAGGATGTTAATGGGATGGAACACAAATATTTTTTTCCAAGTAATAGAAATGTGTTACATTCTATCCATAACTCTTTATAGACACATTAGACAGCTGCGAAAACTTGTAGTTGTCAGTTTCCATAGATCCGAGTACAATGCAAGCCGCCACTGGTTGGCAAGCCGCCACTGGATGAGACACGTATAATCCGGTGACGGCAGTACATCGAACTAGACGCTCGCAACGCCCTAATCGGGCTGAGAACCCAGACCCCCCAGCCACAGAACTATACAGCTACTAGTCGAGAATGCCAATAGAGGATCAGATGAGAAAATCATAAACCATGCTGAGACGGAGCGGCAATCTGAGTAGATTCATCAAGACGAAGTTGAACATGTGATTTAGCTGTATTGAACGAGGTAAAGCGGTTCGAAATACTATGCGTTTCTGTAGGTAATGCAGGGAAGAGGAATTGAATCTAATGAGATATATGGGTTTTGAAGCATATAAGTTGACATAGATAACTCTACTTATTTAGTTTATACCAGTGGCAAGTGGGGCGAAGGCAAGAGGGGGACACGTTTACTGATTTGCGCTCTTTCCACTTTTTTTTAATACACCATACCTACCTCAAACTGTATGTTGGCTCTGTAATAACAAATAAGGGATTACTTTTTCGAGAAAACCAATTTCTTGTTATTGAAATCCAAAATTCGAATTTATAATGTGTTAAACATATTTAAAAAATGCTATAAGTGAACCCCAAAGAAAACGAAATCATTATGGTTTGACATCATTTCAAATCAATGTTATCCTATGGCCGTGAAATGATTCACCGAAATGATTTCGTTGTTAATATGTTATTTAATTGTTTTAGTAGCTTTGTTTTTATAGTTGTTAATAAGGGACCTGGGGGCCAGATGCTGGGCTTGCTCAAGCCCCCCCCCCCCCCCCTTATACACCACAGATCATTGTTTTATGGGCAGCACATTCCCCCCTCTCTGAATTTTCGTACCTATAATATTTCCTAAACTTAAGTAATATTTTGGATTATTCTGCATAAATAAATCGATTATGTTTGAATAATCGCTCCACGCTCTCACAATGTCTAACGGCATGAATGCTGGCGGTCAGCTTCAATGTAGTCTCGTTATTAAATGTAATTATAGCCTACTGGCCAATTCAAACTTCATCAATACAAGTTTGGATAACATGTTTTCGTTCAACGCGCTCTCTAAGCAAAGTAATTAACTAATTGCACATGTTTTCATGACATTTTACATGAATATCGATAAAAAAACTATTAAATCTAAATTCTCTGCCCACAACATATTTCGTAATAAACATGTATAAACTTGAACTAAATGTCAAATATGCACAGTGCATAGATGCATGTGCATACTTGCATAGGTTCAAGATTGCAAATGACATCAAAGTTTAATGGTTTAGTACACCTTATAAGCTAGGGATATTACAGTATGACAGCTTTATCGACATGAAATATATGACATAAATGTAGTCTTGGAAATAGCATTGTAAATTGCGGCGTCTCGTAAGAGATCTTTTGCAGCATAAATAAGGTAAATGAAGTTTCTTTACAACACTTCTGGTAGCGTAATTCGGTCAATGAGTATAATTATGATATCTTAGAGAGACAGCCATTAACGCTACGAAACTTTAGACTTTATCAAGTAAAAAACACGATGAACGTGTTTTATTTAATTTTGACATTCATGCGAAAATTGCATTTGCCATTAATTTTCTTTTTTGTATATGTGTGAGTTTGTGTGTTTTAAGACCGTTCCTCCAATCTAAGTGAAATTTTACACTAATTCACTAATTATGCTAAGAGAGCATTAGTCTTCATAAAAGTTGTCTTTCGAATATCGATAGATATATTGGAAGTTACTCAATCCCTCTGCAAGAATCACTGTGAAATATTGCATTATATTTACAAGGTCAAATTTTTACATGATACAAGATGTAATATGCAGTACGAAAAATAATCCTGTAGAAAATTGTTGTAGATTGTTGTAAATTTGTTACATCACTGCAGAAAGGAGCTGTTTTCGTTTTTAAAGTGGTCTTATTCTGTTGGAATGGAAAATTATTTCAGACGCTCTCTACTTGTTTCTCATATTTATTCGAAATTTCCTTTGAAATGTCCACAACCCCCGCGACAAGTAGAACTGTGAGATGTAAAAAGTGTGAAGATGCTCTAGCAGCTGTGTGTCTATGTGATGCTGTGATTGTGGAAGGAGCTAATGGCACTGCTTGTCAAGTACCTTGCATACACTCCATAACATGTAGTAGTGAATTCCAGGTGAATGTGTGCCTCCTCACGCCCCCCCCCCCCCCCCTCCCCAACCGCAACAGTGCAGGAAGAGATGATGTCGTGCTCAGTACCCCCCCCCCCCCCGCCCTTTAATTACAAATTAACTATTTTATTTTAAAAAAGTTTTCGTGATGAATTCATCAAGAAATAGAAATTTAGTCAGAACATTTTTACGTTTTAAAATTAGTATATATTTGACATAAGCAAGCAACATTTTTCTTCTGTCACTCCATTATTTTTACTCGAAAATGTCTACGTATTTTGGTTGATGACGGATTTAATTTTGCTAAGAAGCTCCATCTGATTTGTAAATGTGTTCATACTTTAGGCAGGTGTAACATTCATGTGACTTTAAAAAAGTTTCAAAAACTTGAATTGTTTTAGGTACACAAAATACTTTGATTTAAATTCAAATTATTTAATTCTTGTAATTTGTTGTAAAACGGTCATTTCCGATAAATGGAACAAGCGTATTGTTTGTACAACATTTACAACTTTTCAGAGACATATTTCCATCTAGGGAATCCTCTTTCTTCATTTTCTAACCGTTCCATGTTTTAATGAAAACACATTAATATACATAGAAATCACCTCACTTCTTTCTCTCACTTAACGGACACAAAAATCTTGGAAAATCACTTCAGTGGGCAGAAAGACACTGTTACAAAACTGTGAAATAATATTATCTAATGTCAGAAAACAGTGTAGGTACTTTGAGCTCGGCTTATTGTAAGACACAAGACTAACGTTTCCATGCTTCTGAGTATGCCTGAAAGCTAGAGAAATACTCTCACTTTTTATTGTTATTACAAAACAATTGTAAATTCAGAGTTACCAAGCACTCAGTTAAAATTGTTTTTCCAGTTGGTTTCCAGTTGATTCCACTCCACTGGAACACGTTTTACGTGGGTGTAAATGAAATGATGTTGTTACATGTATTTAGACTACCTGCGTCTGACGCTCTTTTCCCGCAATGAGAGCAAGTGGGATGGCAGATGGACTACGCAATGAGCAAGAGAGAACACACTCAGTCTCTGTTTGTTCACTCAATATCATCAAGCTCTGATTTGTGTGTTGGTTTAATTCTACTTTGCTTTTAAAAGCTTTGAAATACATCGATTGGGTATCATTCATTATACTACGTTCTTTAATTCTTCGTTTTCTGTGTATTGCTATTCATACGGCGAATACATGGGGAGATTCCAATAAAAACTACTTTTAATGCCTCTTGTCTCGTTTTCTCTGCATGTTTGCTTGTTTGCTTGTTTGTTTGTTTGTTTGTTTGTTTGTTTGTTTGTTTTGTAGGCACTGCCCAGATCATACCGTTCAACCAGTCGATCTGAAATTTTGCACACACACTAATGCCATAACAGCGGCCACAGGAATAGATATTATGCAAAATGGTCTCTAAATAGTTGAAAAGTTATGAACATTGTTTGATAATTTCTACACCGCTTTACTTATGGGTAATCTGAAAGAGAAGAAATTCTCCTTTACTGATGTACAATCTGAATGTAGTGTATGTGAAGTGAGACGTAATACTTTTTGAATGCTCGCTGATCAACGCGTTCAATAGCGTTTTCCTAATTCATTTCTTCATCATCGTCTGTATAATTCAGATATGCGAAAAGTTCTAGT
This sequence comes from Leuctra nigra, assembly GCA_934045905.1. NCBI lineage: Eukaryota > Metazoa > Arthropoda > Insecta > Plecoptera > Leuctridae > Leuctra > Leuctra nigra. Next base: position 17,665,410 of record OW203766.1, on the reverse strand, counting down.
TGTAGAGTCGTCTTTAAACAACATAAATAATGTGATATGTATGGCTTCCCCATGGCTCTCCCATCCACTCTAATCAATTTAGTCAGATATGATTTTCACTTCAAAGATTTAAATAATCATACCGAAAATCAAAAGAGCAAAAGCAGACAGGTCTACACAGTGCCAAAAAAGTCCCAAAAAGTTAGCTTGTAATCTCCTAAATCCAGGAGTTATTGACAAAAACTATACCTCTATTTTTTACTGTCTAAAATGTCGAATATGAAAATCCAGAGAAACAAGGAGACAAAAAGAATTTTTCTCTACAAATTTGTCAACGACTCATGTAAAATGAAGGCAATAGCAAGAGATAATGATTACAACTGAGTTCCCGAGAACTTGTCAGAAAACAAAATTTTGACAGTGATTTTTTATTTGAAGTTTGTGTTTTTGTCTCTTCCCTTCGCAAAGAGAAGATTCTGATTCATTTGATATGAAACAAAATATCACCTGAACACGAAAACAATGCGATGGCAAACTCACCATGAACAATATTTCAAAAGAAAGTCTTTCAGTTTGTATTTTATAAATTGAAGCATCACTCTTATAAATTTATGTGAACTCTCAAATATAACCCTTGGTTGAGCGAAGACGGATAATTTCAACGAGTCAGCTTTTAATTAAACTGTAATATCTACTTCTACCCTCGCATTTCCAAGAAAATGTTGCTTCAAACAAACTCATTTGGTTCGAATTGTAACCGCTTTTCATGACTGGGGTTTTCATGCCTAAGTGTTAAGCCGGAAAGATTTTCTTCTGAAGTCACGACAGCCTGCTTCCCACCACTCAACCTTTTCTTCACCATTATCTACAAATCATCAACACAATCATTCATCCGTCGTCGTTATAATTGAGGGCAGAATGGCGTTAAACACTGCTTGAAAAAACAACCCTATGATGCTTTACTAACAAATAAATGATACTTGAAACGTGCTAGTTACCTAAAAACAAAGATACTTAAGATTGTAAACAGCACTTATAGATGTAAGTTTTTGATAAAACGCTAGATGGATCACAAGTTTTGGTAAATAAAATCAAAATACTTTCTGTGAATCCAAAATTCCTGACAAATCACGAGACACATTCTGTAAATTTACACAAATTTGAAAAGAAATTCGAATTTTTAGGATGCCGTTTTACCATGGCAACACAATTTTATTTGTAAACTGAACTTTTCAGAAGGAAAAACGAAAAACGTAAAAATATAGCAGTAAAACCCAAGTAAAACCCACATAGCTCGGTAAAACATCCGCGAATGTATTTGAAACTGGTAAGCCCCATTTACACGGTGCAATTTCTTGAACAACTTCTGTGTCACAGAAGTTCTGCACATGTGCAGATTCCCTTTATCATCTCAAAAGTGATACTGCGCACGAGCAGAACCTCTGTGGCGCAGAAGTTGTACAAGAAGTTGCACCGTGTAAATGGGGCTTTAGAATTAAATTTTGCATCTGAAACACACTAAAGCAGTTTTTCAAAAAAATCTACATGTGGGAAAACAGCTTCAAACACTTTTAAAAATTACAGCATTACATTTTCCCTGTGGTCGCAATGTTAATCTGAGAGAAAAACTGTAACTTTGAAGTGATATATCTCGAATTTGGTTCACGTTGACCACTTTTTCTTGCCATATTATGATGCAGAACTAAATATCTATTTATATGCCGAGTTTGAACGATTTCTGGCGAAGAGTGAAATTCGGAGATTTACAACAAATTTGGGTGATAAAAAACGTCAAAAACTCTGACAAGATAAAAGTATAATCGACATTATAAAATCAGATGTGATTACCAAAGTGTCGAATGAAAACGATCGTCGTCCTGGGATCTCTTTGACGACGAATTCTAAAGTTTTAACGACTTTCATCGCAAAGTCGTTGCAATGGAATCGGAATGCGACAAATGATTTAGAAGCTAAAACCTGACCGCTGCGAGCACATCGCCGCGTTGCATTAGTTTGTCAAAAAGCAGCTCAGCTCGCGCAAACGAAGACAAATCACTCCCAAAACAAGCGGCTCGTGATTTGTCACCATCTTCACTGCGAATGTGATTTGTATGAGAGTTGGAAACTGCGACAGTGTTGATTTCGAGCAGTTGGTGTGTCGGTGAGGGATTGCTTGAACTCATGAAGTGCTAATCCAAGTTAGTTGACAATAATTCATTGTTTAGGACCAGTGAGGACAGTTTAGATCAGGAATTACATCTGTGACATTTGTTGTTGTTTAGATTACTTCGGAGAGAATCTCATTCACAGATTAGAATAGCAAGAATTTATGTGGAGGTTATTTCACGATCGGGCGGAAAAGTTTTAACGACTCTGTTTTATTTTTAATTTTGTTTCTTCCCGCTACAACTTGAGTTACGACATTAAAGTTTCATTGAACTTGTGGCATTATCGCAGCCAAATATTTGAAAATTGTTGAATAAACGAGTTGTACACGCATTTCTGTACGAAAAGTAAGAACGATACAAGTCATTTATATAATCCAAAGATACACTATCGTTTGAAAAGTGAAAGTCCTATGATTATGCATTGACAGTCCTGTTAAACATGTTGTATTTTAAGGAATTGTATGGATCAAACCGAGAAAACACATGACATATCATACAAACCACTACCAGATGGTTGATTGCAGTATCTATCCTCTAACTCCATCTCGTTTTCTCCAAAAATTGACTTATACTGTTATTCCCATTTTATTTGCTATGATAGCATACTCAAAACCGGCTATCATGCCATCGTGAGTTTGGAGAAAACCCGAGAAACTCGCTGTAATACATACTTCAGGGCTCAAGAGATTTCAGTCCAAGTTCTTTGAACGTTACGTTGCATTTTCAAGATAGAGAAAGGACACGTTTAGAATTACAATGTCTATAAAATAAAAATAAATAATATTTATTGGAGTTTTGAATCCAGCCTATACTCATGACACCATTATTGATTTTTTTAATTTTCATTACTGACAAAATCAAAGGAAATATTAAGTTTCGACAAGTAAATAAAGTCAATGAGCGTTCGGCTTTAATTAATTGATTATAATTGTGAGACGATGTATGAATATGTTTTATAATAACTGAGAACCAAATCAAACAGTTATTACGCTTGAATAAACTGCAATCAATTGAAGCTGAAAACATGCAACTCCATTAATAAAATAATTGGATACATAACGAGCCGCCCTCTGTTCATCGGTCTGTGAAACACAAAATGTTCAATCTTTTGTCATATTTTTAATTGTGTTCCTTAAAACATCAAAGGTGATTTTAAAAGCAGAGAGTTGTAAATGTTGAACATACAAACGTAATGATGGTGTATTGTTAAGAAATTATCTGGACTCATTTCATCAATTTACAGTAATTGGATGAAATTATATGTTTTTTTCTCAAGGATAGACAATGACGTTTTTCAATAAAAAAAAAGTACCTAAATTGATTAGTAGTCAAACTATCAAAGCTTCGACGAATTTGGACCATTTCTTTAGTACGACCTTTATGGTACGACTGTCGCAAGATTCACTTTTATCTCAAGCTCATAAAAAAGTGGACCTTGTTTTCTTGAAGATTTTGTTTTGTTTAATATTTCAACGGAGATTTGAGGAACGCCTGGTAAATTATAAAAATACAAAAATATGAAATTAGTAGAAAATAAAATTTTAGTAAATTTCAAACCATTGCAACTGATACCATTAGTGATATCGAAAGATTATCCACCACAATAGAAAGTATTGGTGGAACGTGCATAAAATGTCAAACTGTTCGATAAATCGGTTTGGTGCATTTGAAATAAAATTGCTTATAAAAATTACAACTATAACAGCTCGTATCTTGTTGAACACGCTACAGCGGATAAATAATTTTATAGGTGAAGACGGATTAAAGATTTCAAAATGGAGATATATAATTATCCACTTATTTCTTAAAATATAGACTTTGGGCCCAAATATATTTCAGCAGAAATTAGTTTGTAGCAAATCCGTGCAATTCATCCTGACGTAGGTACAAGTTTTATAACCCTTTGTACCTACTGCTTTTGGCGAGGTTTTTGGACAGTTATTGAATCACAAGATCATTTGTACGACGTTTATGTTCGTTTCGATATTTGGCTTCACTTCGCAAAACATGTTCGCAACTTATGGACCGTGGCAAATGTTTGGATTGAGAGATGACATGACATATTTACCGGTGACTGCACAATACAAAGTGTTGAACATACGCCAAAACATTTCTCACAGATTCGCATTATTCTATGACAAATTGAGACAAGCAACTAATTATCTCGTGTGCGGCCTTTACGAGAACTGTCGTAAAACCTATCAATTAACATGGCAAAGCGACACTAGCGCTATACGACATATAAAAGCAATGAAATCTACATATCTGTATACATCGGGCAGGTATATATTAAATTTACTTGTTGAATGACAAACAAAAAATTAATTTCATTAGTCAACTTTATTTTTTTTTTTTTTTTTATAGCATAGCATGCATGTCTCTGAGTGTAAAACTAACCAAATATATCGCGAAGTTTGTGAAAAGCGTTCACTTCCAAAATATTAAAAAGATTTAATTTCTTTTCATGAGCAAATTTTTTTTCCCTAATCATAAGATAGATTGAATACCACGGTTTTATTTCCTCTGAAATATTTTCATAGAAATAAAATTGAAAAATTCCTTTCCACTTGTTGCTAATTAGAACGGCGCCAGGTTTAAGTGGCAACCAAATCGTCCACTCCATTGGACCACGAATTAATTCCCTTATTAGATTTTCCCCGGCATACTTTCGCTCTGCTAAATCTCAAGTGTCGACGACATTATACAGTTCGCTTTCCTGCGCTCAAAGGTGTAGCAATAATGTGCCAAAAGATCACGGATGACAAATTTCATCAAAAACCCACCAACCACTGAACCCTTCAAAAACATCTTCAGGCGATGAAACATTTATACCTTGATTAATAATCTGAAGACAGATTTGTGAACATTAAAAATAGATTAAAAATACTGCTCATGTAATTCAATAACTACAAATAAAAACAATTTTCATCTTGACTTTTCAATTTAGTTTCGACGAAATTCTATCAACATATTTTACTCCGACTTTGTCTGATTAGTAATTTGAGACATTGTTGGTAATTCATTTTGCATGCCAGTGGAAATCTTGCATTGTTTTAGGTTGGTATCTTTGGATTGTTTGCTCTAGACTTCAAGAAAGTCACTCGTCGTTTGAACTCCCTCAAGCCCGTTGCAAACATTTGAATAATATTTTATGCTCTACATAAATCAGAGAAGTAATTAGGAGACGGAAATTAACTCAGCGGATATTTCTGAATGGCCTAGGGGTGGGAGGGAGGAGGGTTGAATGGGATGAGGGAGTATAATTGTCTTTGATTTAATTTTCAACAACTGGAGCACATAAGTAGGTAAATGAACCCGTAAGTAGGTTTGTTTCGCATTGCAAACAACTACATTCATATGGTGAATTAGTGTATTGTTGAGACAAGTTGTAAATAATGTTTTGACAAATGAAAATGATGTTATGACAAATGAAAATGATGTTATGACAAATGTAAATGATGTTATGACAAATGAAAATGATGTTATGACAAAAGAAAATGATGTTATGACAAATGATGTTATGACAAATGAAAATGATGAGAATGTAGGTTTCTTTGTAAAACTTCCATGGAGTCAGGATGATATGAAGGGATGTGTGTTGTGAGAAATATCCGACCGAACCGGGCTCGAACCCGGGACCTCTCACTTGCCGGGCGAGAGTTCTACCAACTGAGCTACCCGATCGGACGGACGGACACTAGACACAACACACTGATGAGGGTTAGAGATCTCCGGGGAGAATGGAATGAAGATGATGAAAAATGATGTTATGACAAATGAAAATGATGTGATGACAAATGAAAATGATGTAATGACAAATGAAAATGATGTTATGATGACAAATGAAAATTATGTGATGTAGAGCCATGACGATTGATGTTATTTGTGACAAGTTATATTTTAATTCAATTTGGTACAAATTTGTTCGATTAGGAAATGGTTTATAAACCAATTAGGGTCTATAAGCTATAAAAGAAGAAAATACTTTAAAACCATGTGGATCTTTATAGAAATTTACAAAAAAATATCAGTATTATGTACAAAACAAAAATAATACATAGTTCAAACATATCAACTGTTGTAGAAACGTATATAAAGGTTCTCAAATTATTTAGTATATTTTTAATGTTATTTCCAACTATGGACACCCATAATCAGTATGACTCCAATTAATTCCTATCATTTTACCCTCGTTCTATCAGATTCCGAACAGTTCGACATAAGCCCATTGACATCATGATGATGACGTAATGATGATAACAACATGTCATTTAAGCAGGTCGAGGGCTACTCACCATAGAGAGCTTATCAGTATAGGCTCTAACTCACCACAGTTCGATCAAAACAACCAATCAAAACGTTCTATATGCACATTCAAAACTATATGGCTCGACCCAGATAGAAGACGCAGCTTCTCTAATTGATCGGAAGAAAAGCCAAGAAAACGCTCTGTGTAATGCGTTGATATGGGAGCCTTCGTTTTGCATTCGATTTGATAAGCGTGAGAAAGCTGCAGCTATAGACATTGAAAAACGTTGATTTCTTTAATAAATTTGACAATTATATCAAAACAATCAAAACATGTTGGTAAATAAAATGTCAATTACTCTTGTAGTCTTGACCAATTTGTCTGAAAATTGTCAAAAACTCCTAAATTGTTGGTCCCATGACCAATGTTAAATTTAAAGTTGATCGGTCAATCGGTTCCATTTACAAATTTTAACAAATCAGGATCTCGTTCAAAAACAATACGCTCTTATGACATCAGCGTATTGGCAACATTTCAGATCGATTTGTTGAACGGACATTGCATAAGCACAAAGAATAACAGATGATGTCCCCTAAGAGTCAAGTGACGCTAGCTTCATTATTTTCTGCATTCACTCAAAATCCGAGACGTCTTGAGGTCGACAAGACTTCGAGTGTCTTGAAATCCTTCTCATCAAAAAGTTTTCGACCGCCTTTGAATATCTCAATTCATAGAAAAAAAGTATATTGCATAGCAGTGTGTGTTCTGAAACTAGAATCTTAAATTATGCTCAAAAACAAGTGAAAAAATACTCGAGGGACTTGATGAAAGCAGAGTAGAAATTTCAAGTCTTTGTGTTATGATATTTTTCATTCATGCGGAAATCTCGTTCTATTCATAGAGTTCATAATTAAAAAGAGTACAGAAATATGCTCTGTAATGAATGTAAACTTTTTCAAAATACAACCTTTTACTTCCTTGTCCGTGCTTTTAGTCTTTTGTTTTGATTAAAAATACCTTACCTCGGCTCTCCGTTCATAAGTAGTTAGATGTTTGATGACATTACAAAACATAAGATATTAACATTAATAGAGACAAGGAGGGAAAACACGGTTTTGTAGAAATTAAGGAGTCATAATTCAATTTCAATTACATTGGAAAAGTAAGGGCCGGTATAACCAAAGTTAATCTGAGCCGGATTAACTAAATATTGGACTAAATTGGCGGCACAGCCAATCAGATACCTCAAAATGAGTGAAACAATTAAATTTAATCCAAAAGTTAGTTAATCCAGCACAATTTAACTTTGGTTATTCCGTTCTTCGATATCTGTGAACAGATCCACGTAGTCTTTGACTTTGGTTAGTTGTATTTCTACTCCAAGGTTAGGGCCCTTGATTATTGCATATGTTGGCTAAATCAGGGGTGTCCAACTCTATTTTCAGGAGGGCCTTATTTTACCGTCCTTCGTATCTCGCGGGCCCGTTGGTATGGATTGAGTAGGTGTTGTTTAATAACATAATAGGGCTTTAGACACTACGTATACCTAACGGCCAGATGTTGGACAGCATTGGTATTACCGGATTAACTATAACCGTATTAGCGCCTCGTGGGAATTATAGTTATTGGCGTTAGTAGGAGATAGTGGGAATAACCTTGGAATAGAAGAACAATGCTATTCGACCACCGAATTCAATCACTGATTATTGTTATTGAGCGAGCGTAGCGAGAGTCTCCATTCGGCACTGTTGGACACTTTTTATTTTTGTTTGTTTTTGTTTTTCACGGGTCGCTTTGGTTTTCCGATCGAGCTGAAATTTTGCACACATACTAATATCATTCTAAATTAATTGTGTATAGCTTTTGAGCGCTACTCTCTGATTACCTATTTACAAATTGACTACGTATAGTTCACATCGTTTGACCTATCAAATCGAAATTTGTCATAGTTTCTTGGTTTCATGGTCGTGTCATGGTTTATAAATTTCATGGAAATCCGTTAATTGTGAAAGATAAAAATGGTCAGATTAAAATCAAATTTTGGATGACCATTAAAACTGGCATTAACTCTTATTTTACAAATTTTCAGCTTAATCAGTAGAGAACGGATGTATGACATTTCTAACTTTTTGAAATAGCTATCAGAACTGATGTTATGTTATCGAAATGAGAATTCCACTGCAGTTTAGATCTGATTTTCTCTACGCACCCATAGTGTATAGAATTCAATGAAAAACATGTACTTTTATAAACGGGAAGAAAATATTATACCGGGTAATCATAAAACCACACAACGATCTTCGGACTGACTCTGGTATCGTCAAAGAATTAAAATATAATCACACCATGTTTCGAAGATGTTTCTATTACTTCATCACGAGAGGATCTTTCGTGTTAGTAAACAGTAAGAAGCGTACATTTTGTCGAGGCCGCTGTCATAGCGTGTGACATGGTATTTTGAGGCAGAGCAGTTTTTACTTTTCGGAATCAAGGCACTCAGTTTTGACTCCGTCATCTTACCAGTTGTAAATAATAAATAGTGCGCTGTTGTTGTTATGATAAGAGACGGGAGTTTTCTTCTGTCTCTCTGTCGTTGTGTCACTGTGTGTTTATTAGCCGGTTAGCTGCTATCTGTGTTGTGATTGAGCTGGCGGTTGGTTTGTTTACATCAGATGTTTTTATCTGGGGCTTAGCGGTCGAGGTGGATTTCACGTCAGTGTGCACCTGATGAAGAAGATAGAAATGTATCACGTATTCGAAGTATTGTGTGGCATTTTATTTTAATTGTTCGCATACGGAGTCAGTCCAAAGATGGGTGTTTAAAAAAAACTTTTTTATGTTAATTGAGTAAATCGTATTTCAATAAGAGTGTTTGATTTCTGTACTTTACGAAATTCCGCTTCGAGATTTTGCACGAATTGGTGCTGGCTCATCAACGCGTTACACTGAGCGTTTTCATAATTTTAACAATATAAACGAGTATTCGGAAATCTGACTACATCATTTCTAGTTATTGGAAATTTGCATTGAACTATGAAAAGTTCTAATAACATTCATTTAAGATTATTTTGAAAAATATACAAAAACAATTAAGGAACGAATCAGATATAATAATTACATTCCCAGTGACAGTCACAAAAGCTAGTTTGTAGAATTCCAAGAACCCAAAGTGGGTGAAACATGAATGGAAGTCGCTTCAAGAGACAGGTTGGTATTTAATATGCATTCACAATGTCACAGCGAAATGTCCAATATTCTTCGTGCCATCTCTAGTAGTGATTGCTAATTCCAAGTTTATTCGCAGAAAGGTAAGAATTGAGTGGATGGCACATCAGTGGAATGGATTATAAATAATGTCAGTCGATAATATGAGGTGAAATATAGTTCTGTATTTTCCTGAATGCGTCGCCTCAATCGAACGATTGTTGGTAGGGTTATAATCCTAGATCAAATGAATACTCTGCTGATGAATGTTTTGAATATAAAGACACGCTCAATGCATATTTTAACAAATTGAAATACAGTCCCGCAGGACAACTAAATGAAAGCAATAATTGAATAACAGAAATTGAAGTGTCTAAAGAGCAACATTATGTGGAGAAGTTTGTTAAAATATGCTTAATTTATTAGTTAAAAGTTTGGTTCAAAACTTGATCTCGAGTCTTTAAATGCGAGAGGAAAGTAATATGTAAAACTGAAAATTAGTAAAATGTAAGTAAATAATTCCCAGACCTAGAAACTGTAAAATTAACAGTACCGTAAAGCCTTGAACTAAAAACTAAACAACAAGACTTGATTCATAAAAGTGTTGAATGCTTCGTAATTGCTGCCAACTGCGTATTGTTTCTTTCAGACCGAACAGCTGACGTTCCTGTGGATTCTCTTCGTGGCGATCGTGTTGGGAAACTCCGCAGTGTTGGTAGCACTGCTTGTCAACAAGAGCCGCAAATCCAGGATGAACTTCTTCATCATGCAACTCGCTCTGGCAGGTAAAGAAACACGCTAAGTTTTCACACTTTGGATCTGTTCGGGAGGCATTTTCAAACTTTCTTGTCTGATCACATTGAGGCTGCGGTTGTATTATAGAAGAGATACAAGTTGGAGGTGGAGGTGCCATGAAAATGCGCAGAGCATCGAACCATATACTGAGGAATACAAGTTTCATTAAAACCTAGAATGTTTATTTATTTATTTATTTATTTATTTATTGTCAGTTATCACAGAGTATAATACTTGTATGAACATTGTCAATTTTATAAAGTGAAATAAACATAATATTATAATAAGAATAGTATTACAAAATACAACCATAAGTACATTTATAATTAAGTTACAAGAGTGATAGGAAGCAGAGCTGCATCAATTATTAAGAGTAGTGTACAAAAACGGTTGTTCCGTACTTGTCCTGGAATTAAATAAAATCATAGTTAAAAACAAAGTGAAAAAACAGGTTAAAATTAATAGGGAGTCCTTCTATTAGATAAGAACTCATCGATCGAGTAGAATGAGTTGTCTAGTAGAAAAGTTTTAACTTTCGACTTGAAGTGAGTGTCGTCCTTGATGTCTTTGATCTTCCCTGGGAGTGCAACTGGTGATAGTTTTAATACATATTAATAAAATAATTTGTGAAGTTTAAGCTTTCACGACTTATGTTATTCATATAAACAGCCATAAAATAATTTAAAACATAATTTTTCCACAACAATTAACATGAATAGTGTACAATATTAATTCGATTAAAGTTTTATTCGATTCGATACGTCGTTTCGGACAGTTTTTCTGATATTGACATTAAAATTATCTCACCCAGCCAAGTCGTACTGTACACTCACACTCACTCAACATATCGTAAATGCCTACTGCGGCTGACGTAGAATCTTCACTCCGAAGTAGAAGTTTGAGAGCATCATGTAGAGGTAGTAGCCAGCTCGGCACACCTGCAAATATAAATCAGCGTTTTTTGGACACTTTGAAATCAATTTTGAGACGTTATGAGGTGTATTTTGTTGACATATTCAATATTTTTTAAAATTTTACACTTTGGGGTGGTGGAAGGCATGCCTTCACCTTGCCCTGCAGGGAATGTTTTTTTGACACATTGAAATGAGGTTTTTGGGTTTTTGTTTGAAAATGAAACTTACTTAAATCACCACAAAAAGATATGTTTTCCTGACATCCAGGAGGGTGTCCAAGGGGGTCCCCCTCTAGACGCCCATGCTCATGTTGTAACTTACAGTCCTGAAGGTCCTCCTGGACATAGGGAAAGAGGAACTCCCCCCCCCCCCCTCTAGACGCCCATGCTCATGTTGTAACTTACAGTCCTGAAGGTCCTCCTGGACATAGGGAAAGAGGAACTCCCCCCCCCCCCCCCTTTAGACGCCCATGCTCATGTTGTAACTTACAGTCCTGAAGGTCCTCCTGGAGAGAGGAACTCCTGCAGCGCGGATGTACACTGGTCGTTGTGACCTTGACATGATCATGCGTAACGCATGCTTGAAGGGTTGAGATGCGTTCAGCCAATCACAGCAGTAGGCAGCCTCGCCCACCTGAAAGCTCTGAAATAAGTTTAAATGCCGGCTTATCATTAGCTCATCTCCAAGTAATGAGAGTATAGATGGGTGGAAGGTAGAGATTTTTTAGGAGAACTCAAAAACTTGTCTCAGCCTAATCGATGAAGAACTCCATGAGTTATTGACATTTTAAGCATATTTTGTGGGGTTTGCTTTATCTAAATATAAATTCACCTAACTCGGGTTTTTCATCCAGAGTTTATAGATTGCACTAACAATGAAAAACATTTATACACTTACAGTGAGTGTAAGAATGTCGGACATGATGCAGGCAAAGAGAAGTTCCATGTATATGCAGAACGTGAGGAACACGACCAAGATTTCTACATCTCCGAAATGTTTAGCCTGGAACAGGGAAAATTGAATATTTCATTTTATGTATACATCCGTAATGAAGCATCGTTGATTGTCTGGGTGAAACCTTGAAAACTAAAAGACACTGCAACATTTATGATATTTCTAGACGACGATTACCTATAAATTAAACTACAGCTCTGTACCTCCGAAAAGGAAGGCCGAAATCCAATGATTCTTGAGGTGTGTTTGTAAAACTAGTAACTCTGCTTTCATTCAATCACTTTGGGAATGTGCACGAGTCATTTTGTATCATTCAATAAAATTATTTATTGACGTCAAATGACAACTGAAAGAGTTTGATTCGCTGAACTCGTTTGATTATGTACAACATTCCAATAGGGTGCAACGTAAAATGAAAATATGGGCTTCGTGCCTTCACCTCTAAGGTATAGAGGAGATCAGGGAAAAGGCAACGCAGTGAACTTATAATGAAAACAAAGACAAACAGTATTTTAAGATATCAAACATTACTGAATACAATACATTGTATAATGAATTTGACGACAATAAAATACAAATACAGAACAAAATTATAATATTATCGAATGTTTACTTACCATTGTTGTTAGGTACAGCACAAAAATACCAGTAATTAAATTGACTCCGAGTTGTACCACTAACACCCATTTGACAATATCACTCAGTTCTTCAAACAACCTGCAAATAAGATTATTAGTATCGAAAAATTGAAACACATCCCCAAAAGGAAGTCAACAGTTTGTTGAGTCTCAACGAAATCGGTTCTTTAAAAGATAATATACCAGGAACACTATTAAAATATAAACAGTTTCTAAACTTTTTCCTCTGGTATTGTCAACCCATAAAAAACACTCCGTGTAAAAACACCAGCCAAGTCTCTTCAATTAAAAAAAATATAAGAAATCGAAAAATTCAGCACTGAAAAGTAGTGATATCAAAAAATTGGCCAAGTCAAAACTTTTCAAAAAATACTTTGCGCATCGTGCATTATAAATAGTATAGAAGTAGGCCGGAAATCAAATATACTCATCTATACATCTATAATAATGCACTAAAAAAACGATGCGCCAAGTATTTTTTGAAAAGTTTTGACTTGGCCAATTTTTTGATATCACTACTTTTCAGTGCTGAATTTTTAGATTTCTTTTTTTTTTTAATTGAAGAGACTTGGCTGGTATTTTTACACGGAGTGTTTTTTATGGGGATATCACTCCTTTTTCAGTTTATTCTTGCAACTTGTAACATATATCTATTGGGGCACCAAGACTTAAATTCCTTTAAAAAATACGCCTTTGTGATCTGGTTTTTAAGAAAAGTTGCGCTTGTTACTATGTTTATGCTGATAATAATATGCTATGAAGTATAGCGAAAGTATCGTTCCAATCGGTCCAGTGGTTCTCGAGTTATGGCATCTCTTCCGGTTTTCAAAATGGCGGTTGACATCACAGCCACCTAAAATTTGTATCTATAAATGTTTTGAAACATTATAAGCCTTCTGAATATGTAGATATTGTTATAAGAGATGATTTTAGTCAGATTTGGCATTTTTATGACGTAATTTCCGGTTTCGATAATAGTACGGGTCTATTTCGACTATTGTTATTTTATATAGATGACCATCCGAATCGTTTGGCGCTAATTTCGTCCTGATCGGGCCATCCGTTTTTGAGATATGACGGCACTTCCGGTTTCAAAATGGCGGCTTCCGGTTGGTTTTATAAAAAAGCACCTCAGGCGCCAAAAGTGCACATGTGGTAAAAATTTCAGAGCGATCGGTTTTGCCGCTTAGGCTGTGGCGGTGATATCAACGTTTCCTGACCAGGAGAATAATAATCAGATAACTTTTAAAGGGGTGTAATTTCACTGTTTTCACGGCCCTCTAGCTCGCAAACGGCATAAACTGTTGTTCTCAAATTTGGTATATGGTGTGGGGTGGGCCATAGCTCGAAATTAAGATTTTTGCAACAATGTGAGATTTTCCAATTTTAATTGATCCAGTAGGCCGAAAATGCCATGTTGTTGCTTACAGTAAAAGTGTTTGGTCTGCTCCTCAGTTTATTAGGCATTTACGGTATGTTGAGTAAGTGTGAGTGTACAGTACGACTTGGCTGGGTGGAGCGACCGCTCCACTAGATAGATAAAAGATTAAAAATAATACAAAAATTAATCAAACAAAAATAATTTACACATAAAAAATTACATATAATTTGAAATCTGTTCTTGACATACAACTTCAAAACATGTACAGATAACTTCAGATAATATCATCTCACCTGATTATGTGTTGATGTTGTTGAATACAATTGCCCAAAATACGATCCATGGCCATGTTGATAGCTTCACGTTGCTTTGTCAATCGACTTGCATGAACCACAATGACCTTGGCATTCGGGTGTCCTTGTGGTGGGGGTGGTGTTCGTTGCACAGCCAAGAACAGAGGTTCTTCTTTTCCACATTTTCTCAGATCATTGACTTCTACCAACGAACTAAACACTCGATCGTCGTCCTGTATTGCCATTGGGCCAGGAATGTCACGAATATTCTCAATGCGTTTGCTGTTGAGGAAATTTAGTTTTATAGAAAAGTGTTGTAAAGCCTCATTTACACTGTTCAAGTTTGCTTTCAAGTCCTTGAATTCAAGCCCTTGAACGCAACCCTTGAATTCAACCACTTGAATGGGCATTTACACTGTTCAAGCTTCAAGTCGTAACATAACCTAAAATAGTAACTTCTTGCAAAGAACATGTTATTAATATTGTGCTAGATTTTGGATGCCACATAGACACATATTGTGTATTTAATGAAACAGTTGTCTCTCGTGATTATGACATATCGGTAACTAATTAATATTTGCTAGAATATGTTAAAATCTGGAATTGGCGGGAAAATCTTGAAAGATACTGGAGAGAGGGGCGGAGCCAGAGTTGTGGCGTGGGTTCTGATTGGTTCAAGTCGTTCAAGTCTTTCAAGTCTTCAAGGAAAATAGGACATGTTCTAAATAGGTTCAAGTCTTGAATTCAAGGGTTGAACGCTTCAAGTTATCCGTTTAGACTATTCAAGGGGTTGAATTCAAGGGTTGAATTCAAGGACTTGAAAGTAAACTTGAACAGTGTAAATCAGGCTTAAGAGGGCTTGGTAGTGAGCGTGGCCTTGACGAGTTTTTTAATCGATTTTTATCAATATCTTTTTCCAGTGTAATTGTTAACAAAATAGGGCTATGGACGTGAATTCAGAACAGTTCAATGAAAATAATTTCATAGTTTGGAATAAGATATTAGTTTTATTGTGTCCAACAGGTGTTTAGAACCCGAAATTTACTAAATTTTCGGGTTCTAAACACCTGTTGGACACAATAAAACTAATATCTTAAAATTATCCGAATCCGAAATTTACTATCTTATCCGAAATTTACTAAATTTTCGGGTTCTAAACACCTGTTGGACACAATAAAACTAATATCTTATTCCAAACTATGAAATTATTTTCATTGAACTGTTCTGAATTCACGTCCATAGCCCTATTTTGTTAACAATTACACTGGAAAAAGATATTGATAAAAATCGATTAAAAAACTCTTCAAGGTCAAACTCACTACCAAGCCGTCTTAAGATAAACTATTTCGAAAGGAACACATCCCAACCGGAGCAAACCTGATGATTGGTAAGTACCTCAATGATGTGAAAATAGCAATCCCATGAACAACGATGGCAATGAAAGTATAGTCTGCTAATATGATGTAGCCAAATCCAAACGTAATAAATATCGTTTCAGTTATTATCGTGATTTCACACATTGGAGACATCGTGATGTCGTAGGGGTGGTAGTGACTGGAATGAAACATATATCGTTAGGGAATAGGGGTGGTATAGTGACTGGAATTATATAACTTGTAATAAAATATACGTTAACTTATTATTTAACTAGGAAAACGCTCAGTGTAACGCGTTGATGAGCGAGCCTTCGTACTGCATCCGATTATTTTGATGTGTTTGCACGTATCAGCTGCTCTATACAGGGCTTGGAACTGAAGCATCAAGAAGGCGGGGATGAAAATTTAGTATACGTTTTTCAAATATTTCAAGATTATAGAATAATATGTCCTTAACATGACAATAATTTTTGAAAATAAATAGAGATTAATCTTCAAATTAGCAAAAATGCCTAAAATGTTTGTCTCAATGACCATGCAAAGTTTTAAGTTGATCAGTCAATCGGTTCTAGTTTAAATTTCAAAAATCACATAGGTAATAAATGTATTAATCACAGCTAGGATTATAACACCCACTATCACAGGCTGCTGTTTAAAAACGATCACAAAGACATCAGAGATTAAAAAAGTACGTGTGGAAAATTTCAGATCGATTGGTTGAACGGTTTGACCTGGGCAGTTACACACAAAAAACACAGAGAAAGTGCCATATGAGTACCGCGGTAACCTTCGCTACACACGCTCAACAAGGTGGTTCTCCTTGATACTTCGTGTACATTTTTAATATTTTCATAATAATTTGTATAAACTTACAATGAATACAACCTTCTTGTAGCAAAAAATTCTGGCAGATGGATCAGCAAAAGAATGTCAATTAGTATCCAGAACACAATTGACATTATCTCTAACACCTTCAGTAACCACATTCCCATGCGAATCTTGATGTCATCTCTAGGAACATGGTCGTTGAACAGTATTTCCATTTCAATTAGCGCTTCTCTTGCCCTTTCTTCATTTCTATACAGAGTTCCAAACTTGAAAATTACAAAAATTCTAATACATAAATTGCCCACATAGATCGTAACTTTTTCCGCGTCATCTCTCTTCTGATAGATGCTGACGAGTAGAATGAGAATGCAGTAGATGTAATAAGCAACTGCAAGTATTGGAATAGCTCGTCGTATTCGGGAAAATAGCGTAGGTGCATCTTCGGGCTCGTTAGGCGTTATACCTGGTCAAAATAAGACACATTATTTTAAGGTATAAGATATATTATTAAGATACGAGTAAATAAATGAATGAGACAATTATCATCTGCCTGATAATAATGTGTCATAAGTCTCCATCACCATGTTCTCCATCAAAATCCTCACCATAGTCAAATCTCATCTCATAAAAAAAATCTGACATCTGGTCAAGATTAAATTATTAAATAGAATGCGCCAAGATTTTTCAAAATCTTTTTAAAATTTCTTAAAAATCTAATTTTTTTTAATGAGATATTGAGTGGAAAGAGTGGTTAAGATTTTTACACGGACTGTATTTTATAGGGATCTAAGTTATAACCTACATTCAAAAAATAAATATTTGTAACATATTGTGAATTAGGTACAAACGATTGTACTCGATATACTAAATATTGGATTAAATTGGCGGCACAGCCAATCAGATTTGGTTTTTTAAAATAACTAAAATAGTTGAATTTAAGTAAAAAGTTACATAATCGGCCTTAACTTATAGTTGGTAATTAATTTCGGCCATAAAGGCATCGCAAACCTGTGTAAAAATATGCGTTCCTCACGAATGTAAAATTAGCTTTTACTTCTGTCTTCATGTCTCTTCACTCTTATTCGCTTGCAAAGAATACGTTTCAAAATTCCGATGTTCAACCGCAATATTTTGACTGCACCGACGTTAAGCTCTGTTGAATTACAATACAACTGATGCTACGTGTATTCAAAGTATAAAGAACATACACATCGTTTTCTGTTTGATATTGATCACTTTTATTGTGAACATGTGAAAAAGAAGAAGTTGCGTGCTGGTTTGATGTTTTAAATTATTTAAAACCTGGATATGACGAGTTTATCGGGTGGCGCAAAAAAACGCACTATGGGAGAGATAGACTTAGATTCAGATATTCTCGATATTTCAGATTTTTAATCTGAAAATTTAAAATTGTATTCAAAATATATTGCTTTTAACTGTGTAAACACTTCAATACATTTGGATCAATGGATCGAAAGTTATGATGTCCTGAAATTGAATCTGAAAGCAGAGTATCATTTTCTAAGTTTATTTACACCCAGTCTTTTCAAAAAGTGAAATTATCACACGCTAATTCTGCTTTCAGCTACTGGTGAGTGGTGGTAAACATATGAACTTATATTGCGTATGCATATACACTGCAAGTATAGTTCACTTTGGAGATAATAGATGGAGCTGCGCCATCTGATAAACTAGAGAGCCTATATATGATAAACGAATTTAGTAGAAAATCAGGTCTGTTTAGGCTTCACTTTAGCCAATGTTATAGGAGTAAACGAACCTTGCCTTACTACTAGTATGAATGTAATAATGATGTCCATTGTCCATGAATCTTGATGAGACTACAAGAAAGTTGAGACGGTATAATATGGAACTATAATAAGTATAATAACTATACTATAAATACTATAATACTATAATACATAACATATATTAATTAATTACAAAATATTTTGTGGAGAGTAACCGACATTTTTATTTAGGATAAAAAATTTAGTACGCAAGTATTTAAACAAGTAGGTATGTAGCTTGATATAAAATTATAATAAAATGTGTATCTTGGTTACGTCCTGCACAGAAATCGTGAAAGTAATGTTGCCATCCAGAGTGAGGTCAGATCATCTTCATCCAATGTGAGCGGAGACCTGTTGAATTGCATGGTCGTCGCCGTCGCCCTCGACTCAATCTTCAGGTGGACGCTGAACTTAGACGCTTGTACATCGGGCCCGATGTACTTCGAGTACACGACGATCTTCACCGTGGGCCTGAACATACATCTGACACATATCCAGAAGTATTCGTCCTCAGCGTTCTTGAAGATAACTGTGACTCTTTCATTTCTTAACGTATTAAGCACAACCCCGCATTTCTTCGGGATAACCAAAACATTCCCTGAATGTTCAATTTGAGCGTGTTCATAAAGTTCGTCGCCACTCCCAACAAAATCGCAATAAGACTGCACCAAGCATTTGTAAGAAGACTTGTATCTGCAGTTACGATAATGAACCTCTAGATCTTCCTCTCTGCTTCTCTTGACTCCACATCCCTTCGGCTGGAACTTGCAAGGGACGGTGAGGACTCGGTCGCTGAGGGTGTCCAAGGGGAGGTTGCGGGTGGAAGGAGTTCCTGGTACACCGCACACCGGACATTGCTCCACCTTCTCCTTGCAGTCGGAACAGAGCACGTGCCCGATCACGCACGTGAAGATCGGAGCTTGGCAGGACTCCAGACAAGCACGACATTCCAGGATCTCAAACACGGACTTGACGATTTGTTCATTGTCTTCTTTTGTTCTTGGTATTTTGTCATCGACATTTTTCGAAAACAGTCCACCCATAATTGTTCCAAATCTGCTATTGTATCTGCAGTTAACTATAATGAAACACACTTTCTACTATTTCTCACAGAAAACAATAATACATATACACAAGGCTTAGAAATACCTAAATCAATGGACCTTGCCTGCAACAGGTAACATAATTTCTAACAGCTATAACCACCATGACACTTAAGTGTCATGCGCAGTAACGCGCATTGGTTTGTTTACGTTGTTTGGTGTCATGGTGTCATGGCGGATTCTAAATGTCAGTGAAGGTGTAATAACTTGTGAGTTGTGTTGTTTACGTTATTACTTTGTTATTACTTCATTTTATCATTTCCACCAGATTCCTTACCTTATTTGTGGTTCATTTCCGAAGATTATAAATACTGCCTTTCTGATCAAAATGACATTGATAACATCAATACTTTCTTACACTGGAGTGTGAGCGAAAACGAAAACGCGAAAACTTGATTTTTTAAATATTTATGTCAAATGTTAATTTAAAAAATATTTTTGAAATTAGAAAAAAAACTTGGCTCATTGAGTGTGAATCAACAGAAAGTATTGAAGTATTAGCAAGACATCAACATTGTATCTGACTGTCCAACTGATCTCAATATACTTCCACTTCGTTGCGTGGATTGCGTATTCAACCCCTTAACGGACCCCTTTAGAGACTTGGCTGAGTATTTTTACACGGAGTGTTTTCTATGGGGATAGAATAATACACATAACATAGGTAGTACATAAAAACTTGAATGATGACACAAAATATAACATTTAATAATATTGCGAACATCATAAGCAGTGTTAGTTTCCACTAACACTTTTCACTAGTGTTGCCTAGCCTAGCAAATGGCTAGGTATACCGAGAGACAGAAGCAAATTGGAACTGTGAAATAAATGTTAATAATGAAAGTGTGCCAAGAGCGGCATTTACGGGAAGATAAAAGAAAACACGTCATGATAACATTTTTACAACAAATGCTTTTATTTGCACGGATTCCATTTACATGATGAAGTAGAACGTGTAATGTATTATTGGATACGTATCGCTGCATCGTGACTGAAACTTCACATTTTGATGACTTTTTCACGCTCTGTGACGTAATGAACTTCTCGCTGTGTGATTGAGTTGATGCCACTTGGAAAACAGTCACGTTTCTCGTCATTGCAAGTATATGGAATAGACGAAGAGAAATATTTACATGATTTACATGATTTGAAACGCCCCATTAAATTACATAAATGCTTTCATGTAACTCTGTTTACTTTAACAAAAGTTTGTTAGTATCAAAATAACATTTTCTAATGTTTGAAATGTATTTTTATATTTTTCAAAGTATCGGAATGCGTTACTTTTTTACAGCTAATATGCAAGCTCAAACAGTTACAAAGAAAACCCACAAATTCCTGTAATATCTAAATAATTTTATAGTATTTAAAATTGCGTATTTTCAGAATATATTACTGCCTAGCTGACCCACCCGGCGTTGCTCGTGCTGGTGGGGAGGATTTAGGGGTGCTGTTTTCAATTAAGGGTTGTTTGGCGAAGGGGGTAAGAACCCTATGACCTGGGTTATTTTCCATATGTACGAATGTGTGTATGTCCATAGAATGTTTGGTTGAGATCGGTCAAAGGGTGTAGGGGGAGTATGAAGAACATACAGACAGACAGAAAGACAGACTGACGTTCTACTTTATAATATCGAACAGATATTCTGAGTTCTACTTGGTTCTACTGTAGGTTTGAGAAAAATTTTCTTCTAATCTGGAAGAACAAATGTTCCAATTTCAAGCAAACCTATATGATTTACAATAAGCTGACCTGTTTTATTGAATTCTGCGAGGAGTGGAGTAATTATTTACTTCGTCCTTCATTTCCGTCGTCCTCATACCTCCACGAGCATTGAACGTCCCCCATCGCTTCGAGTTCTTTTCATCCCGGTTCGATTCCCGGTCCGGTCCGCCCACGTGATATCTCATCACAGATGATTGGAATAGCGACCCTTTGATCGCGATGCGGCTCAGTTCGAGTCCAGACACAGCCGGTACTGAGTGTGGTTCGCCAAGATTCGCGCGCTCTTTAGATTTAGAACGTCACGCAAAAGGGAGACAGTTTAAATTACTTCACGCTTGATAGAAAGGGGAGAGAGAGAGGTTCTTCACGTCTGTTTATGACAGGATATTTACAACACATATCCGACATTTGTGATGTCATATTTTGTCATATAAGATAAAACTCACATTCACTTGTCTTCGTATTTTTTTTCGTACAGTTTCGATGCACAATGTAGATAGTGAAATTGTATATATTTTAGAACTAGGAAAACGCTCTGTATAACGCGTTGATGAGCGAGCACGGACACGCGCAACACCTCGAACCGAAAATATGTCGATCGAAAATATCATTAAAATCCAATAATTCTTGAAATTCGTCAGACTTGTAGGTATAAAAATCTCCAAATATTCCTAAAGTATTAGTATCAATAGCCATGCAAAGTTTTAAGTTGATCGATTGAACCTTTATAATTAAAATGTTCCTTGTTAAAATTCAAAAATCATAGGATATATTTAAAAAATTATACCTGAGACCACTCATGATAAAAGTGTGTGTACTTACACAATATTAGACGATCTGTTGAACGGTCATATCAGTTTCATACGTTTGAAAGTTTCTGCTCTAACTACCTTGGAACTATAAAGAGTCGAAGAAGCCGTGATCAACAATTTCGAGAAATTTGACAGATAACACGCAAAATGTCAGTAAAATGTCAATAACTTTTGGATTTAAACACAGATAAGTCTGAAAATTGTCAAAAATACAGATAATGTTGGTCCCAATGACCATGCAAAGTTTTAAGTTGATCGGTCGTACGGTTCTAGTTTAAATTTCAAAAATCATATGAAAGATTTTTTTAAATTTTAACCAATGGGAGGATTTGGCTGAAACTTTGTATGATTCGGTAAAATGTTAGTGGTAATGACTTGTCAAAATTTCAAATTGATAAAACAAACCAATCGAAAGATTTTTTTTAAAAATTTGAACCAATCACGGGATCCCGTTTAAAAACGATCCCAGGGACCGCATAGAGTACGTTAGTATGTGTACAAAATTTCAGATTGATTGCTTGAGCGGTTTGACCTGGGCTGTGACCACAAAAAAAAATACAAACAAAAAAACAAACAAACAAACACACAGAGAAAGTGCCATAAGAGTACCGTGGTGACGCTCGCTACGCTCGCTCAATAATTTGTTTCTTTATCATACATTTCTTAAAACAATTAAAAAGGACCTACACGTACAATTCTTCAAGCTCTGTAAAGTGAAAAATATTCGGCCGCACGGGGCTCGAAACTCGAACCTCACATTTACATCCTCCTGCGGTCATATTTCTAATTATTTTAATGTTACATGAATGTAAAAATAATGTAACGATGCAAAAATTCAATTAATTATGAATAGTATCTGTAAGCCAAACCTAGAAATGTATTTGTGTTATGTATATTATGGAATGATATGAGAATTAACAACTATATTCATGAAGAATTTTTTGTGATTCTGTAATGTAAAAAGTAGTGAGTGAGTAAAAGTGGATTGGGCGAGTGTATATTCACAAGTACTTTGTGGCGTTATTCAACATCCAATTGATGAATTTAGTTTAAAAAAAAGTACGTAGTCGCTTTTTAAAAAGAATCACACAAAGGATTCTACAGCGTTCTCTATAAAAGCTTTTTTCTTTTTACACAAACACAATTGTTGAGCTTCTGTCTCAGACATGATTGCCCAACAATTTTTAATTACCTCGTCATTAGAAATAAGCCAGCTTTGGATGAACAAAACAACCGTCTTGTCGTCGCAGACTCATTGTCATTCACTTGCTGTAGAAGAGTGCGTCGTTAATTCTAACATTTAAACCATCTCTTGATAAAGAAGTTGACAGTCGGCCTTAGAGTATCATTTTGTTACATTTACATTATGTAAATCAATGTTTTCACAAGGACAAGAAGTGAGTGTTTTTTAGAGTACTAAAAGCGTCGAGAACGTTAAGTCGTTGTTTTCAGTGGGTGCCGACAACATGGTTGCTCGAGGCATAGTCTTTCAGCTTCCCTTTTTGGTTTTTTGGCATGGACTTTAAGATATTGGTGAGCCTGGTGAGCTTGAGCCCAGATAGCTTGAGCTTATTGAAATGATTTTAAAAAATTAGAAGATTTGAGAAGATTGAAGATTGTATTAAAAAGTATTTTATTTTTCCACCTGTGAGATTCGAACCCATGTCCCCTGAATTGCCGATCCAATGTTTGTAGAGTTTGAAAAGCCTGGAAAGAATATTTCTGTACCTCAGGCCTCAGAGGTAGAAGGGCGGAACTCCATTTTCTCAATTTTGCGTTGCACACTTTTGGAATGATGTATAAAGCTCTGTATAAGTATAAAAGATGTTTAAAGATGTTGACAAATACATTTACCTTAAAGTATTTTCTTACACAATGATTCATGTCACCATTACAAACATGATCGGATGAAGGATTTATGCGCTTGCCTCATCATGGAAATATACATTCGCCCTTCTGCCTCAAAGGTACAGATTTATTATCTTATTGAAAATCACTTAAATCCTTTTTCATAGTTTAAATAAGCCTTCAATTTGGAATATTTTTAAATTTTGATAATGTATGTTTAAATATTCTAGCTACTAGTATTTTGGAGAATTAGAGCATGATGATTAGAGTTCAGTGAGGGCAAAGTACAAAATCACGACCAAATCCCACCAGCACGCGCCACACATAATGCTGATATTCAAACATATTCCGGGGTTCGAGCCCCAAACCCGCATATGCCGAAGACTCACATTATATTCGTCTCAAAATTAATTTTCTTACCCCTCTCGGTTCTTACGAAAGTCGGCGCCCACGGTCCTTTTTATGCCATTCTTTATAACAATCGTCCCCGCTGTAATTAGCAATCGATTCAGAATCTCAAAGAGATGAAGAAGACCTAACGATGATTTTGTTCGCCATTAACACGGCTTCGTTTCTCTTTCGTGCTTCTCTACTCCATCACAAAGTTCTGCTGCGACTTCTTAAAAACCTTTCAACGATGTTTACTTTTGCTTTCACTAATGCGAAACGTTTTACCTGGTCCTTCGCTTTCAATAATTAAGTTCTGCTCGTTGTGTTTTTGTGTATTAGGTGAAAGTGTGAGCAAAGTCTAGCCAATTACGATGGCAAGCTCGGCGTGAACAGTTGATTGCGCGCGATCGAGGGTGGCGCCAATGGTGGCGCCAGCGTTGTTCTCAAACGAGATGAAGCGTAGGGCTTTTAATCACTGGGTTGCTGTACAAGAGACAATGTGACATTGGTTTACTGAATGGGGTTGCAAAGTTAGGTGACAAAGTTACGTGGAAAGCGAATTAGAAGCCGTTTAATTTTAGACGAAATAATTGAAAAATTAGTTAAATAAATTGTTCTTTGAATCAAAGTTATTCCCACAAAACAATTTTTTTAAAGAACAAAACTGAATGGATGATCGAAAGAGAAAAAACTTGTAAACTAAATTTAACTCTTGTATATTTTAACATACCTATAGGTACTTAGCTAATGTTTAACCTTTAAACATCGGTTTCACTCTTATTAAACGGCATTTTCACGGAGCAAGTTGGCTCAGGCCGTAACGCTCTAGACTTAAACTCCGGATGTCCCGGGTTCGATTCCCACGGTTTTCCTCACTAACAGCGGGTTTTCGTGGTTTCCCACAGTCGAGTGGCAAATGCTGGGAAGGTTCCCTACTAATAGGCCACGACCGCCTCCTTCCCACCGTCCATCCTTACCATCTTCATCATCATCATCATCATCATCATCATCCTCCTTATTATCCGTCGTCATTGGCTTTAGTTTCAGAACAGTACGACATTATTCACCACTAAAATATTTTCCCGAACTACTCTCACATTAATTCGATGATCGCTCAGAATGTGGATTAAATTATGTTTTTGGTGACTAATTAGAGTTCCGAAGAACTTTATACTCGACACATGTTGAAGATAGTTCGTGAGTGAGAGTGAAAAGTTTGATTCCGAGCCGCGAGGGCGGTCAATGATTGGATGTTCACATAGCTGATGAGAGACTGAAGTGAAACACCTCAGGGTGGTCTCGTAATGCTCTCTTAAGAGTGTAGTCCCGTGGTGGTTGCTATTAACCCATCACTAGTGATTAATTATTAATTAAACTGGTTGTTAAGGAGTCCTGTGACCGCTTAGCAGAGGGTCAAAGTAGATAGTTGAAGTAGTCGATAGAGGGGGCAGCTCTGCATAAGATCAAACAGACGTCTACGTGATGTTCGTTTGATTTAAACCTGGAGTCTTCAAGAACTGAGATGGTGTTTGATTGTTTGAAAAGTATTGGATGTGTTTTGATATTAGGCTAGTTCTAATCTTTGACCGTCTATCTGATTCACAAACTCTGTAAGCATCGCTTGCTAGATATTTAAATCACATTAAAATAATATTTCATTCAATAAATAATATTTATATCAATTATTGCATTATCACCTCATTTTGTTACTTTGTTAGTATTTTTATTCAAAAATAAAAATAAAAATAATTTAATATTGCATAAAATTAATGTAACCAAAATTGTGATTTGTGAGTGATAACACCGAAAAACTTTTTTTTCGTTTAGTCCCACTTCTGTCACCAATTGTAATATTGCTTATGTTTCGGAGATCGATAAAAATATATTATAATTTTGACGAACAACTAAGACCAATGTTTATACAATACTTTCTTGAAAGATAATTTAATTGTTAATTTTTTTAATTTGATACCGTGCCGCTGCCACCAATTGTGAAATCAACAAATAGGATAATCCAATATGATCACATCGTATTAGAAAAAGGACAAGAATGTAATCAATCTGTCATTAAATAATTAATGGGCTAGGAGGTAATACAAGTACCAACTTAGTTCTGTCTGACTACAGAGAATGTAGTTAACAACAGAGTTGCACTTAAGAGTAACGAAGTTGTAAACAATTAGTTTGTTTTAAATTCTAGAGAGAGAAATCTGCTCTATTCTACGTTGTCAGTAAGAGTGGCTACATCTGCCCTGTGAGAATTCCACAAGGGATGATTGTCAACTGCTTTAACGCTCTATTTACAACGAACAAGGTGTTTGAATCTAATTGAAAATGTTCAAAGAGTTTCGTTCTTGAAGATATTCGTGATTATCTTCCCAGTGCATTCTCTTTGTACTTGATTTTCAAGATGGCGATGTACTTGCGCTGTTGCCTCATGGGAGTTCAACAGTGTTGTTAATTATTTATATCGTAATTCTGCCATGTTGCTAAATAGCAGTTCAAATACCGAGTAAATCGTCATAAATAATAATAATATAATTTGAGATCAAATAACCACTAATCGCTAGAAAATATTTGGGAAAGTGTATTAGTACATGCCACCAATAATTTTTTTTAGAAAAGCAGGTCTTGTTAATCTCTTATAAGTTCTTATAAAAAAATATATTTAAGAACTTATAAGGTTTTTAATTACATTTTAAAGATTTACCAGAAAACTGTGGCACATATTCACAATGTGTTGAGAGTAAAATGACGGTTACAAAATTTACAATAACACTCTTTTATATTGAAACTTTTGAGTTTCCCTAATCGTTAAATTTCTCAAAGCTTTCGTTCCAGTCATAATTTAATAAAACAAATAATGTGAATAGATTAATAACTGAATATCTTACAATGAAGAAGACATAATAAAAATAGCAATCAACTCTCAGAATTTTAGTTAAAATTCGTTTGTATCACAGAGATACGAAGTTTAATTTAAATATAATATAAAAATGTAATTCTAGACTTGAGCTCAATGACTTGATTAGTATACAAACCATTCTAAATCAAGATTGATATTTTGAAGAGTGGCATGTATTGAAAAAATAATATTTCCTATTTCAATGGAACTCGTTGACGAGCGAGCACCGTTACGTGCTTCTTGAAATCAAAATCCCTCCACATAAATTAGACAGTTAAAAGCATAACAAGAACACTAAGTAACTACCCATATCTGATTTTCATTGCACAACTTTGTAAGCCATTTTATACGCTCTTGAGGTACACCCACTTCCAATAGTTCCTATACCGGTTTCCCATATACCAACATGAGGATTTGGCCGGCTTCTTTGACGCTGACCATACAACATAACCGCTTATTTTCAGTGATCAAGACAAGTACATTCGAATAATTGATCGTCCCATCAGAAATATCTATGCTAACTCGGCATCTAGCTCTAGTAGGTGAGCCCTCATTTCATTGATAATGATTAGGACTAGGATGTTTAGGACATATACTTTTTTAGTTTTTTTGAAAATGCCTTTCCTTTTCTTGCTATTTTAAGGTACTTTTGTCCTTTTTATAAAAAAAGAAAATAATATGAAATGCTTGTTGCATGTTACAACAATTTTCTGAATTTTGGAATATACCACAATTCATAAAATTTCCATCCACCTTTTGGATGGTCATCAAAACAATTGACAATTGATACATGTTGACGAAAATTACTAACATATAATTTCATTGGTCCTTTTTCGGGATATTGTGGTCCTTTTTTAATAGTTTTTAAGTACTATTTGCCTGCCTTTTTGGACGTTTTAAAGGTGCTAAACATCCTAGCCCTAATTATTATATTGATAGATTGTCAAAGAACATCACCACTAGTCATTCAAATTTATTCACACATCGTTTTATGTTCTACCGAGTGTACCTATCACTACGCAAGCGCCGATGTTGCAGTCATCAATGACATCAGCGTCATGTGCAGGAGATTTGTGACGCATCAATTGTCATTTCATCCTCCGTCAGGACCAGGCTGAGCTAATTGATAACAGATTCACTGGACCGTGAGGCTGCGTTTCATCCTCGGAGATCAAAGCGTGTTTCTTACACGGCCTCGGTGGCGCGGCTTCGGGAAGACGAAAATGGCGAAAAGTAATAATGTGTCGTTTTCGATTGGTTGCTTTGAGGATATTGAGGATAGGTTGAAGAATCTCGTGCGGGGAAAAATGTTTGCCGAATTCCTTTTCAAATGAGCGGAATCTTACGAAACCGTTCGCAGAATATTCTGCAAACCGAAAGAAAATTTAATAAAATATTATTGTGAAAATCTGGTATTTCAAGATTGCATAGATTAGTTTTTGATTACAGAATGTGTTTAGTTTTGTGATTCTCAACTTTTCGTTAAAACAGTAGAATTCATATTCATATTCATATGAAAATCAGAATTCATATGAAGGCCTGATTCATGCCAGAGAAAGCAACAGATTTGTGATTATTCCTAGAGCGTAATGCACATAAAGAGCGATAAATCTATACAAAGTCATATTTTATTCAGGTTTGAACCTTCCTGAATATTGTAACTAATTTATCTTTCTTATTAAAATTTAGTGTATAATTAGTTCTTACAATTTTGTGGATTTAGTAGAAAATTAATGTCATCCTCATTAAAAGTGCATATAAGTTTGAAGGCATTTTTAAACTAAAAAAAAAGTATTATCCAGCATCTTATACAGAGCTTCTTGTACCATTAAACATTGCATAATGAGGTGGATTATTCTAAACAATGAAAAGAAACAAAGAAGACAGGTTTAATTACTTGTCTCTCCTCCGCTTCGTTCATGGCTAGACAGAAACACAGATAAAAACGGAATACGAGATTGTCGCTTTGAAAAAAGCTAATTTCCGTCACAGAAATACGTTTCCTGGATTTAGAATTGAAAGTATGCAAAGAGTGTGCTTGTATTTCTGTCGCTGTACCAATTTAGCTGCAGAATTTATTTTATATTACGTGTGGCAATCTACCACTTGTATCACATACAACATGTGTGGATGTAGAACACTTGTTGAATTGGTAATTTGTTCAAGGATATTTTTGTACTGTGGAAGAACCTTTGAATTTTGAGTGGCCGAGTGTTTCTTGTTGAGCGACGTAGCGAGCGACTCCATTCTGCACTTGTGGAAACTTCTCTGTTTTTTGTGTTTGGCCCTATGCCACCACAGGTCACAATTTTTGCCGATCAAGTTGAAATTTTGCACACATACTAATATCATTCTAACTTTATCGTGTTAGAGCTGCCCGCTGATTGGTTCAAAAATGAAAATATCTCCTGATTGATCGAAAATCAAAATGTTCAGATTAAGTTAAAATTTTGCATGGACATTAAGACTACAATTTTCTATTATTATAAAGTTTTCAGACTAATCGGTAGAGAATGTATAAACTTATTGACATTTAAATAGAATGTTAAAAGAAATCTTATCGACATTTAATTTCCAGTGCAACTTAGATTTTCTTTATGGATCAGAGTGCATAGATGGCTATTCTCAGTTGCAATTAAGTCTGGTAATTTTATTTTGATCGAGTGGATCATATTTCAATGCACTATGGATGCATATTCTGTGCGTTACGATATTCCGGTTGGAGATGTTGCGCGTTTCGGTGCTCGCTCATCAACGCGTTATGCAGAGCGTTTTCCTAGTGTAATAGAAACTCAATTGAAATTATTCGAATACAGGAATGTGAAACATTGCCCTGGTACTCGAGCAAGGCTCTTCAGGATGTGGAAGGACCAGATGAGATGAAACGATGAAGTGGCGTCACCTGAAACTCGAGGTTCGAGTCTAGTTAGTCGGGCATTTACGTGCATCAAAGCACCTCTGGAATTTTCCATAAAGCAGAGTATCTCATAAAATCTTTTTCATATCATAAAACATGATTTAAAATTCTCAGATCTAATTCAGAATTACTTCTTAAGAGTTATAAAATTTTTGATGTAGGTAAAGAAATAGATCTCTTACAAAAACTAAATACTCTAACTTCATAAACCAAAGCGTAAAAAAACACGTCATTTACGCTTCTTTGAAGCTTTTCTTAATACGTTATGAAGCTCAAGTCTACTTTGGGAAAAGAAAAACACCGATTCGCTTAATTATGCAAGCTAAGTTAGTTTTTAATTACTTCCCTCGCATTCTCAAGCTTCGTTAACTTGACTCGAGTTAATTAATTAACTATACTGATTATAATATGACGGGTGCGAAACTAAGCGGGCACAAAATCCTCTTACGCATAACATCTGACCAAAGAAGATATAATTAATTAGATGTGAATTAATCTGAAGAGAGATTTCAACCAGAGATATTTCCATCTCTCATCTAATTTAACAGCTACAGCACTTTTGAGTTTTGAGGCGAGGTAAAATCATGCGCGGCTTTTTTATTCATATTATATAAATAGGTATAGATTTTAAAATACCTTGCTAACTTTTAAAAAGTCGATTTAGAATATATTGTCATGGCAACAACCAAATGGCAATCCTGGAATGGCCGTGTAAAACTTAACTACTGGTTTAGCAGGCCATTGAAAAACCGGCCCTAAGGGCCACAATACTCTGCTAAAACCAGTAGTTAAGTAATGGTAATTCAAATAATGTCATTGGTTGTTGCCGTGGCAACATAGTCCTAATCAAATGGTTTAAAATTTAGTAGAGTATTGAGACACTAGTCTTTCAATACTCTACTCACTTTTAAACGGTTGATTAGGACTGTAGAGTCATGGCAACAACCAATGAAATTCCTAGAATGACTCTGTTAAGTTAATTACTTGTTTTAGCAGAGTATTGAAAAACTGGACCTAAACCACATACTTATTATTTAGTAAATCTATACAATTATTAATATAACTAGAGGGACCCGTCATGTAAAACATGACCAATGCGCACCAGTGGGGTATGCGTAAATTAGCATGAGTTGAGATATTTGGCAGCAGAGTGTGCGTTGTTGATAACTTTATAGTTATAATACACTACACACATAACGTCGTTAGCATGACTAAAATGCCCAACAGAATACGAAAATGAGTTACGAAGGAAAGTAATTTAACCATAACTATTATGGAAAAGCCATTTCAAATGAGTTTACAAAGTAAAACAAATTAAGAAAAAAACGCCAGCCTTTTTGCATTGTGTCGATTCATGATACATAGAGGTTTGCTATCCCAGAAAGAAGGATAACTTAGTGTGTGGGGGTTGGGTATCATTATATCTGTCTCTCCGAGGTAGAAGGGTGGAAATACATTTTCTCAATTTTCCGTTGCACCCTTTTGGAATGATATAATCAAGCTCCTCCAATTACTATTTGACTGATGTCAATAAGTACAGCTGTATTGAAATATTCTCTTACATTACCCCAACGCATTCAATCAAATAATTACCGATCACCCATTAGAACTGTAGCTGAAATTCTTCATTATAAATGTTCATTTTAATAGATTAGAATCTGATCATTTCACTGAACTGAAACTTGATGCTACAACAGCTGACTATTTCAGCCACTGGAAAATCCACATGTGTATTTTCTTAATATCTTATTACTAAAGTACAGTTTATTCCTAAACTGTTAATATGATTATATTCTATTCTATTATGTTATATTATATTCTAATGACTCATGTCCCCTTTACAAAATTATGGTTTGATGAAGTCGGAAAACCTGGTTTATTAGCTCAACTCAAGAATAATTGAAATGAACTTCCGACCTTCTACTTCTAAAACACGGACAAACTATCAAGTTTACCCCATCTGCTTTTTTTATTATGACCGAATAGCAGAGAGGTATGTACGGTCACGTGACAGCTGTCAACCAATGAGAGCACATTCTTCACGGTGCTATATTCGGCTTCACATGATAGGTATATTGTAAAAACTAAACATTGATGCTAAAAACAGTATCAATAGGCACATTCCTTCAGTAACATGACACCACTAATAAGAAACGATGGAAAAGTACATATTTAACAAAATAAAATATATTACAAATGTTCAATTCAATCGGCTTTGGTTTGTTGGTATTCACTATTCAGGTTCACGGCCCATGTATAACTCAGAGAGAAGAAAATTTGAATATGTCAGTTTGAACGAAGTTGTCGGCATGACGTTTTCTATGTAAAGTAATTGATTTGACAGTAATTATACATTAGAGTAGATTTGTTACAAATACAAAAGCATAAAGTGTGCGTCTTAGGTAAGTTTTGGTTATTTCTTTATTCAAAAGCAGAAGACGTAATTTTAGACATGTTTGGCAATGTAACGCCACCATCTTAGTTATAGTTTTCAATAAATACCAATGTCAAATCGAAGCGCGCAACCGTTCCTGACACACACACACACACAGATAGACAGAACTGGGTAACTATAAGTAAGATGTAGTGGGTGATGGGTGATGGGTGATGGGTGATGTTAATGGGTGATTTCAAATCTTCCAAATGCATAATTTCCCTTGATTGCTGAAATTAGTATATATAGTTTTTGAATATTTGTCACTGTATATGTGCATTCTTCCCTTGAGTGTATTATAAATGTATTTTTAGTTTTTTTAGTGTATTAAGTGTTTTTATTGTGTTTATTATTAGTGTGTAGCCCCGCAGACAAGCCATCCTATTGGTTTAGCGGGGCTACAATAATATGTAATTTGTACTTTTCTAAATAAATAAAAATTAAAAAAAAAAAAAAAAAAACTAAGGCCCGGTCTTTCAATATTCTGCTAAAGTCCCAATTAGCTCTAAACAGTTAGTTAGTGGTCATTCTAGGAATGCCATTGGTTGTTGCCATGACAATGCAGTCCTAATCAACAGTTTTAAAGTTAGCAGAGTATTGAAAGACTGGCCCTAAAACTTTGATATCAATTTACATCGTACATGCTAAAGGAATGCTATTGTTTCCATCTATATGTGATTGGTTGATGCGATGTTGCCATGTAGTCATGTGATTGGTTGATGCGATGTTGCCATTTAGTAATGTGATTGGTTGATGCGATGTTGCCAGCTTGTCATGTGATTGGTTGATGCGATGTTGCCATTTAGTCATGTGGTTGGTTGATGCGATGTTGCCATTTAGTAATGTGATTGGTTGATGCGATGTTGCCAGCTTGTCATGTGATTGGTTGATGCGATGTTGCCATTTAGTCATGTGGTTGGTTGATGCGATGTTGCCATTAAGTAATGTGATTGGTTGATGCGATGTTGCAGACCTGACGGTGGGCTTGATCAACGTGCTGACTGATATCATCTGGCACACGACAGTAGATTGGCACGCTGGCAACCTTGCTTGCAAGTTCGTCAGATTCATGCAGGTATTCTACTATTCTATCTTTATAGATTCTAGCTCTTTACACGCATTCGTAAATATCATTTCCATGGTAAACTACGTTCTGAATTATGTGTGCAAATTTTTTGTAGTCCATGTACTTACATCTATGTAGATACATAACAACTATATCACACTCAAGATATTTTTTTCTCTAGAATTTCCACTTCCGTCTCTGAAATTGCTATTGTATAAGCATTTTCCCTGCTCCTCCATTTTTCTCTTTCCACTTTAATATCAGTACCAGGGAGTTTGAAGATGTAAATGAATTCTATTCTACGAATAATGTATTGTTTTGTTGCAGACAGTGGTTACGTATTCGTCCACTTACGTGCTGGTGGCGCTGTCTATAGACCGTTACGACGCCATTACACATCCAATGAACTTCTCAGGAAGTTGTGAGTATCTTTCAGACTCATGTTCTTTGAAATATCCTTAGGCGTTATTATTACTATACGATTCCCTTGAATGTATCTTCAAATGTCCCCGTGTCGTTTGACCTTAATTCAAACCAGGTCTGGCGTTAATAATTGAATGCTGGGCCGGAAGAACCATGAAACCAACAATTTCATTATTCTGAGTAAATAGCCTAAAACTATTTCAAGGCCATATTATCACAAATACTTAGTTTAGAAGATATATGGATGATATTATATAGGTTTCATTCAATACATGGGTACATGAACATAAAATGTATTACAAAAACTTATTTATTTGGAAAGGGTAATATTACAGTATCCTTTCGGTTTGTAACTTTTCCTCCAAGTTCCTCAAATACTTTCGTTGATTATCTATCCACCAGTTTTGTTTTATTCCTTTTATTTAAATGAATTAACAGTCTTAATGACACAATTGCAGTCCGCACCGTCGGCTATCTAGAATCGCATTCATGGTTCTTCCATGGCAGCCAACATTCATGTTCAATTTATAGAATGCCAACATTTAAAAAATCAACATTTTACGGTGGCAGTGGATCAGTGTTGTGACTTATCTAGATAAAATTATCTAGATAATTATCTAGATAATTATTTTTTATCTTTATCTTTATCTAGATAAATAATTTTCATGTTATCTTTATCTTTATCTAGATAAAAAATATTTATCTATTTTAATTTTAAAATACCATGTAATGTAAATCCCCATAAAAAACACTCCGTGTAAAAATACCAGCTAAGTCTCTTCAACTATAAAAAAATAGAAGAAATCTAAAAATTCAGCACTGAAAAGTAGTGATATCAAAAAATGGGCCAAGTAAAAACTTAATTTTAAAAACCAAAATATACTTGGCGCATCGTGTATATTATAGAAGTGCCAAAAATCATTGTGCCTAAATATATATAATATACCTATAATGCCTTAAAAAACGATGGCCAAGTATATTTTGGTTTTTAAAATTAAGTTTTGACTTGGCCCATTTTTTGATATCACTACTTTTCAGTGCTGAATTTTTAGATTTCTTCTATTTTTTTATAGTTGAAGAGACTTGGCTGGTATTTTTACACGGAGTGTTTTTTATGGGGATATCACTCCTTTTTTAGATTATTCTCACAACGTGTAACACTTATCGGGGCAACAATGACTAATTTCTTTAAAAATAATAAGCAATCCGATTTGGTAACTAAGAAAAGTTGCGTTTGGTACTAAATAATGCTATTAATGATAGTACATGAAGTATAGCGAAAGCTTCGATCGAATCGGTTCAGCCGTTTTTGAGATATGGCATCTTTTCCGGTTTTCAAAATGGCGGCTGAAATAACTGCCACCTAGAATTTATTTATATAAATGATATGCATCATTATAAGCCTTCTAAATATGTAGTTATTCTAGTAAAAGATTATGAAAGTCTGATTCTTCATTATTATGACGTCATTTCCGGTTTCAGTTATAGTAGATTTCTACTTCAACTATTGATATTCCATATATATGACCGTTTGAATCATTTGGCGCTGTTTCAATCCGATCGGTCTAGCCGTTTTTGAGATATGACGTCACTTCCGGTTTCAAAATGGCGGCTTCCGGTTGGTTTTATAAAAAGGCACCTCAGACGCCAAAAGTGCTTATGTGGTAAAAAT
Organism: Leuctra nigra; assembly: GCA_934045905.1. NCBI lineage: Eukaryota > Metazoa > Arthropoda > Insecta > Plecoptera > Leuctridae > Leuctra > Leuctra nigra. The sequence continues at coordinate 17,629,542 of OW203766.1, read as the reverse complement.
TTCAGATCGATCGGCTCAGCCGTTTAGGCTGCGGTGGTGACAGCGGTGTTTGTTTCCTGACATCTGAATTCTGTTTTCATGCTCGAAATTAAGATATTTCGCAACAATGTGATATTTTTCAATTTTGAGATCCAGTAGGCCGAAACTGCTATGTTGTTGCTTACAGTAAAAGTGGTTGGTCTGCTCCTCAGTTTATATAGTCTTTTACGGTATGTTGAGTAACTGTGAGTGTACAGTACGACTTGGCTGGGTGGAGCGACCGCTCCACTAGATTAGAATTCATAATACCGGGTGGCGCAAAAAATAATCACCCTGATTGAGACGGTTTTATATCGAAACTATTTTAGATAGGATATTGACATTTGTACACATACCTATAAGAAAACATACCAAAATGTAATATGTGAAAGTTTCAAAAACATTACTATTGTAGGAAAAAAATTACAGCTGTTCAAATTTGGTTGCCAAAATATTGATTATACGGAGCTCTAATAGCGCGCGTCCAGAAAACTTCCAATGGCCGGGATGCTGTTTCTCAAAACTACGTAAGATATCAAGCTGAAAATTTCAAATTAAATTCAAAATAGATTAAGATCGATTGTGTAAAAATTTCAATCAATATCAATTTATGTAACGAAAGTTATTGTATCTTGAAGTTGAGCATGAAAACAGAATAGTGGGGGAAAAATCACTTTTATAACGTGTGTAAAATTTAGAAATAATCTACATTATTCTGATTTTACGCTCAACTTCAAGATCACATAACTTTCAATCAATTCATTTAAATTGATTGACATTTGTACACAATTGATCTTATAATTTCGATATATTTTAAAATTTTCAGCTAGATATCGTACGTAGTTTTGAAGAAACAGCGTCCCGGCCATTGGAAGTTTTCTGGACGCGAGCTATTTGAGCTCCGTATAATTAATTTTTTGACAACCAAAATTTGAACAGCTGTAACTTTTTTCCTACTATAGAAATGTTTTTGAAACTTGCACATATTACATTTTGATATGTTTTCTAATATGTGTACAAATTTCAGAATCCTATTTATAATAGTTTTGACTTCTCAATCAGGGTGTTTTTTTTTGCGCAACCCGGTATATTAAGGAAAGAAGCTTAACTTAATATTATGTCTTACATTCTATTTACTTACTTAGGTACCTCATCGTTCCTACCAAAAATACTGTATCCTATCCGCCAATACTTTTCAAAACATTTGTTAGAAAATAATGTTATAATGAAATCTGTGATAGATAATGAGGCATATGCGACGTTTCCAAATTTACGCATTAGAAAATTAAAATTATAATCCCGTATAATAAAAATAGTCCCTTCCCTTTTAGTAAATTTTAATCACAGGCAGTAGGAACATCAATAATCTGGTTAGATATGCCTATAAAGTAAATGTTTATAGATACCTTATTATAATACCTATGTAAAATGAAATTAGACGAGATTTTAGAAAATTATCTTTTATCTTTTAATATTTATCTAGATAATTTTTTTTTATCTTTATCTATAATCTAGATAATTTTTTAAACAATTATCTATTAGCTTATCTAGATAAATTTTTGGCAGTTATCTATTATCTTTATCTAGATAAAAATAAAATTATCTAGTCACAACACTGCAGTGGATAGACATGGATAGATAGGCAGTGCACATGCTAATTCCACAAAAACATCTATTTCGAAAAAAGTGTTGGTTTCATGGTTCTTCCGGCACAGCATTCAATTACTGTTTAACAAAACGAATTCCACGACAAAGGGGAGTGTTTATTTAACAATTAAACAGCAGAGAAAATCGTACCTTTCAACCTTTTCCATCAACTTGTATAGAATTTGTAAGAGATTGAAGTTAAATTTAAAACGATTGTTCAATGTTCACTCAATTTAATTGCGTTTTTATATTCTATTTTTCCGCAAATCCGCTTTCCGCAAATTACTCCGTATTCTACTGGGTTTCAAAAAACGTGTTTAGGCTGCGTACAAGTAATACAATCGGTTGTCTTTAGGTTTTGTTACTCATGGATTTTGGTACAGAGATTTCTCCAGCTGACTGTTTGAAACAAAAGTTTATTCCTTGTTGACTTGGTAATTCTAATCCAATAGAATGCGGGCTTAAGAATTGACCAAAACAAAATAAAAAGTTCTATCAAGTTCAATGGCGAAGTTCTGGTTTGAAGCTCGATCCACACGATTTAACAATGGTAATTGAAATGCCACAATTAGAATTGACATAGCGTATAGCCCCTGCTGAAAGCGGATCTAGTACAAAATGTAAAATCCTAAGGATTTGCGTATTCCAAAGCTTGCGGCCATGTAAAGCATGCACGGACGAGGAGTAAGGGGAGGTCCTCTCACACATTTAGCGCTATAAATATGTAGATTTTTCATGTTAATTCCCTAACATGGCTTCAACAGCCTTTCGCAGTGAGAAATTCAAGAATGAATTGAAAAATAATCGCAAAATCTCTGGTGGTAGATGACTGAAAGCGGTGTTGTCAGATTGCAGTTTGTCACAAGGCGGAACCGTGATATGAGACTTGACAACTGTGTAAACTTTTACTTACGCGTTTGCCCCGTTGCGAAAGATGGAATTCATTTTGAACTTGTTTGTGAACTTTGAAACTTTCTAGTGTATTGAACCGATGTGATATTTCGAGCTTTAATGCGAATTAGCGTCGTGTATCTTCTCATGTATTAAAGTGATAAGTGCTCTAAGTGCGGAGCTGCGGAGCCCATCTCGTTTCACTGCAAGTATTTGCGAAGCATATTTACAACCTAACGTACCTTGGTAACTACTGTTTATAAATAAATTTACAAACATTACTGATTAAGGCTTGACTTATCGTATTTTCTTTAAAACATTTTCTGAGTAGCGAATTTACGTCTGGTGCGTCTATTTCTTCGCTGGTCTCGAAAGCAAGGTTTTGAATTGGTATTCATATTTAAAACAATTTGAAAAAGATTTGTGCTCAATTCAGACTCTTGTGATCGAAATATTACCACAAAATTTAATTTACGAGTTTCTCGAACCTCTTCCTTAAAACGTTAACTTTTTGTAAAATCTTAATTGAAGTCTAACCTCACAAAATGTCGCCAAGCACTCAAGCATGTGACATTATTTAGTTGAGTTAGATTGAACTCTAAGCAAACGCCTCTTCATTTAAAATAAATTAATGTGAGTGAAGATAAAACTAAAAGAAAATGTGAACCGTGAAAATGCGTATGCGCCTAGCAGACCTGCCATCTTTATAAGAAAAATAGCCAAATCAAATGATAAGCTCAGCATGGTCAATCAATTCCTGCAGATCGGGTAGGTTAAACTGTTCAACCACTCCAGTATTCACATTCCACTACATGGTTAAACCTACGACCACCACAATTAACAGGGATTGGAAACGGTCTGACCAGCTGGCCATGGGTCCTGCTCACCGACTCTAATGGCAGCAATTTCAAACGTCAAACTTTCATCTGTCAAAAACTAAATACCTATAGCAATGAACGACACGATATGTCGAAGCTTGAGAAAATAAAGGTAATAATTTAATAAATTACTTGATTTATTAATCAAATATCATGGAAACGTTTCCTTAATTTCGTGTTTCAACTTTCAAGTAAGGTGCAAAAGACTATTGGAATGTTTTTGAATCTGGCGGCAAACTGCAGGAACTATTTCGCTTCTGCGCAAAGCTCCAAAAGCGTCCTTTGCGCCGGTGCACCGGAAGTAAGCAGGAGCAGGAAGTAAGTCGGAGCAAAAATCGACGAACCAGACCCTGGGCCGCCTTCATTTTAGCATGGGTCTTATGGGAACTACGTCACAATGCGCAGACCGTTTCCAATCCCTATAAAGTGTGGTGATCGTAGGTTAAACATGTGACTACATGGAGCCACGTGGTGAATGGTGATAGACGTCAAGATGACCTTGTGTTGTGATTGTTGCCAGGGCGCTAGTATCAAGATGACCTTATATTGTGATTGTTGCCAGGGCGCTAGTATCATAGATGACCTTGTGTTGTGATTGTTGCCAGGGCGCTAGTATCAAGATGACCTTGTATTGTGATTGTTGCCAGGGCGCTAGTATCAAGATGACCTTGTCTTGTGATTGTTGCCAGGGCGCTAGTATCATAGATGACCTTGTGTTGTGATTGTTGCCAGGGCGCTAGTATCAAGATGACCTTGTCTTGTGATTGTTGCCAGGGCGCTAGTATCAAGATGACCTTGTCTTGTGATTGTTGCCAGGGCGCTTGTATCAAGATGACCTTGTATTGTGATTGTTGCCAGGGCGCTAGTATGAAGATGACCTTGTCTTGTGATTGTTGCCAGGGCGCTAGTATCAAGATGACCTTGTCTTGTGACACTGCCAGGGCGCTAGTATCAAGATGACCTTGTCTTGTGATTGTTGCCAGGGCGCTAGTATCAAGATGACCTTGTCTTGTGATTGTTGCCAGGGCGCTAGTGTCAAGATGACCTTGTCTTGTGATTGTTGCCAGGGCGCCGCGCCAGGGCGCTAGTGGCTGTCGCCTGGCTCCTCAGCGTCATCTTCTCAATTCCAATCTTCATCTTCTACGAGGAGAAGAACATTCAAGGTCAGATACACTCATGTTTTATACTTCTTGATACGATATTGTGTCTGTACCATTATCGGTACAATTCAAACTCCTGTCCATTACTTTTCATCAGTTACAAAAAAAAATGGGCCTAGGCAGTGCCTATGGAAAATGACCCCCACCGCACGCCACTGAATGCTGTATTCCCTGTCCCAGGCAAGCTGCAGTGTTGGATCGACTTCGACGAGCCGTGGCAGTGGCGTGTGCACATGACAGTCGTCGCCATCGTCCTGTTCGTCATCCCTACGCTCATCATCTCCGCGTGCTACGCCGTCATCGTCGTCACCATCTGGAGCAAGAGCAAGACGCTCACTTCCACCGGCCGACCTCGCTTTTCCACTAGGAGTAAGTAGTGCATGTCATCCGTGCTCGCTTATACACTAGGAGTTAGAAGTGAATGTCATCCGTGCTCGCTTATACACTAGGAGTAAGTAGTGCATGTCATCCGTGCTCGCTTATACACTAGGAGTAAGTAGTTTTTGTCATCCGTGCTCGCTTATACACTAGGAGTGAGAAGTGGTTGTCATCCGTGCTCGCTTATACACTAGGAGTGAGAAGTGGTTGTCATCCGTGCTCGCTTATACACTAGGAGTAAGTAGTGGTTGTCATCCGTGCTCGATTCTCCACTAGGAGTATAGGTAGTGGTTGTCATCCGTGCTCGCTTAGACACTAGTAGTTGTTGTTGTCTGTGCTCGTTTTTACACTAGAAGTAAGTTGTGTTTGTCATCCGGGCTCGCTTATACACTAGGAGTAGGTATAGTGGTTGTCATCAGTGGAGTTTGGAAGCACATTGCAATCGTAAAGTTTTACGTATGTAAGTGTAACTTTGAAAAAACTAATATTGCGTACAATATATTTACCAGTCATAGCGAGGAGGTAATTGTTGAGCGAGCGAAGCGAGCGTCTCCTTTTGACTCTTTTGACACGGACCTCTGTTTTTTTTTTTTTATATATTTTTGGCTGTTATCTGGAGCAATAGAAGTCGCACCGTTTCACCGATCGATCTGAAATTTTGCACACATGTAGAGACAACCTTCTCTGTTTGCTGACCTCAATTTTTTTTGAAATCTATCAATTGGTTAAAATTTAAATAAACATCTCCTGATAGGCTAAATAATAAAAATGGTCTTCGACAAATGTGATCAACCTTATATTTTGCATGGTCATTAAGACCAACTTTGTCTCTTACTTTACAAATTTTCAGCCAAATCGTCCCATTGGTTAAAATTTAAAAAAATATTTAATGTGCTTTTTGAAATTTAAACCAGAACCGTTTGACCGATAAACTTAAAAATTTGCATGGTCATCGGGTCCAACATTATCTGTATTTTTGACAATTTTCAGACTAAACTGTGTTTAAATTCAAAAGTTATTGACAGTTTACGGATATTTTGCGTGTTGGCTGTCATATTTCTCGAATTTCACATTTCACGGCATCTTCGAATCTTCACTTCAAGGTTGTTAGAGCAGAAACTTTCAAACGTATATTATTATGAAACTGATATGACCGTTTAATTATTTTTTGAACTAGATCCTGTGATTTTTGTAAATTAACAAGGAATCGTTCAGTCATAAAGGTTCAATCGATCAACTTAAAACTTTGCATGGTTATTGGGACCAATATTTTAGGAATTGTTGGAGATTTTCACACAAGTCTGTGACGAAATTCAAGAATTATTGGCTTTTAAGGACATTTTCGATAAACAGATTTTCGGTTCGAGGTATTGCGCGTATCCGTGCTCGCTCATCAACGCGTTACTCAGAGCGTTTTCCTAGTTTTAATTAATTCCTGCCCCAGATTCCTGGGCCAGGAGTAGTGCATGTAGGTACTTTTGATACCTTGAAGTGTTTGTACATAATGGCTGCTACGACTACCTAATGTACACGATTAATTTGAAATTTCTGAAAACCTTTGTGACAAAATTCATAAGCAATTAATATACTAAAACGTGCGACACAAATTAACGAACATCTAGATGTATGTACTTTAGAGGCTAAGCATGAACACCCATGGTCACATAAATTGCTCATAATTGCATTATCCAGACGAAAACGCAGAGGTAAACGCAGATTTCGATCATGTGGTACTGGACGGTTTGATTATAAGAACCAACCAACCACCACACATAACAATAATTATTTCACCGTTCAACAAAATATGGACGGTAAATCGATTAGGCTGTCATTTGACCAGAATTTTGCAGTTTGCATATTATTTTACAGTCATATGAGCATACTAATCATGGGAGAACAACAGCTCCCTTGTTTAGTTTATAACAACACGACTTACCCCATACAATGATTTACACTTCAACAAAACAAAACTATACTTATAGTATACTTTTATAATGTTTTTAATTGTACATACCCATATAATTATGTATTACTGTGGATTCGCGTGAACTATCAATTAAAAACACATTTGACAGTTCTTATCGTTTGTTTACATCGGCCATCTTGGACACGGCCTGGTGGATGTCAAGGATGTCAGTTGTCTGAACATTCCTACAGCGACCAGTCATGTAGGAGGCAGTGAAATCAGGACGCCAAGCGTCAATGAGTGGATGAGACGATCGGTATACCAAGGAACACCCGGACGACGAGTCTTATGAAGAATTTACCATTGACGATCGGATATTGATAAACTATTCTTTCCGAAAACATCAGTTTTCGGGCGCCAATTTTGAAATATGGAACTATCCTTAAAAACCGATGATCGTCAACTTGTAAAATGCAATACACATCATAACTGTGTGTCTATTTGGCTATGTCTTTGTCTATCTATATCTCGTATAGGTAATATGAAATTTAAAAATGGAACAAGATTTTCTTATGTCACATACGCGCATGGAAAACACTGGAGAATACTGGAAGACCTAAGTATTTTCGCACATGAAATCGAATGTCAATTTTCTGATATGACACTTTCAAATTCTTCGAAAATGTTACCTAAAATACCCCATTGTCATACAATTTTGGAAATAAAGGAAATTGTGGAGGAATTGATCGACGGGTGGGCCTGGGGAAGAACCCAGACTATGCTACCAAAAATTTGCATACTATCTTTTTACTTGAATATACGTTTCACTAACTGCAAAGATTTCTTGAATGTCTCTGAATTGTTTTTTTTCTTCTGGTTTTGTATATTTTCTTACATTCTACAAGAAAATGGTTCATCGTAACGACATTTTTGAGCGAGCGAAGGGAGCGGCTCCTTTTGACTCTTTTGACACGGACCTCTTTTTTTGCTTCTATTTGGAGCAATAGAAGTCGCACCGTTTCACCGATCGATCTGCAATTTTGCACACATGTAGAGACAACCTTTTCTGTTTGCAGACCATAATTTTTTTTAAACCATGCATTGGTTAAAATTTAAATAAACATCTCCTGATAGGTTGAAAAATGAAAATGGTCTTCGATAAATCTGATCAAACTCATATTTTGCATGGTCATAAGACCAACATTGTCTCTTATTTTACAAATTTTCATCCCAATCAGTTAAGAACGTATGAACTTATTGACATTTCTAATAGCTGTCAGAGATGAAGTATCGAAATGAATGTTTTCCAGTGCCAATTGAATTGAATTTGATTTGTTTTATGTACCAGGTGCTTAGATGCTATTTTCAAGTTTCGATGAAAAGCGTATACTTTTATGTTGATTGAGTGGCTCATATTTCAATTGAATATGAATGTAGGCATATGTTTTCTGTGCATTGTGTACGCATTTCCGGTTCGAGAATTTGCACGTCCCCGTGCTCGCTCATCAACGCGGTACACTAAGCGTTTTCCTAGTAAGAAATATGATTAGTTCAATTAGTTGGTCTGCATCCGGTCTGCTGAGATGATTCTCTGTCGTCTGACCTGCTTCCTCTGCAGATATCATTAGAAGATCACTGGACACGTGGAGAAGTGAAACGTGAATATAATAGCTATTAGTTGCTGCGACCGGCGGTGGGGCGCTGCAGGCACCAATGGACGCGCTAGGAATCACGGTCATTAGTTCAACTAGGACCAACCAGGTGGAAGCATATCGCATCCACAGAGAAGATTCTGGGAAAATAGGAAACTCTCTCTCATTTGTTTCCTCCAAAAAAAAACTATATATCCTAAATAATCAATAGAAACATTTGTTTTACTTTTGTAGGTACACCCACGGCAGTGGCGGCTTGACCATATTCAATCCGGGCCGTGGCCCCGGTAGAAAAGGGTGGTGGGTGGGTGGGTGGTCGGTAGGAGGCTGGTGGTTGGGTGGGTGGGTGGGATGAAGGTATGAAGGTATTAAACATCTAGTGAATTATAATAAAATAAAAGCTGTAAATATGTATTAATTGAATATAGTAATAGAGTTCTTTGTACATTCTAATCATTGTACATGTTCCAGACGATTGAGTGGGTTCAAATGAAAAAAATTCAGAATACGCGCTGTAGTTAGATTGAAATTGCCGCCTTTATAAAGCCGGTTTCCTGTTGGTGGAAATAGTATAGCAGTGATCTTTATTTATTGTGATAATGTTGTCGATTTCACGTAAGCCAAAAAGGACAGTAAGTTAAGATTATCAAATGCAGTTGTAGAATCAGGGCGGTATGGCCGACATGGCCACAGCCATACCTAATGCATTAGCCTCGGCTGATGCATGCATGCATGCAGGCTGCAGGCAGGTTAAAATACTTGTGTATTTTGAAAAAAGGAACAAGGGGGTATCACACTTGCCACTATGGGCTGCAACCCTTAAGCCCCATTTACACGGTGCAATTTCTTGAACAACTACTGTGCTACATAAGTTCTGCACATGTCAGTCACTTTTTCATCTCAAAAGTGACACTGCGCACGAGCAGAACCACTGTGGCACAGAAGTTGTTCAAGAAATTGCACCGTGTAAATGGGGCTTTAGGTGGAACCCTCGTAAGGACCAAATTATCAATTGCACTTGTGCAAAGACTAAAATTGGTCTCTGCACATGTAGAACGATTACGTGAGAAATACACGTGGTTCCAGCGACAAGTTGCAGCCCAGTGTGATACTTCCTTTTTGGGAAGAAATTCCTTTGAATCCGCCAGTTGGTGTGATATCAGGTAAAAATTGGTTGAAAACGATTTTGATAATATTATTTTTACTTTGAGCACACTTCACTTCCCTTACCCCACTTGGACCCCCCAAATGGGGGAGTTAATTAAACCCCTCATTTTAAGCCCGTCCTAAGAGCCAAAAAACTAAAAATTCGCTGCGCGGCATTTTTATGTACACTTTTTTTTATTAATTATCGACTCTTTTTTGTTTTCTTTCAAAAATAGTACATGTAAAATCATTTTACATCCGCTCTAATGTAACCAAAAACTAAAAATTTCGCTGCGCGGCTATTTTATAGGCGTGATTTATTGCTAATGTAAAATCCTGTTAAACCCGTCCTGGCTATAAGGTATAAATAAAAAATCGCTGTGCGGCATTTTTATGCGTAATTACTTTTTATTAATTATAGACTTTTATTTTTTCTTTCAAAAATATAGTACTACCTGTAAAATCATTTTAAACCTGCTCTAATGTAACCAAGAACAAAAAATTTAGCTGCGTTGATTTTTTATGCATAGTTTTATCACTTTAACACAGAGTAATGTAAAATCATTTTAAACCCGTCCTAAGGTAGCCAAAAACCAGAAACTTCGCAGCGTGGCATTTTTTCTATTCATTAATGACTTTTTCTTTTCTTTCAAAAATCTAGTACCTACCTGCAAAATCATTTTGAACCCGTTCTAATGAAGCCAAAAACAAAAACTTTTCTGTTTTCCTTCAAAATTATAGTACCTGTTCCAATGCAGTCGAAAACCAAAAAATCGCTGCGCGGCATTTTTATGTTGTGATTTTTATACCTGAATGACTTTCCTGCTTTCTTTCAAAAATGTCGTACCTACCTACTTGTACAATCATTTTAAACTCGTTCTGATGTAGACAAATCAAAAAAATTCGCTTCGCGGCATTTTTTGTTTGATTTTATTTCTAATATAAATTACTGACTGCTCTGTTTTTCTTCAATAATATCGCACCTGCCTGTAAATTCATTGTAATTCCGTCTAGAACCAAAATAAAAAAATTCGCTGCACGGCAAATTGTGAGGGTACAATCCCTTTAAGAATTAAATTAATTACTTCCCAGTTTTTCTACCTTCAATTAATGTGTAATCAATTTAAACCAGTTTTAAAGTAGTTAAAACTAAAATAATTCACAATAATTAACTTTTTTGCTGTGCCTTTATTACAGCAAAAAGGGTTAATTAAAATCGTTACAATGCATCAAAACGAATGACCTTGAGAAAATTTTTCTTGGGGGCTTCGCCCCCAAACCCCCTTTCAAAATGGGTGGTGGGTGTATGAGAAAATGATTGGCCCCGCATGTTTTTATGGGTTCAAGCCGCCACTGACCCACGGTCAGAAAATTTGACGGTAACCGGCTAAGTTGGAGCTCGAATTACCGTCAATATTTGTTGAATGAAGGAATAATTATTAGGTATGAGGTTGGTTCTCATAATCAAACCCTCCAACCCCACATGCTCGAATCTGAATTCACCTCTGTGTTAATGTCTGGTTAACCAAGTTTTCGAGAAAGGACTTTGACTTTTGCAAGCAATTTATGTGACCGCGGGTGTACATCGACATTTTCATTCATAACTCTCGCATTGAAATAAAATCTAGCATTTTGGCGGGAAAAAACAGAGTGAAAACCCGGGGGGGGGGGGGGGGGGAGGCGCATACCAGTACGCATTTTCACTCTCTTATCTTAAATTTTAAGAGAGTAGCATGAACAAGTTTTAAGCTAACGTGTGCAGGAATGACACCCCTGATAAGTCGACGTTTGATGACGTAGACAGCAATAGCATTGTTTGCGACCCAGAGACATCATGGTTTAACATTGTGTTTATGTATTTATAACTGCCCTTTTGACGTCAAAGTACCATAGAATAGTTTTCCGCGTTTTAAAATCAACTTTTGTTTTATTCAGAATTTGAATAAAGATTCCTTGATGACTATCCCAGCACAATATTTTTTGTCTACATCCTAGACATGTCAATATTTCACGTTTTTAGTTATCTCAAACTATAGAGAGAGTTCTCTATTACATTTCGTGAATATAGTTCGACGTTGACGTTCAAACAGACTCTGTAGAACAACGCTCTGGTGTACGGCATCGCTGATTGGCCAGCGGTCTAGAACACGGCAACGCTAAACTTTAGCTATCCGTACTTAAGTTACGTGTATCTTGTCGGGTACACGATCAGAACAAATTCATTTGAAACATATTATCGTATACTCAAGTAACTAATTCTACACAATTTATAGGGTAGGTATAGGAAGGAGAATATTGCTGAAACGAAAAATTAAGCTCAATACATAAATTAAATTGCATCTTTAAATACAGATCATTGCTGCCTAAAAGTAATAGGCAAACTTCAGTATTTATTTTTTACTTTATTTAAATAACATTAGATTTTCATCCAGTTTCTCACTGATACTGCATCGCGAAATTAAAATTTAACACACTGAATAAATTTTAACAGTTGAATTTATAGAAAAGTCAGTTAATCCACCAACCACCTTAAATTTTAGTTGATAGAAACAGCCCTAAATTAATCATAAGAATAACATAGAATAACAAACATGAATACCGAACCATCTTTTTTCTATTTATGACGAAAGACTTATAATGTTCCACCGAAGCCAATATATAATTTCTTTTATAGCTGCTACAAACAATGTAATATTTTTGATAAAACATGTCCCAAGAGAAATCACCAGTGTCCAATTAAAAACAACGTAATCCCTTGTATCGAATATTGACGTCAGTGACTAAGATGAATCTCTTCCCTCAGATGACCATCGGATGCTGCGCAACATGGACGACAACGACAGTCGGCGCGCGAGCTCCCGCGGACTTATTCCCAAAGCCAAGATCAAGACTGTCAAGATGACGTTCGTCATAGTGTTCGGTGAGTCTTCTGGACCGGAATCTTCTTCGCTCTTACCTCATCCAGACAGACGGGAGGTGCGAGAACTTTGGGAGTTTTTCAGTTTCCACCTTGTCAGATGGTGTTAGGTGCGAGGATGAGCAATTGTTCAGACATTCGTGCGGCTCAACGGTTCGCACGGGTACAAATCTGTGGCGGAGAGAGATGTTTGGAGACTTGAATTCTTTCCAGAATACATACAGTTGAGGGGTCAACAATTCGCCATTTCAGATCAGTGTATACCTGACATCTTTTACTTTTAAATGTTTTTTATATTGATTTTTGTGATATTTTATTTTTTTCGTCTTTGCACTTTTTGATTTTTCATTATCATTTTAATTTATTTCTTAAGTTTCACACAATTAAATTTTTTGAAGTGATTTTTTTGTATTTTTAGATTTTTCATTTAATTTTTATTTATTTTTTAATTTTCACACAATTAAATTTTTTGAAGTGATTCTATCTGTTTTTTTTTACCTAATTACCCTAATTGTTTTTTTTGTTTTTTACCACTTGGATAAAGTATTAATTGTCCATCTAAATTAAATTACACTGTGTTTCTGCGAAATTCTTTCAGAGTAAAATATTATGGGAAAGGACAAAAGGGGTTCTGTTGTCACTGATCAATAAAGAATAAAGGAGTTGTCAGATTTGAAAAAGCTTTTCTTCAGCATGATATGAAGCTGATTAAGTGGCAGGCATCTTCGATACTCCAAAGCCTGAGTTATTAGTTCCATGTAAGTAGTGAAAGCTATCTACATAGCAACCACTTAATTTAGCAATTTCAAATGCAAACAATTCTCAAAATTAAATTTAGAGAAAATTATGTTCATGGGAGATATCAGATTATTAATGTCAGAAATTGCGGTTTATTCTGTGTGTAAATTATTAATTAATCAATTAGGTATAATAATAAATAATTTACACAACACAAACAGCAATTACTTATTCAACTAGCGTAGTGAGCGTCACCACGGTACTATTATGCAGATTATCCGCGTGTTTGTTTTGTTTAATTTTTTATCTGAAATTTTGAAGACATACTAATGGTATCTAAGTAGTCTCATGATAAGTTTTTGAAGTTTAAACCATGGAATTGTTTGACGGATCACTTCAAATTTTGCATGGTCATCGGGACCAATATTTTAGGTGTTTTTGGCAATTTTCAGAGCAATATGTCATTAACTTCATAAGTTATTTACATTATACGGACATTTTATGCGTGTTGGGAAATATTTGACAATTTTCTTGACGGATAGATAAAATATTTTAGCACTTCTTCTTTGACGATTTCTCGGCTCTTTCCAAAGTCTGTAGAGCAGAGACTTGCAAACGAACATTATGTAACCTTCTTGGGTATTACGTTCCGCATGACTCTTGACAAATGCTGGACTAGTTCCAATGGCGTGTTCTAGTGTTCATCTTGCCGTTCATGGTGTTCAACCTCCTGCAAGTGTACGACTACATCCCACGCACGCAGACGCTCATCGCCGTAATCCAGAGTCTGTCGACGCCGTCATCGACTTGATCTCATGTTCTAGTGTTCGTCTTGTGCTGGTCGCCGTTCATGGTCTTCAACCTCCTGCAAGTGTACGACTACATCCCACGCACGCGGACGCTCATCGCCGTAATCCAGAGTCTGTCGACGCCGTCATCGACTTCCATCTCATGTTCTAGTGTTCGTCTTGTGCTGGTCGCCGTTCATGGTGTTCAACCTCCTGCAAGTGTACGACTACATCCCACGCACGCAGACGCTCATCGCCGTCGCCTCCTTCATCCAGAGTCTGGCTCCACTAAACTCCGCCGCCAATCCCGTCATCTACTGCCTCTTCTCAACGCAGATCTGCCGCACGCTCAGGTAAACAAAACTATCACAAAAGTATACTTCTTTTGTTTATGCGTTTCTTTTCGCCGCAGGTCAAACGAAATAACGCGTCAGTCAAATAGTTTCACAAAAGTTTGTTATTTGTATAGCAAGATCGGTGTCTTTGTTTCACCGGCAAATTGAGTAATATTTTATGTTTTTTTTTGGCTTATTTATGTATAATCAGGAAAGAGAGTTGGGGTGAAGCTCCATTTCATGCATTTCGAGGGCTCTTCGTCACTAAGCATTTCCTACTCGCGAATGAAACTTGTCACGAATAATCACAGACCGACCTTGGAATGGATCTAAATGCCCCTGAAAAATATCTCGGGCTTGTGAGATCACAATAATGACGAAAAGCGACCAACATAATTTACAATATTAAATTGCTGATGAAAAGCGGAATGCCGAATAAAACTACCGACAAGAAAAATCATCTAATTCTACATTTCCAAGCTGAGAAACGTTTGGAATGCGCACCAGTGTCGCTATCTTCCAGAAGAAAGACAATCAAATGAGTCGGTCGCTCACAGATACTAGGTAACCTCTCATTGGTAGGAATTTTCCGAAATTTTCGAACTTCAGTAAATTTGAATAAATTGAATGAAAATGATTAGTTCCTCGAAACCCCACTCACATGTCACTGGCGCTGCACGTCACAAAGTTGTTTTCATTTGTAAAATCTATGTTCATTGATTATCCTTGATTTTGATATTGATATTGATTCGATATCAAGGATTGGACGTTGAGTCACTTGCACTGATTCTCTCGGGTCTGTAGGAAGAACATTTCAAACTTCATCTCTGCATCTGGTTTGTGGAACGAGAGGCGGTAAGAATGTGAAGTTCTTTACGTTATCATCATTCTTCCGCCAAAGCTTTCTTGTGGCTCCATCGAACGGGAAATATATGATCTTGTCTTGAAATGTCCTATTCTTCGCTGACGGCAGTGGAGTATCCAGGATTGCATTAATGGGGAGGAAGGGGGTGGGGGGGGGGGGGGGAATTTGAACATCTTAAACCATCATTAAGATGGTTTCTCTGGCAGTATCACTAAAAATGAAAGTTTCGAGGCTACATCAAGTTCATTTGTTTTAATGCACCTGAAAGAAAATGCTTCAAGTTTTGGACGACATCAAAATCACGAATTATAGTTATGAGATACATCTCTAGGTATTCATACAATGTACACTCCCCCAAATAATAAACGGTACTCGAAAGAAAATGAATTGACTGATTAAGGTTTGATGGCATCATCCCATGAAGTCAGTGCTAACGCATTATCTAACTCTTTTAGGTGAGCTCTGATTTCATTGATAATAACAAGGATTGATTGTCAAGGAACCGGCCCAGCAGCCAATACGTTTTGTACCAAGTACCGTTTATTATTTGGCGGAGTGTACATGATTTATGTATTCAGGGCCCTTCACGTAACGATTTTGATGAAGATGCCGCGTAAAAAATATTCATAAACACACCATATAATTTTTGCGAGTGCTAAAACCTGAAAATGTTCGTTCATATTCTACTTTTAAGAAACTATTTGACGAATAACCTACACGTATTTTGTGCGAGGTAATTACTGTTGCTCCACTTTGTCAACGCCATGTTTCATTTGAAGATCTCCGGAGGCGTTTTCATTACCAAGAGCTTTCCTCACCCACACTCGCCTTATTAAAGCTGCTTTATGTGCAATGAATGTACATTACATTCGACAGCAATATTACTGTTTCTGACATTTCACAAAATATTCTCCGAGAAAGCTGTTTTTGACATCTCTAATGAGCCATGGTAAAGATCCTTACAAGACGAAATGACTTATTACTGAGAGCAAGGGCGTATTTAGTTGCGTTGGCCAACAAAAACGTCTCATTACTACTACCGCTGATTCTAATTGAACTTGAAATAATTGAACGCTTGTTTAAATCAGAGTTCCTCACTTCTCATGTCATATCTCATTCGTGTGTTGTTCAATCCGTCCACTATTGTAGAGTAGTAGTAGTATAATAGTGAGGTAATTTTGCGCAAATTAGGATTTCTTCGTTGAATTCTAGGGAGGACATGGGGAGGTGTAGACCTCACGGGCCCGATCCGGGGGAGTCTGACACTGGTGGCAAAGCCAGTTCAGAATGTTGACAGGCCGGGGGGGGGGGGGGGGGCCGGTGGGACCCGATTTCAGGGGGTATCCATCTCGAGGGGAGAGACCGGCCCAAGGGGCCCGCGAATTTGGGGAGGGCATGGGAATAGGTCGACCCTGGACTGCTGTCCATTGCCGGAATTTTAAGTTTTTAAACAACGTTTTATGTTCCTCCGAACTTGTAATAATTGCTTATGGAAAATACGGAACAACATATTTAAGTGACATTTTTATTATGAAATCAAAATCCTATAACATAACTTCATGAAATCATTGAGCGTTACTTTCAAATATATTCTGGGTTTAATCTTTGAGACTCCTATAATATTTATTAGATAAATAATGTTCTCTTATGTTTTTCGTTATGTTTGACAGGAAGGTGCCTCCCTTCAGCTGGTGTCTGCCGCGCCTGCCCAGTGAGCGAGGTCGTAGTTCACGCACTGACCACAGCTGCACGGTCACCGAGTCTCTCACGCAGTCGTCGCGACGCACGGCGTCGGCACACTCGACGTCGCTGCGTCATCATCACGTGCAGCTGCGCATGCCGCCGCAGGGCAGCCGTCAGAGTCAGAGTCAGACCAAGATGGCGATCACAGTGGTGTAGGCGTCATGGCGTAGAATATAGGCGTCGTTGGCGTCGTAGGCGTCGTTGGCGGTGGTGATAGGCTCACGACGTCGCCATCAAGTCGACAAGTCACGTCCTGACTTTCGTCACAGGCGTCGTTGACGTCGGTTTAAGGCGTCGTGGGCGTCGTTGGCGGTGGTGATTGACTCACGACGTCGCCCTCAAGCCGACGACTCACGAGTCAGACCAATACGTTGTGTGACTTCCGCCACAATACGTCGTCGACGTCGGTTTAAGGCCGTCGTTGGAGTCGTTGGCGGTGGCGTGAGTCGCCGTCAAGCCGACGACTCACGAGTCAGACCAACACGATGTGTAGGCGTCGTGAAATCCGTCACAGGCGTCGTCGACGTCGGTTAAAGGCGTCGTGGGCGTCGTTGTCGGTGGTGATAGGCTCACGACGTCGCCGTCAAGCCGACGACTGAGAGTCAGATCAAGACGTTGTGTAGGCGTCCTGACCTCTGTCACTAGGCGTCGTCGACGTCGGTTTAAGGCGTCGTGGGCGTCGTTGGCGGTGGTGGTAGGCTCACGACGTCGTCATCAAGAGGAAAACTCGGAATCACACTGACATACTTATTATAATGATGTTTTGTATAAAGTAGAGGAGCTCTTTTTAAAAAAAATAAATACACCATTTTTGTGTTCTTCTATTCTTTGCTTATTAAAACCCGATCAATGAAGTGATTTCTTTGAACATACAGGAAACATTATGAACAGTATTATCAACTCCTTTCAACGTGAAGTGGTGCATTTATCTTTTTCTATTTCAGTTTCTCGACTTCGTCAAAGGTGCAACTTTTGACAAAGTATAAAGTTGATCATGCCGCTGTGCATTGTCGTTATTATTGCCAAGCTCTCTACATTGACATGAATGTTGTGCCATTTAACCGCTCTCTTCGTTTTCTCGTAAACAGCGAGAGAACAGAAGTGAACGATGCACATAAAATAAGAAATCATTGAGTAAAAGCATCAGAATAAATGTGTAGGTTGTTGAAAAAGTTCGAAAGGTTCTCTTTGCTGTTTTAAAGAGAGTTAATGTGCTTCAATACTGCATCGTGTTTTTGTGATGTGCCACTTGCCAGTTCACAATTGAAAATGTTGTTTTGTCAGTAAATATTTTAGTAAACTGACGTTCAACAATATCGGTGATAAATATTGTAAAATTTAGACAAATTATACTATCTGATTTGAACGTGGGTGACTGATAGATTTTCTCTTGATGTAACTGAAAAATGACAAAAGATTGACAAAAGAAAAAGCTCAATTTCGTAAAAATGTATGTATTCATTTGTTATGTCGTTTTTATAGTTAGCAAATTACGAAAAAAAAAATACATGTACAATCAAAATATAAAACCAAAGTCCAAATGCATTTGCCATTTAAGAATAGTAATTTAAGATAGATGGACAAGTTATATAATGTCGATATATTTGTGTGGTTCCATTTAGCTGTATTCAAACAAAATATGCAAAACTATTTGATAACAAAGTTTATCCGAGTCGTTAATGTCGATTAAGTTATAATCATATTAAATGTTGAAATGGTATCAATACGTAACACAAATTAATTGTATTTTATTTAGCTAATACACAAGTTGATTGTCAAAACGGACAAGTTTGGTGGAGGTGCCGCTTTGGATCAACACAATATTCACAATATGAGACTTGGAGAAATCTCAGCAATCCAAGAAGACAACAAACTGCTACTAAAGTTCTTCTGATCAAACTCAGTTCAAATATATCCAGTATTGAAAGAAGCTTACATTATGAATTGCTTTGTGGGCCCTGATAAACTTCGACTAAATTCTTGGAAACAATGAAAGAAATAACATCGGAAAGAAGAAGAAGAAAACGACTGAATTTATATCGGATTGATGCGAGTCGACAGGGTATCTCTATTATATACCTATATATATATATTTATAAATCGATTTAGTACAAGTGTATATTCGCATTCTGTGCGATAAGAAGTGTATAAAAAATGAAAATGATTTATCTTTTGGTGAAGAGAATATCGAGAAACAATATTCAATAGTGTGAGTGGGTGTGAAATGAGGAACAGGAATATATAGAAATTGAAGACGAGAGAAATATTTTGAAGCACACATGTACGTACAGGCCTGGAAGGCAAAACTGTGAATTCTGCCGATTTCTTGTACGAGGCGGGTTGTTTTATATGTATTCTTTAATATCGTGAAAGCATCTATGTTTCGCTTGTGTAATCAATTGTATCCAGTCCAAGTATACAGATGAGTATTGGTTTTAAATATGTATCGATGGTTATCAAATATTTGGCTTTTTTCTGTGATTTGTGTAAAACCTGGGGCTGGCCACAGGATATAATATAATTATGGCATCTTATTGTTCCTATTTATGTATATATGTTGAAATCTCATTGATTGTCATATTTTTATGCACTGCTTACAAGGTAACAAATGAAAATGTTATTAGACAAAGTGTAAGTAATATTAATTGTCGTATGGTAAAGGCATTTATAAGAATAATTCGTAACCAATGGATATGGAAGTCGAAAGATTAGATTGTTTAAATGCAGAACCTTTTTTATATTGTCAATTTGTTGGCTTGCCCACTTAACGTATTGATGTGCGAATTTCAAAAGTTATCAATTTTATTTTGCCTTTCGTGATTAACTAGGAAAATACTCCTTATTATAGTGTAACGCGTTGATAAGCGAACATTCGTATTACATGCTAATTAATATGCTTGTGAAATTTGCTGCTCTACAGGCATTGGAAACCTTTTTGAAGATCTAACGAATCGCGTCAAACGAGTAGTGATAAAATATCTGAATTTTATTTAAATAAATTTGACGAAAATTTCAAAACAAGCATAAAATAAAGTTAAATGTCAATAACTCGTGAATTTCTTAACCAATTTTGATGAAAATTGAGAAAAATTCCTAAAATGTTGGTCCCACTGATCTCTATTTGTTAGTAAATAGAGATCAGTTAGGTCCCGATGAACATTCAAAGTTTGAATTGATTGGTCAAACCATTGTCAAACGGTTCCATTTATAATTTTCAAAACATCACAGTATCCTGTTCAAAACCTGTAATCTACCTGCGTGACCGCTTTAATGACATTAGTGAGTGTGCAAAATGCAACATTGATTGTTTTGAACGGTTTGACCTGGGCAATGGTGGCAAAAACACAGACAAACGCACGGAGATTAGAGCCCATTCAAAATTTATGACACGAATCTAGGCTTTTTTGTGTGTTATTTACGCTTTACAGGTCAAATGAAATAAAATAACGAACCAGGCCAATTGCATGTTGATTTCTAACAGGATCGGTGTCTTGGTGTCACCGGAAATTGTTTTATTGTTTATTTGTACTTTACTGATGGCTAATTTTCCTGGTGTTCAACATGTTTTATGAACTTGTAGTATATTATTTTCATGTAGTTCGAAGGCTCGCTCAACGCTTCATGGAGCATTTTCTTAGTAATACCAAATAGCCACTTTCCATAAAATATATCTGTTGTTCGAAGATATTGATGTGTAATATAAATATAATACATTATTCTACTTCCCAGATTGTCATCAAAATATCTCATTTGAAAATACTTTTCAGTGATCATAATTTCAGACTTTTGCCACCTGATTTCCAAGATATTTTCTTCCGATTGTCGTGGACAAATTTCTTGAAAGATACAAAACTCTCTACAGTGATTATAGTGTGATGAATCTGAAGGAGGTAGTAAATTATGGATGGTACTTTTTAAGGAATGGCATATCAGAGAATCAGGCTGATTGTTGGTGTTGACAAATCCACATAGATGTTATACCTAATCCAAAATCTAGTCTATAACAAAAAAAAATATGATAAATTGTACATCTTACAAATAAAACGTCGGAGAAAACACAAAACTACATCCATTCATTCAATGACATCTGATCTGTAACCTTTTCTGCTGATTTCGTTGGAAACAAAAACAATATAACTACTTGGCCTTATTCTTATTTTGACATGATCCTCCCCCCCCCCCCTCCCCTACACCCCCCACAAACGCGCCCCAAATCTCTGCGCTGAGCTGAAAATGCTGACGTTATGTATCTTGTTTTTACAACTAGTGTAAAGAATGACAGCTGAAATGCAACCTACTTTTCAAGATTCAACAGAATTACTCCAGAACCAAGTTTCATTGCCATCCAATCAATAGATATAACATATTTTTTACGCCTAATAAGTATTTCATTTTCAAGATGTATTTTCTTATCCATTATTTTTGTTTCCCGTTTAAAAAAACAACAGTTTCTAGGCTGCAAACACACGGGGCGTTTTTTCATGCCTAGTCGCGCGAATTTTCCACGCGCGTCTTTTGCGCGTCCCGTGTGTTCGCTCCCATAAGACTCAATGCTCTATCTGCTCGGCGTCTCGCCGGCGTGCAAACGCTTCATCTCCCTTCATTGAAAAATAAAAAATTAGTGCTGAAAACTATGGCGTCAATAATTAAAGCAATGTCTTTACTTAAGGGGGGAAGAGCGTAACCCCCACTTCGATAGAATTCGCTGTAACTTTGCATTCTTATAGACAATTTCATTCTACACCAGAATATGGCCCCCAAAAACTAGCATCGTGAACTAGTTTTTGAGATAAACCCATATGTCTCCCAATATTAGCTTATGGCAGCCAAGAAAAATCGTGCAATTTTTACCCTAAAATGAAGATGTAATTTTTTTGTGTCGATACATTTCAACAAAAAACTTATTTTCTAGTAGACATATGGATATATTATCAGTAAAAAAATATAAAACGATACCACCCTGAACTATTTTAAAAGTTAGACAGCAAAAACTAAATCATTTTCCTATACCTCCTGTGTTAAAAATTTCCTCATCTTCTGAAGGCATCAAATTGAAAACTCAATATAAGTCATGGGTTGCAAGTTACATGACATTTTATGAATCCTTCATACTTAAATATAGTTGAAATATTGGAAAAGTTATTAAATATTGCTAATTTCAATAAAAAATATTTTCGGGGTGTGGCATTCGATGTCCCCACTTTAAAGCATATTGTTTTTTTTAATAATAAATAGAATCTTGGTGCATTTGATTTTTTCAAGAATAAATTAATAATATTGCACTGAGACTTTTTCAATTTCATTTTGATTAGAGAAACAGTCTAGGGACCCAGTAAACACTTTACATAAAAAATTATTAAAAACATGTATAATGGGGCATCTTCTTTTCGTCAAAAAGAAAATATTGAACGACGTCTTCCTTACTTCAGATTTCATTTGACAGGAAATTTACCTTTTGGGGCAACGAACAGTAAAAAGTAAGGAAAATGACTCGCAGTCCCACAATTATATCTCAGAGCCGAAAATAATATTTTTATGCGAGTACGATACAATTTTCTTTTCTGTTTTTGTGTAGAAAACCGGCTATAGTTGTTTTACCAATCTGTAATCGATTCAGTTGAAGAGTTCTGATATTCCTGATTAAAGGGAACTCTTTTATAAAGAGTGGTCCGCAGAAGAGAAAGTTTTGGCAGTTACGATCAAAGGACGTGTTGGTTGTAAAGGATTAAAGCCCGTTCAATTTAGTAACGAGAATATATAAAACTAATACGAAATATGCATCAAAGAGGGGTTATACATAGCATGCAGACTACATAGATATTTGGCTTTTGATGTTGATGCTTTACTTAAATATCACTTTCTATAATTATTTTAAAATGTGAGGTCTTGTGACAGAAGTATGATATTCCATATTGCCACAGATGCTTTGTTTCAGCCTTCCTCTTGTCATAAATTATTTTAGCGAGAGCATTCTGGACAAAAACAGTCATATTTTAGAATTAGCAGTTTCATCATTGCCGAAAAAATTAACTAAAATTTGAAATGGGAATAAAAGTGGCAAATAATCCAGAAATTGAAGAAGATGTAAACATGGGTTCACAGTTTTCTTTCAATATCAAATACCTCTTTGTTCTTTATGGTATTTATTTAGACCTATGTTAGAAAATGTATTGTCAAATACATTTTAAATTAAAGTGCAATACCTTTAAAAAATTGTTAGTTAGGTCATAGAGGTAAACTCAACAAACCATAAAGCGGTATTTGAACAAAACGGATTGGTTGCTGGTCAGGTTCCTTGCCAATTGCTATTATCTATTGTCAGTGAGATCAGAGCTCATACTATAGATATAACGAGTTAGCATAGACTTCATCGGATGATGCCGCATCAAATTTTTTCAGTTAAAGAGGCGACAGGACTCGCAGAAAATTTCGATTCCGATGCAATTTTTTTTTAGAAATGCTTGAAAATGCATTAGCTCTGGGTTGTACGTGACATTTGTGACATTTAATCGTGTGTTACATGTTGCATATACTGCTATGAAGTAAGTTATTTTAATTCAAATATTGAAAAACACAAAAAAAAACTGAAAAAGGCGGCCCATACTTTTTTCTTCACGGCTTGACTGATTGTTTTCAAAATTTAACAGCATAGAGATAAAGAGTAAATCTGTGTCTCTAGTGATTGAAAAAAATAATAAAAAATATTTTTTCTCGTTTTGAGGAAGTGCTAACATGGGCAATATACGAGTCTTTTTGGCATCTCTGCCCCGAAATAACTAAACAAAAAATTAAACTTTGGGGCCACTAGAGACACAGATCTACTCTTTATCTATTCCCACAAATAAGTGATACGTGATGGAGCCACTTCTGGCAAGATGGCTACTATCAGGTCCACATATTAATTTGTTTGTTTTTAAATTTCGTGTTTCCATAAAGCAGTGAAAAACCAAAAAAATGAAATTGATATTTAGCTATAAATTTACTTTTTTGGCCATAACAAACAACTATATCAAATATTTGTATTTATATTTATGCAAATGCGCTCTTGATAGCCGCCATTTACCTAGTACCACAAAATCTACCAGAGGTCAGTTGTGTTCCTTATTTTCTCGAATAACCTGTGAAAATTTGAAGACAATCGGTAAAGCCGTTTAGAAAAAAGTAGGGGACGCCTTTTAGTGTTTCATTAAACATGAATTTCATCAAGTATCGTAGCCTCTTAACCCGTTTCTTTCGAATACCGTTTTATCTCTTGTTGGGTGTATAGGTACCGGGTACGTCATATAAGATCTATCAAAAAAGAAGAAAAGAAACGCGAAAAGCAAAATGGGGACCTAATAGCATCAGTGTGTGGGCTCTTTTCAGAAATTATACACAAGAAAAGAAAATAGTCCGAGCACTCAATGAAGAATCTAGGACGGAAGAATGAATACCTAGACATGAGTTCTTTATAGTAAAAAGGTCAAAGAGCAATTAACATGATAAATAAACGAGATTGGATTTTGCAGTCAAAGAAACGAGTAAATTTATGGGATGCAATTTGGTTAAATTTGTGGTTTGTTTAACAGCTCTTTCCATTTCCCTATCTCACAACTCTCAATCCCATCATTCTCAATCATGTTTCTTCAAACATTAGGTATTCTTTGTTTGAATGATGAGAGTGAGCCGATCGGCATTGCTTCAAGATATTGGATTATGCTTGTTTCGGACAGTTCTGAGCAGACCAACCTTTTTGAGCTCACCTCAAAAATAATTTAAATGGACTTCCGGTCTTCTACCTCCAAACGTTCAACATGGTCCCCAGCAAGCAAAACAAATTTTGTCTCTCAATGTACTCGACAAGTTTCCGTGATTTACTGTAATTACCTAACTAAGAACCTAGAGTTTAAAGTGAACTCATTCATCATCGTCATCGTCATCATCGTCATCATCATCATCATCATCGTCATCATCATCATCATTCATGAGTGTTCACTGTTCATTTGGAGGTGCCGTGCTGTTTTTAAATTATCAACTGCTTTATCGACTTGCGCCAAGTGCATGGCGACCGTGTGCATGGCTGACAGTTGTGCGTGCTGTGCTTGCTTGCACTTGCTAACTTCACACAAGTGGAGGTAAAGGAAGGAGTCTTGTTGTTTGTAGGTATGTTTGTATTTTGATTTTTGATATTTTACTGTAACTCTTTAGTATGATAACTTGTAAATAGTCTTACGATAGTTTAAGTTAATCAATTACGATTTATATATTATTCTTATACGAAAGGAAATCCTATATGCCGTGATTTAGCCGGCATTCGACCGCAAGAAGGTTAGGATCGTACTTGTGCTGCCGCGCTTGGCGCCTCATGTTTCACCCACTGTCAAACTATCTATGCAAATGATTCCAGGAGGTTTATCATATTGAGCTCTTCAATACATAAAACTATACGAATATGTTTATATTTTTCAGATTTTCTTGAGGAAAATAGCAGTTCATTTGATCTACTTCTTCTATCTCAATCTACACAACAAAACAATCAAAATATGCTTGGTAAGTTCTCACCCTAATTTTCTTTCTCTTTGTGTGAATGAAACTAATACCTAATTAACTTGTGGAATTGTGCTGGTTTTGATGTCATACTGCACAGCAACATTTATTCTTGTAACAACTCTGACTTTTACAGGTGGTGATGAATATCTGGGGGAGGATTCTGCCGTGAATCCGGACTTGGAAGGTGCAGACGAAGCTGAAGCGGAGCCTGAAGAACTGGCGGAAGGAGATCACGACGATTTGGCCGAGGCGGATCCCGGGGAAGAACACGAAGACCTGGAGGAAGGAGATCTCCCTGAAGCCGAGCCGGAAGAGTTGGAGGGTGATCCCGAAGAAGGAGAGCCGCACGAATTGACCGAAGCAGAACACGAGGATTTGGGAGAGGAAGGGGGTGAACACGATGAAGGTGGGATATGCTTAGATGTTTCCTCCCATGTGTTTCACTACTTACCTCCATAGAATTAGACCGTTTACCCAGTTTCTGGGACTAGAGAAAGAGCATCTAGGTAGGTAGTTACTTGGTGTACCTACTAGGTAAGCTGATATGTTTTTTTTTTTTGGTAGAATGATAAAGATCTTTCTTGTCCAAAGATATATGTTCTTTGCAGTCAATAGGCATTTTATTTTTACACCCAAAATAAAGTTTAGAAAATCAATACGTCCTCTACCTAGGTAGGTAGTACCTACCTAGGTACTAGTACCTAGATAACTGGTTAAGTTGGGTTAAAGATGTAAGTAGGACGGGAACTAGGTGATTATTTTTATGTCGTCATCTGGAATCATCATGAATATTTGATGAGCATGGATTGAAGGAATGATTGTTCTGCTTCAGGGTCTGTTCAGGAGAAAGTGGCCAAAAACCAGGACTGTTTTTTTGCATTTAAAAAAAAATATATATTTATATTTTTGATTTTTTAATATTAAATATGTTATAGTTATAGCTACTTGTGACACTCTTCAAAACATTAGGTAAATATAATTTGTCTTCATACCATAAAAAATATTTTAGTTTGTGAATTTCAACTCAGCATGGATTTTAACATTGTGCACTCGGAAGTCACAGGAGAAATATCACAGGAGAAATGGAGTATATTCATTAATTACCCATCATCATAATATATTTAGCTAATAAGTTGACCAAATTAATATATTTCATCAAGTTGTTATTGCCAAAAAAATATCTAGTATGCAAGTTGCATCCCAAAAAAAGAATATTCTCCAAAATATACACAATTTAGCTAGAAGTGGTCATAGGAGAAATGCTGGACAGACCCTTACCCAGTTTCTGGGACTAGAGAAAGAGCTTGGTTATACTTGAAGTTGGTGTGTACCTAGGTACTTGGTGACTAGTGGCTGCTAAAGCTGATCACCATATTTTTTTTTCGAATGATACAAGATCTTTCTTTTCTAAAGATACCTATATTTTCTTTGCAGTCAATAGGCATTTTATTTTTACACCCAAAATAAAGTTTTGAAAATCAATACCTCTAGGTACCTAGATAGTAGATACCTACCTGGTGGTTAAGTTGGGTTAAAGATGTAAGTAGGATGGGAACTACCTAGGTACGTGGTTATTTTTATGTCGTCATCTGGAATCAGCATGAACATTTGATGAGCATGGATTGAAGGATTGATTGTTCTGCTCACTAATGAGTGTCGTGTTGGTGTGATTATAGGAAGCCACGCCATCACTGCCGGAGACCTGGAGGGAGAGATCGGAGTCTACGATCCCGGCGCGGTCATCAACCCGGTGATCCCGGAGGAGGAGAACCTGGAGATGGAGGAAGACGACAGCAAGGAGTTGATCCAGGATGAGGATCAGGAGGAGCAGGACATGGGAGCAGCGCTGCACCACGGTGAGTAGAGTCTGTCGGTACATCATGAGGAAAACATTCTTCTAGGAGTGATGAATAGCTTACCACATCTGCATCAACTATCTGGCAAACAACCTTGCCGATAATATCGACTAGTATTAAATGTAGGTAGGTACACCCTCGGTTAGAATAAATGACGCTAAACTGCTCAGTTGGAGCTCGAATTACAGTCAATATTTGTTGAATGGAGAAATAATTATTAGTATGAAGTGGTTGGTTGGTTCTTATAAACAACACAAACTTTCCAATCCCACTTGCTCGAAATCTGCGTTTGTGTTTTTGTCTGGATCAAGTTTTGAAATTTTGCAAGCTGCTTATGTGACGTACCACATTATGTGGTGTACGTACTACGTACCTACCTACTACAGGTGATGTAATCAGTCTTCTGATCATCTTAATTTGCATAAAGTTTAGAGCAGAAATGCGATTCTAAACTTGTATCAACAAGAGACTGAAAAACAACATCAGCTACTGTGTTGTCACCCCATTTACAATAATATGTCTGATAAGTAGAAGTTTCATCCTTATTTATCCACTGCAGGCTTGTAGCTGAACAAAATATTGAGAGAACATCTTTTGTAATGACTGTTGAATTTTCTACATTTCCCATCAGGTTTCTCGGAAGGGCACGCTGAAGGTTACTATGCCGAGGGAGAAGCCGAGGAAGGGCACGAGCCAGAGGGGATGGAAGGGCACGAGGGCGAAGGGCTGGAGGAGCATGACGAACACTTGGGCGAAGAAGCGGAGCCTCTGGAAGGAGCGTACCATGCGTATGAAGCGGAAGGAGAGGCTGAGGCTTTGGCTGAAGGAGAAGCGGAGGCTGCAGAAATCAAGGAGGAGCAAGACAGTACGGATTTTTCATGCTTTTTGTGGATTACATATGAATCGAGTCTTTAGTAATGTAAAATTTTGGCAAGCCAAGATATTTTACAAAGTACATATGTCTTGAAAGACTGTGCATATGCACTATTATTCTTTTAAGAGGGCTCAGGAGTCAGGAGTGAGCGTGGCCATGAAGAGTTTTTTAATCAATTTTTATCAATATCTTTTACCAATCTATTTGTTAACAAAATAGGGCTTTGTACGAGTATTCAGAACAGTTCAATGAAAATAATTTCATAGTTTGGAATAAATTATTAGTTTTATTTTGTCCAACAGATGTTTAGTGCCATAATTTTACTAATTATCGGGCACTAAACGTCTGTAGGACAAAGTAAATAATAATAAACCATTACAAGCTATGGAATTATTTTCATTGAACTGTTCTGAATACTCGTACTAAAGCCTTATTTTGTTAACAATTACATTGGTAAAAGATGGTAAAAGATATTGATAAAAATCGATTAAAAAACTCTTCAAGGTCAAACCCACTACCCAGCCATCTTAAAGCCCCGTTTACAACAACTTAACGTTCGAAAATTAACGTTGCAAAATTAACGAAATTTCATTCTCGTTCACAACCACTTTTGATGTACATAACAAAATGTAAAGTAGGGTTAGGTTGAGAGCACGATTCGGATTAAACATTACATTAAATAATATCACAACCTCCTCACACACATCTGATAATCTACAACTTGTCTTTGAACACTAAGCAGAAGCTACACTTATCTTACAAAATACTCTCGAAACTGAGTCTCTGAAATTAATTTGGAGTAGTACTAACCATAAAAAACACTCCGTGTAAAAATACCAGCCAAGTCTCTTCAACTTAAAAAAAATAATGAAATCTAAAAATTCTGCACTGAAAAGTAGTGATATCAAAAAATTAGCCAAGTCAAAACTTTATTTGAAAATCAAAAAATACTTGGCGCATCGTGTACATAAATAGCTTGGAAGTATAAGCCAATTATAAATTATACATGAAATATACATATACATAGTATACCTATAATGCCCTAAAAAAACGATGCGCCAAGTATTTTTTAATTTTCAAATAAAGTTTTGACTTGGCTAATTTTTTGATATCACTACTTTTCAGTGCAGAATTTTTAGATTTCATTATTTTTTTTAAGTTGAAGAGACTTGGCTGGTATTTTTACACGGAGTGTTTTTTATGGGGATATCACTACTTTTTTTAGTTTACTCTTACAACTTACGTGTGACACATATCACATGAACAATTACTAAATCCTTTAAAAAAAATTACCCTTTACAATTTGGTTATTCTCATGAAAAAAACAAAGGTTTCATTCCAATCGGTCAACCCAGTTCCGAGATATGGCAACACGTCGGTTTTCAAAATGGCCGCTGAACTTTCTGCACTGCCACATAGAATTTATAACTATAAATGATGTGTATAATTTTTAGCTTTCTGAATATGTATTTATTGTATAGGAGGGGATTATAATGATTTATAAATTTGAATGACGTCATCTCCGGCCTCATAAATAGGAAAATTCTAGTTTGACTGTTCCTTTTCCATAGAGATGTCCTTCCGAATCGTTTGGCACTAGTTTCATACCGATCTGTCAACCAGTTTTCGAGATATTACGTCGTTTCTTCCGATTTCAAAATGGCTGCTGAAATCACTGACCTCTTGAATTATAATTTAAACATGATTTCATTTTATTATAAGCAGTCTCAAATAGTATATTTATTGCATCAAAATGTAAATTTGTGCGATTTTTAAAATGTGTGACGTCATTTCCGGTTTCAGTATGGGAAACTGCAAATATTATTGATGATAATACATAAAGTTGACCGTCTAAATTGTTTAGCGTTGGTTTCGTTTAAATCTATTAAGACGTTATTAAGATATGATGTCATTTCTGGTTTCAAAATGGCGGCTTCCGGTTGGTTTTATATCAAGTCAAATAATATCACAAAAGAACATACGTTACATAAATATCAAAATAATTGGATCAAATTTGTTGCCGAAATGCCAATCGATGAATTAAATTTCATGACGTCATTTCCGGTTTCGTTAACATAAATTTTAGTCTGTTGCTATTGATTATCCATATAGATGACCGTCCGAATCGTTTGGCGCTATTTTCGTTCCAATCGGTCTAGCCGTTGTTGAGATATGACGTCACTTCCGGTTTCAAAATGGCGGCACAAAAAATTCATGGGGTGAAGGTTAAATCAGACGCCAAAAGTGCACACGTGGTAAAAATGTGAGATCAATCGGTTCAGCCGTTTAGGCTGTGGCCTGTTTACCGGATTTTAGCTCAAGCCTACTACTACTACTACTGAGATTATTACTGATTATTATTATGAAAACCGCCCTAAAACACTGTTTTCACGGCCCTCTAGCGTGCAAAGGGCGTAACCTATTGTTCCCAAATTTGGTATATGTTGTAGGGTGGGCCATAGCTCGAAATTAAGATATATCGCAACAATGTGAGATTTCCCAATTTTAAGATCCAGTAGGCCGAAAATGCCACTTTGATGCTTACAGTAAAAGTGGGTTTGCTCCAGCCTTTATTTGAGAGTGTGCGCGCCGTACGACTTGGCTGGCGTGGAGGGACCGCTCCACTAGATTCATTACGAAATAGTAAATGCACCACTCTGAAAACAAGATGGCGCCGCCAGCTGGAGTCGAGGTGGAGATGAAGTGAGAGGGTGACTGTGCGCATGCGCCACTTAACGCACTTCGTAAAAGTTGGAAGTAGGTCTACTTTGAGGTGAAATTGGCGTATATTAATTTACAAAATTTTGTTGTAAACGAATCCATAAGTTTACATGGGTTTGACAATTGAAATTGCGTTAATTTTCTTAATTTCCGAACGTCAATTTTGTTGTAAACTCAGCTTTAATCCTTTGTGAGGTGGTACAGAGTTACTAATTATTAATTAATAATCCTATGAACTACCAATGATCACATCACTATAGTAGATCACATGTGCTTGGCTAGTGATTGCATAAAGCATCCAATGTTTTCGCGTGCAGGCATGGAATTCACGGAAGGAGGACCGGAGCCGCCCGAACCCGAAGTGGAGTCCTGCAAGTCCGAGACGGACCAGCCCATGGAGTCGTGCCCGCTGTCCACGCTGGCGTCGGCCGCCCTCGCCAGCGTCAAGTCCGAGGCGACCGCTGACTCTAAGAGCACCGTCGAGGTCAAGAAGGAGGCGGAGAAGTGGTTCCGAGTGGGCGTGTTCTCGGAGACCAGCGCCAACGTCTCGGGATATTTCAACAAGACCGGTAAGTTCTGCTTTTAGAATCTGTTCAGCTGAAACGACAGACTAAGTCTTGTCTCATGATCACATTGAAGCATTGAAGGTTTCATTGAAGGTTTTTCACTAAGCATTGAAGCATTGAAGCTTCCAAGCTAGATGACTAGATGGTGTTATTCTTATAACTGCCGATTAGGTTGTAAATTGGCTCCAGCGGAAACAAATGACCTACTAGTAGACAAGGAGTGGATAATAGCTGGCTGTGCAAGGTACTTTCAGTTTGTTGAGATCAAAATTGAGGTATCGTTCACAAACTACCTACATAATTTAAATAATTTAAAGTGTGGCTATGAGAACACAAGTTCCCTAGAACATTGGTAAAATCATCCCCCCCCCCCCACCCCCGGACCCGACAATACTTGGAATCAGGGTCAAAATTTTGATTTATTTATTTGTAGATAAGTAGGTCCAAAAAACTACTAATTTTCTGTGCCTCAAACTTGACTAAACAGCTACCAACCTTATTTCTATGTTTTTATATATCGTAATATTTTTTTTACAAGAACAGCCGTTGTCCATGATTATACCTGTGACATTTGCAATAAGCAGAGTGATATTATGACTCAATTTTGAAATAATACCTAGTTTGTAATTTGTATATATTTGAAATAATGGAGCAAGATTTGCTGTCTTCGTAATCTTCAATTTTTTATCAAGGATCTAGGTATATTTCAGTCAGGCACATCAGTTATTTTCTGTGTGGTGTGAAGTGGGGAACATGGGTCATGAGGTACCAACTTGTCAACAGACAACCTGCTGGAGAAGGCCATGAAGATGAATCTAGAGCCCGGCACGGCTTACAAGTTCCGCGTGGCCGCCGTCAACACGGTGGGCCAGTCGGAGTGGAGCGAGATCGCGGCGTTCAAGACATCGCTGCCGGGATACCCCGGAGCTCCGTCCGCCATCAAGATCTCTCGCTCCACCGAGGGAGCTCATCTCACCTGGCAACCGCCGTCCGTCGGCACCGGCGACATCATTGAGTACTCCGTGTATCTGGCGGTGAGTTACGTAACAGTGATGGTATCATTATCAACCTACCTTAGACATCAGAATTTACATTGATCTGTTATTTGTCTCTAAATGTCTTTAATTCAATTCCATAGTACACTTGATTTAACTCGATTAGAAATTGGACTAATATTTAATCCTGTTCTAATTTGATAAATGATGAGGACCGTTAACAAGGTACTTCATTGAAAGAAATTGCAAAACTGTACATCAGAAACTTATGATGAAACTTATTGTGAATAATATTCGTTATGTGAGTTGGTTGGTACTACAAAAGAAGATTAGTAGCCATTGGCTTGGCTGCTTTTATGCATCCATGCAGAGCCGCATTTAACAGCTTGGTGCCCCTAGGCTAATTAAGATAAATGCCCCCCCCCCCCCCCCCCCCACCTCAAAAGGAACCCTGTCTATGTCAATAGCCCTCAATCTTGTCCCGCAGGTCCTCTTTTGTATTTTTAACACTTTTGTAATGAATCGGCGTATATCACTGCTTAGTGCGTGATACCTAAATTCTGTTCCATACAGTTCGAGTCCTCGTTAGCATGCCCAGGTATAGGACTACCCCTGTTAGAGAGGACTTCAGACTTCATGGAATGAATAAATGATTTTAAATCAGGCTATAATGGGAGATGTAAACTGGTCCTGTACTCTTCTACATTCCCCTAACGTGTCGGCTACTCCGTGTGCAGGTGAGCAGCGCGCTGACGACCAACACGTACGTGCAGACACCGGTGATGCAGCTGTCGTTCGTGCGCGTGTACTGCGGCGCCCCTCCGCAGTGCGTGGTTAACAACGCGACTCTCACGTCGGCGCACATCGACTCCACAAGCAAGCCGGCCATAATCTTCCGCATCGCCGCCCGCAACCAGAAGGGCTACGGGCCGGCCACGCAGGTCAGGTGGCTGCAGGAGCCGACGGCAGCTCCGTCCCCAGTCGCACAGAAGAGGACGGTGGCCACGCAAGAGAACAGCCCGCCCAAGACACCCAAGATGCAGCACAGCGAGTGGTAGTCGCATTCGGTTACAGTGAATGTTGCGGAGAACATTGTATAAAGTACTTTTCTATCTTCATTCTGCAGTGGTAATTAGGATTGTGTTTAGGGTGACCAGGCATCTTGGAAAATCCAAAACATTCCTCAGTTACTATGCCTACGTACTACTAGGTACATCATTTATCCAAGCTCTCGAAATTGTTATTACAATTTTGTTGTCCTAAATTCTTATCAATATTACCTAATGTACAATTAACATCAATTTCTCTTAAAGTCAAGATGTGTGATTCTTGAGAACGGAGATCTTCACCATGTAATTGTTTTTTTATACTGCTGTGCTGTAACTTTTCTTGACAATGAATGGTATTTTACCTACATGCCAACTGAATTAGAAAATTGCATAACAAACCTGGTCACCATTATGTTTCAATTATTAATATCCTTGTTTGTGTTTTATTTTCAAACTGTTTACATTTTCAAATGTAATTCGTGAAAAAACCAAATATAGTGTCTGTATAAAATATATTATTTCCTGATTAGTAACATTTCTACTTTCTAGAGAATGATTTTGTGCCTAGTTCAACTTCATATTTGGCGCCCATCCTTCCTATATGTGTTTTTCAAATGTTGGTATTAAGTCGATATATCGCATGAAGAGTCGACAGCTCGGCTGTCACTTCACTTCTCACGTGTAGGTAGAGAAAGTTGATAGTGCATAGTTGATGTATCAGCAGGTAATTAAGGCGTAGAAAGTAATTTTGACGATGATAATTACAGGTAATTGAACTAAATAATTGTAGATCTTCATTGGTGTCAAGTTTGGGAGTGATCAAAAACAAACGATTGCTGTTCTATTGCTTCTAAATTCTTGCAAGGACACCAATGACTGCCCACTTTTTGACAGTTCATTCTGTGCTATTCTTTACGTTTTATATTATTGCAAACTACGATTAAATATTCTATTTTGTGTCAATTCACAGGTCTGATAATATGAAACCGTGAGAACATCTCAACGTAGCCATCATTATTTGAACTAGAAGCATCAAGAATGTCCAACAATGCGCGTGTGATAAGTTCTACAGCTAGGTTGAAACAAGATTATATTAGGTTGAAGAAAGACCCTATTCCATATGTCGACGCTGAACCCAAGCCATCAAACATTTTAGAATGGTAAGTTGACATTTTTGCGGGTAGGTATACTTCTAATGCAGATGACAGATTGTTCAGATAACACCCTGCATCGAGAGAATTTACGTCAGCACTTGGAGCATCACTTGCGAATGATCAATGTTACGAACCTTGTTGGTTATTTTATGAACAGAATTGAGACGTTTTACCCACGTCAGTAAATTACAATACTTTTTTTTTAGCATGAGGGCAAGGCTGTGAGTGCCCATGCTTATTGCTTTGGACCAGACTACCTACCTTTAAATAGTTTCACATCCTCGTGTATTTTTGTTCTTATGCCCGGTGCACCTAGTAGGTAGGATCTAGGCTAAGTACGTAATAGTACCAACCTATTCCTACCTAGAAACTAGGTAAGATGCCATAGAGTTGCATCATTATATATTTCATCACACTTTACATTATAATTAAGTTAAATTGTTGTCGTCATGCTTTACGTCAGTTAGCCCTCAAGTGAATTGCTTGCCACACCCCTTATCAATATCATTGATAAGGGTCTAGTCAATGACCTTTCTCTATCTTGACCTAACTCTACTCAATCACAAATCTGCCGCGAGCTGTTTTTGGACTTGGGATTGGTTTTAGAGAAAAGGCGCAATGGACAGTAGGTAATTCTATTATTGTCTGGCTATCAAGACGTTCTTGCTTGCGTTTGCATTGAGTATGCAATGCAATTTAATTTAATTTAAGAGAACTGTAGGTAGGTATTGTGTGCTTGACACTCGTTTAAAAAGCCTTTTTATAATTATTTATTAATACGGGCGGATGCAGGTGATTTTCAGTTTTAAAACAACACATTTAATTTTCTTGCAGTTTCTGCCAAGTACCAATTATAATTCTAAGTGTTAATTTGCAGGCACTATGTGGTCCAAGGTCCCACGGACACTCCGTACGTGGGCGGCATGTACCACGGCAAGCTGGTGTTCCCGCGAGAGTTCCCGTTCAAGCCGCCCAGCATCTACATGATCACGCCCAACGGCAGGTTCAAGACCAACACTCGGCTGTGTCTGAGCATCTCGGACTTCCATCCGGACTCGTGGAACCCGGCGTGGAGCGTCTCGACCATTCTCACCGGGCTTCTCAGCTTCATGGTAGATACACTCTCATGATTACATGGTTCGATGTTTCATTCAATTCATTCATTACTTTGGAACTGGTTCTATGTGAAATGTATTGAAGTCGACTATTAACTCGATGATACCTAGCGTCAATTTTGCGTCTACTCGGTTACATTCGTTGAACCAAAATGTTTTAACACCATGAATTGAATGAAATATTGACCGTTTAAACTAGGCTTTAGCGTACCTACTGACTTGATGGGGTACCAAAATGCAATAGACCAAAACATAAACTAGTGGCGCCCTCAAAGCGAACTAAAAAAGGGCGTGTCACTATGTGTGACCACTCTTAGTGCGCATGTTCCAAGTCACTTAAATGTCAATCTTAATGAGTTCAGTAAAAGTTATAATTACATTGCGAAATAACAGAAATTGATGCTTACCTCAGTGTCAACATTCAAATACAATCGGCATATTTCATTTCAGCACATATTCATACACATTCTTGTGAAAACTAGATGTCTATTCACCAAAATCACCATTTGACAAACGCATTTGTTTTTATCACGGTCTTCTGAACCTTTTCTACATGAGCTCATTCAGAAAAGATTCAGAAGGCCGTGATAAAAACAAATGCGATATGTCAAATGGTGATTTTGGTGAATAGACATCTAGTTTTCACAAGAATGTGTATGAATATGTGCTGAAATGAAATATGCCGATTGTTTTTGAATGTTGACACTGAGGTTAGCATCAATTTCTGTTATTTCGCGATGTAATTATAACTTTTACTGAACTATCGTTATACGATTGACATATAAGTGCCTTGCCTGAATGTCACACATAGCTGGAAGAGAAAATGGCGGATTGGGCATGCACGTTTAGTTTATGTTTTGGTCTTTTGCATCCTGGGGTGCGATCACATAAAATGATAACTTTCTTGTCACGGTGACAAGTGTCATCTCACCCTAGAATGCTGTGAATAACATTGAGATGAGAAGCTTGTTACTGTGATGAGACAGTTGTCATTTTATGTGATCGCACCGCCTCTTTTCAAATTCTAGGAGGCTGACTTGCTTTCCTTTTTCTTTCTCAACCTACTCTGTATGGCCACAACTTGTTCATCCTCTATCATAAACTCAGCCCAGTCTGCATGATGGTATAATAATGAATGATTGATTTTATATTGAATCATCTACTTACTGCCATTTTGTATGACAAGTGGATGTGACTCTTCAGCTGGAAGTCAAGCGCAAAACAAGGAAAGTCAATATTATAACATTGATCGGGTGCAATTAGCCGCTATTTATTATTTATTATTTTCTATATTCTCAACAGAGCCAGGCTCCACTAGTGAGAATGTAATATAGAGAAGGGAGGAGAGGAAACCCGGTACCGGCATGTAGCCTACTCCTGACGAAAGATACCAAGGGGACCAACGGCTTAACGTCCCTTCCGAAGGACGGTGTAACATTCACAGCACGAGCCTCCACAACCCGCGCCGTCGAGAGAATGATCACAGGTGGAGGGAGGTCGTCACACTAACCCCGAAACACCCCAGACTCTCTGGCCCAACGGCAGCAACCTGGCAAGGCAGAGTTGAATGGTCACCCATCCAATCGATGACCGCGCTGAATGTTGCTTAACCTCGGTGATCTAACGAGAACCGAGGTATCCATTACACCAGCCGTTGGGTTAAATTTGTTGGGTTTATTTGTTCTTCTAAATATTCATCTGTCTTTTGGGTGTGGCGCTCTGTAGATCTGCAAGAATTGACCTACATTTTTTACTTTCAGATCTAAACTTTTATTACATACATCAAGAAATAATATTCTTGTTAATTTATTCAGTGTCAGCAATTAATTATATTTAAAAAAAATCTTGTGCTGATTATCATACAATCAGGAAAATATCGGTCGACATCAAGGACAGTGCAGTCAACTTCCTTGTATACTGTGTCAACTAATTAAATGTTATCAGCTGTTTGTAAACACAATAAACTCAGTGTTTAATAACTGCGACAATGTCCTTGAGAAATAATTAAATAAGTTAGAAGCAGCAAGCTGTGAACAGAGCAAATGACATGGCAAAATGTCAGCTTGTCACAGTTTGATGATATTAGCTGAGATATTAGACAAGCAAGAAGTTATTTATGATCTTCCAGTGACGTGACAATTGGCGTTAGTTTCAATGAATAGACAGAGTTACGTGAGAGACAGAAGACCACGACAGTTCTTTTTTCTGCACATTCTGGTGCTGATTCACGAAAAGTACTTTCTGCTAATATGTATTATCTTTTGATTTAATACCAAGAACACCATGTGAAATGAAAGATAATACCAAAGATAGTACATATTAGGAGATACTAATACATTCTTTGTGAATCCAGCCCCTGGTACCTAATCTATGTCAGAGGGAGTTTGAAATATGTACCTATTATCTCATTCATTCTCAAGTGACATTAGGAACCTACATAGTCATTTTTGAAAGCCACAAAAAAGTTCCAGGACAATTACAAGCCAACAACTACCCTACGTCTGTACTCATAATGAATATTCGATCCAAGTTTCACTTCTGTCCGACATACCTACAGTTTTGCAATTTCTTTCAAATAATAAATAATCAAATCCACTGATTCCATCATGTGGGTCAGGGGGTGGGCGTTTCCACTTCCCACCAACACTAGGGCCGCAGGACTCCTGGAAACCGTCTGGCCACGCCTTGTGTCTCCTCATATTCTTCCTCTTTTGCCTCCTCTTCCACATGTCCAAAAACTGCCTCCACCTTGTTCTGTCCTCCCTCTGTCTGTCAGCCTCCAACTCACTCCAACACTTTCGATGAAAAAATGAATTAAAAATGAACATTACGCTTTGTGAAATATTAATAGCCGTTGGTTTGGCTAGTGCAGTAGGTCAGCTCTAGACTTGTTGAATATTGCTAGACACGTGGTATCGCTCGAATAACCTTCATAATCTACATTCATTCAATGTCATGAAATTGACCCACTTCTTCATCTTGACTTGATACCCCATTCCCAGCCTTGTAGACTAAGGATTTTATGTACATAATGTAGCCCATGATTCTTCCCGACATGTTTGAGCGTTTGTTAACGAGTCTGTTGTGCTCCAGCTGGAGAAGAGTCCGACGTACGGTAGCCTAGAGACGTCGGACTTCGAGAAGCGCCAATTCGCCTACCAGAGCCTCGAGTTCAACCTCAACGACAGAGTCTTCTGCGAACTCTTCCCAGACACAGTCGAGGTACGAACTTTTGTGGCTATCCGTTAAGAGAGACGGAATATCTTATTTCTGAGTCTTAATTTATGTAATTTTAACTGTCATCAGTTTTGATATTGGGTGTAACTCCTCCTCCATTCATGAGCAAATGACAGTCAAGATAATTAAAACTAGGGTTTGAATACTTAGTTTTAAAATAATGTCTTTATTTTACTCAAGCAGATATAGGATATGAACTTCCATTATTCACACAATAATCAAGCAAGTGCTTTAGCCAGAAAAGGCACTTAATAAAAATATTTATTTTCCAATAAACAGCAATACTAAATGTTATGTAGGTAGGTAGGACTACATGTTATCATATTTTCCATATGCCGACCAAGATTCATGGACTTCATTACTACATTCTTTTTAGTACAAACGGTTTTCTCACTCCTTTACGGATAACTTTGACCTAAGCGAGTGAAGCCTAAACAAACCCTGTGTTTTGGGGTTTTCCGTGAATGTGGCGGCTGTTGTTGAACGGCATCTATAGCGTGAAGAGTGAACTTACTTGATCACCAACTATGAAGGTGGTTAGTTCATATTTTCCCCACTAGTAGTTGATATGCGCTAGCGCAACCGACGACTGCCAATTTAAAAGGCTTCACTTTTATTGGTGGTGTGATTTTACCTCTATCATAGTGTTAGTGTATATCTACATATATCTCTCAACCGTGTGCCGCCAATGTGGTCGCTTGCTTCGCTTGCTCATTAAATAGAAACTATAGGTAGGTACACTTTGACAGTAACTGAAAGAAAGAAATTATTCAACTGATCCGTTCCATGTGTATGAGAGATTAAAGAGACTAGACCTACACTTCCCCCGCCCCACCACACGTAAAGAGCGTCAACTTCCAATGCTGCCAATGCTAATCCTTGAAGCACAAAAAAGTCCAGGGAGCCTAAAATTCCCAGCACCATTTTCCACGTGACAATGGAAGTAACTAAACAGTCGATGGCTCAGTCGATACATTATCGTCATGATTCGTATTCGACACTAAAAGTACCTAGAGAGTGCGCTAGTAAATATAAGATGTACGCTCCCGCGAGTACAATCCCAGCGCGTGCGTACTTTTACATACAAGTCACTTAGATGTCAATCGTAACGAGTTCAGTAAAAATTTATAAATACATCGCGAAATAACAGAAATTGATGCTTACCTCAGTGTCAACAATCAAATACAATTGGCATATTTCATTACAGCACACATTCATTCAAATTCTTGTGAAAACGAGTTGTCTATTCACCAAAGCAGCATTTGACAGATTGCAATTGTTTGAACGATGCGTCAAGAAAAATGTGTGTTCAGAAGGCCGTGAGAAAAACAATTTGTATCTGTCAAATGGTGATTTTTGGTGAAGAGACATCTCGTTTTCTCAATAATTTGAATGAATGTGTGCTGTAATGAAATATGCCGATTGTATTTGATTGTTGACACTAAGGTATTCATCAATTTCTGTTATTTCGCGATGTAATTATAACTTTAACTGAACTCGTTACGATTGACATCTAAGTGACTTGCCTGAACGCGCCCTGTGCGCATGTGCACAAGTACTCGTGGTATAGATGCTAACTTTTTCCGCTAGGTGGCGTTTTGCAACTTTTAGGGTCGAATTGTAAACGCATTAAATCCGTAAAATGTAATTAAAAATACATTTATTTATGCATTTATATATTTATTTATAAATATATACGTATATATTTATACATAAACATTTACGTTTTTAGTTTATTATGTAGCGAATAGTTCTCTCAGTTCCCACCACCACAGCGTTTCAGGAGCGCTGCGGTTTTTCGGCTCCCGATTTCCGACTCTTGTTATTGGCCATTTTCAGACCGCGAAAAATTGAAAGATGACGCTCTTCCCAGTGGTGGAGCGGGGGAAGTGTAGGTCTAGTCTCTTTATAAGAGATTAAGAAAATAATCCAGCATTTTTAAATGGATTCTTTTTTTCTTTGGATTCTATTCCTCTTCACTTGTGGTGATGCAAATTAGCGCACTTTGGATTGCCTTTGGTTGGTATATCACATTGATCGCATACAAGAACATCGCATTGTAAAGATAGCTACGGATAGATTTCCGGAAGGTCGAAGGAGTGTAGGTAGACCTAAAAACAGAAGGCGAGACAAAAAATTATTCTAGTAAATGAACAAGCCGAAGGCTTAGGAAGGAAGAAGAAGAAGAAGAAGAAGAGATTACTTTACATACATTAAAAATAATATTACTATGAGCTCAGAAGTCAATAAGTCAATATTGAACATATTGTCAATATTGCCTTATCTACCTATAATAATTGGCCATTGAAATGTTAATAGACCAATTCAGAAATTATCTGGATGGCTCTGGATTTTAATGAATTTCACATGCAGTATGATTTTCCAAGTGTGTATTCTTGTTGTAACACATTGTTGTAAAACACCAATAGATATATGGAAAACCAAACTGCATGTGAATTTATCTAGAAACCAGAGCCACCCTGATATTTTCTGAATTGGTCTATTTATAATGCGTGCAGTATTTCCAAACGAGGATGCATAATAAATCTCATCATAATTCATTAATACAGAATACTAAACGTTCTGCTTCAGACAATCAACCTGGAACTTCAACGTCGCGTCGCCGCCGAGCTGGCCGCGCGCAACAGCGAAGTGACCAGCGACGTGCCATCGCTCATTGCGCAACGCCTGGGCAGCGCGCAACAGAGCACGCTACATTCCGTGCTCGCCAACGTCGGCATCATCATCTGCTTCGCCGTGTTCGCCTACACCGTCAAGTGCGTGCTGAACAGCATAGCGCTCGAATGACGCGCCACAGGGGGCTATTCTGATTATTTTGTCATTTATGATTTTGTGATGATATGATATGATATGAAAAGGAAAAGGTGAGAAATAAATGGTTACCGATGAGTCTGGGTGAGTAAAGACGTTTGTCTACCACTGCCTGACTAACTATAAGCGCCTTGTTTAATGTTATGCTTTCAAAACTAACCCAGTAAATTATTATTTTTGTAGGAAATGTAGATAACTTATTATATGCGTGCAGACATTTATTTTATGAATCTAATTACTTTTGCATTGCAATGTTTCATCGATTTAGGTTTTAGTATGTTTAAAATTTGTACAGTCTTTGATCCAAAGTCCCTGTAAAATAATGTAATTAAAGAATATTGATTGTTGAATGAAGTAATTGTGGTACATTGTATTTGCTAATAAAACTGCTGTTGAAGGTTCAAAGAAAACTATTTAATTTCAAACTAAAGTTGCGCATAAAACTGTACCGCTGTCGAGCAAACTCAACATGGGAGAATACAATAAAGCTTATCAATTTTTAAATAACGAGTGTTCTTTTCCTTCTTTCCTTCTGTTGAATTTAATTCTATAAAATGAAGATGTTTCTGAAATTGCAGCAATATTGACCTTGAAGAAAAAGCTTCTGGGAAAGGATTTGCTTCTTTCCAACACTAAAAATAATAAACTATTAGTTTGTGGGTTTAGGCCAAAGCTTTTGTGTCAGACTTAGTAGAATGCACAGACTTTCCTTGATTCCTAGACTTTATTTGCACGAATATTGTATAATTAAACATTTTCATGCTGGAACCAAAATGTACATCGACAACAAAGCTCTTTTGTCGATGCTATTGAAAGGCGTGTTACTCAAATCAGATGTAAATATTGAGAAGTAATCGTGAACAGTAGTGGTTTGTTGGAGCTCGAAGTTGTATATTATTCATAGAACCATTGATAGAAGAACGGTGCTTCCTGCAATGAAGACACATCTTGCTGCGCAGTCGCTGCCCCTGCCAGCATACTTGCCCGCAAAACATGTGCGTACTGAAAGTTGCCTTCGCAGCGAGGAGCTTTAGTGTTCCTAATCCAGATCCAGAGTAAATTTAGCGTATTGTGATCGCAGCTCAATAATTAAAAGTTGCTTTTAAGAAAAATAAAAACCGGGGATTTCATTGAATCACCTTGGAGGATTTATGAATTGAAATTCGGGGAAGACAGCATACAACCGAATTGATCACAACTTCATCAATCTTTCAAGGATTTTTGATATCGATTTTCTTAATTAGATGGTGTTTAAACATCCAAGTTTTGAAATCCGCGTTTTCTTTGTTTAAAACTAAAAAAATACAACTGATGCCTGCGCCTTCAATCAATTTGTTCACGTTTTATACAGTGAAAACGTAAACGGTTTCAAAACGCCCATTTTAAGACTTGGAATCGTGATATAAGATTTTGATTTTTAAGAATGAAATTTTACATTTCTTGGGTTATAAGAGATGGATGAATACACCATAAGAGTGTTTGTTCACTTATTATCAGTGTTATGACTTATCTACATAAAATTATCTATAGATAATTATCTAGAAAGTTATTTTTTATATAATCTAGATAATTAAATAATTCGGTTATAACTATCTTTATCTTTATCTAGATAAAAAAAATACTGTTATCTATTGGCAATTATCTAGATAAAAAATATAAAATTCAAATACATTTGCATATGGACATGGACGAACCTCAAATGTCAGATGATAAGTGAAAGGAAAATCATATCCGTTTATAGTCGCATTAGTTGGCTTGTTTTAACGACCCAATTTTTTTTAAACTAGGGTGCCTACCGAATTTAGGATTCAAAAATAATTAGGAAACAGTAGTAATTTGGTTAAAAAAAAACTATTACAATTATCTATGGATAATTTTTTTATCATTATCTATTATCTTCTTTCTTGGAAAAGTATCTAGGTATTATCTTATCTATAGATACATTTTTGGCAGGTTATC
Source organism: Leuctra nigra (assembly GCA_934045905.1). Lineage (NCBI taxonomy): Eukaryota > Metazoa > Arthropoda > Insecta > Plecoptera > Leuctridae > Leuctra > Leuctra nigra. Next base: position 17,585,593 of record OW203766.1, on the reverse strand, counting down.
TTTATCTTTATCTAGATAAAAATAAAATTATCTAATCCCAACACTGAATATTATTCGTGTTAATTTTTACAAATCTACTTGAATAAAATTTTGAAAGTCTTCGCCCATGTAAAGTCTGTCACGGTGAATGAACAAGGATTCCCACCGCAAATCCCACGACGACGACATCGCTAATCTCGCACCAGCGACGCCTGGCGGATGCTGCGTGGACCACAGTTGCGGTTGAGACTCATCTCATTACAGCTTCCCCCCTCGCGGCTGTCATCTTCATGGTTTATGATGCGTGTGGCGGTGTTTCCGCTCACCCTCTCATCGGCTACCCTTGAGCGTCGGACCTCAGCTGCAGAGATGCCGCTAATGAAGCGGCCGCCTTCATTAACACGGTAATGAGACGACTTCGAAGCAGCGACTATAAATCCTGTGGAATATGATTCCGATCCGCCCTCTTTCTTATAGTTATCAGTTCCTAAACGTGGGATCCTGTGACGTAGGCGAAGTTCATTCATTGGTTGGTTGGGACTGTCACTGAGGAGGTTGTTGGGGACATTGTTGATATTACACAACACTGTTCTCCGTGCTGAATAGTGAGTTTGACCTTGAAGAGTTTTCTAATCGATTTTTATCAATATCTTTTACCAATGTAATTGCTAATAAAGTAAGGCTTTGTACGAGTATTCAGAACAGTTCAATGAAAATAATTTCATATCTTGGAATAAGTTATTAGTTTTATTTTGATCTGCAGTCGTTTAGTGCCATATTTTTACTAATTTTCAGGCACTAAATGTCTGTAGGACAAAATAAAACTAAAAAACCATTGCAAGCATTGCAATTGTTTTCATTGAACAGTTCTAAAGACTCGTACAAAGCCTTATTTTATTAATAATTACATTGGTAAAATAATATATTGAAAAAAATTGATTAAAAAAAACTCTTCGGGGACACGCTCCCTAGACTCAGCCGTCTTAAAATTACAATATTGAAATAACCACTTCGTATGGAGCTAGCTGGCTCGCATGACTTGCACCCTGGAGGTGACCAGTTCGATTCCCATGACCCGTGGTTGTTCTTCCTGACTGATATTCAGTACATCAGAGGTAGAAGGCCGGAAGTACATTTCAATGATTCTTGAGGTGACAGTAAATCAGCTTTCAACCAATCATTGGTGACATTTAACATTGTGTAAGAGAATACTTCAAATAAATGTATTTGTTGACATTAGTCAAATGACAATTGATATACTTTTGATTGAGTAATACATCGTTCCAAAAGTGTTCAAAGTAAAATCGAGAAAATGGACTTCTGCCCGTATAATTCTATTTCGTGGTTCCCCACGCACCTAAAGGCGCATTCACAATGCACCGCAACTTTAACTTGAAACGTTAACTTTAACTTAAGAACTTAACTTAAGAACGGCCACAGTTGAGGGGTGAATAATGTGACAGTTATCTGCTAATAGACCTCGATTGACTCCTTCCCACAGGCCATCATTGTAAGTTTATAATTTCTTCATCATCGTCTACCCATCATCATCATAGTCATTCATTCGTCAATCGTCGCCATTATTAGTTGCAGAACAAGTCAAACACTTAAATAATTTTAATTTCTGTGCATGTTCGGAAATAAAAATGCAGAATCAACTGCCAACGTTTGTATAAACGCCACGTGCTGTCAAATAATACGCCTCACCAAGCGTATGAACAATTATTTCAAGTTGAGTTCAGCATCAAAAAGAATCCTCTCATCTTCTTGTAAACGATACACATGCATCTCCAAGCAAGCAGATGGCGTCTTTTGTTATCTTCTCTCCAACCCTAAGAACAATGATTCCCTTGAAACCTGGACCTCTCCCACTGTTCCTGACAATGTCCTGCATTATGACCCTGACTACCCCTTGGTCCTGACCAATAGGGGAGGTTTTGAACATCTAACGACCTCTTCTTGATTGATGATCGCTTCTTGTACTTGGGACATCTTTTCCTTTAACTTTAGACCGCCTTATTGCCGCATTAAGAACATTTCCAGGAGTTTGTGGGCTGAGTTTGAAGAACGAACGTGAATTTGGGTGATTGTTATTAGCAAAAACCGTGTCCGTGACAGAGTACCGTGTTCTAAAAGGTTCTAAACTTTGCATTTGTCTTGGGAAAAAAGTTGTAACAAAAACGTATTTTGCCCAACCTATATGTAATTTCCAGGACTCCATTGTAGAAGAGGCTATTAAATGTTACTGAAATAAGTACTTGATGAGTTTGTTTTCAAAAAGCAGCATGTCCAAAAATTCACTTTTTTGTTAACGATGTCCTAGTGCTATAAAACCATGCGGATCTGAAAATGTAATTTGTTTCCTACAAAAGTCAACATATCCTGTAGTAATGAGCTCGTGAATATCGACGTTTGTAACAAAAAGGCACATGTCCATAAAGTTTTGTTATCAAAGTGTAACATGTCCAATTTCAGCTTTTCAGCTTTTTCAGTATTCTAATTCAAGAATTTTTTGTTTAATTTTAAAACAAACCACAATAAATTATGATACAATCCTATTTGCACATGTTTTCTTGATTTTGTTTCAAAATGCAACATGTCCAATGGGTTAGTTTCAAAATGCAACAAGTCCAAAATTAAAAGATTAATTAGGAAAAGAGTAGAAATATATTGAAGTTACTTTTTCAGAATTCCAATTAAAAAAAAATGTGTTTGAATTTTAAAACCAATCACAATGCAATCCTATTTGCAGACAATTAGTTACAAGTTTTTCGTTGTTTCTGAACAATATAGGTGAATGGACATGTTGCTTTTTGAAAACAAACTCCTCACTTATGTTGTGAGGCTACATCTGTAACTCAGAGGTAGAAGGGCGGAAGTCCAATTCTCGATTTTACGTTGCACACTTTTGGATTGATATAGTCAAGCTCTATGGATGTTTTTTTTTAATTGCTGATATAAAACAAAAGAACTTTGTGCAAGCTTTGAGCTCCATCATTATCCTCCACCATCAACTTCGGCACTCTTAATTTTATTTAATTGGTCACATTAAATCTCACCAAACCACAATCCTACACGGTCCCCATGAACATCCTCGACACAGGTGTAATGAAGTTTGCAATCAATTAGGCAGCAACCAATGAGAATCCGCTGTCAAATCCACCGCCTGACGGAGTAATCCTATTGGTCGGCACAACAATGAGTGACTGCTCCACAGGTATGTTCCACACAGGTGTTATAATAGCATTGTCGGCAACACCCTTGCTTCTTCCACTCACTGCCTCCATTACACACACCTGAGCCGCCATTGCATTTGCAGTCATGCGTCGCGTCTCTTGCCATCGTCTTCCAGGAGGAATGAAGCATTTTAAGAGTCGATAATACTCGCAGAAATTTTCGATTCGAATGTAAAAAAATCTAGAAATGCATGAAAATGCATTAGCTATGGGTTGTTCTACGTGACATTTGTGACATTTAATCGTGTATTACATATTGCATATACCGCTGTGAAGTAAGTTATTTTAATTCAAAAATTGAAAACCACAAAATAAACATAAAAAGGGGTCTTCAAAATTTAACAGCATAGAGATAAAGTTTAAAGAGTAAATGCAAATGCAATATATGGGCAGTATATAGGTCTTCTTGGCACCTCTGCCCTGAAATAACAAAATTTTTAAACAAAAAATAAAACTTTGGGGCCACTAGAGACACAGATCTACTATTTATCTATAACCTGTGAAAATTTGAAGACAATCGGTAGGTAAAGCCGTTTGGAAAAAAGTATGGGCCGCCTTTTTGTGCTTCATAAAACATGGATTTCATCAAGTATTATTGACTACCCATCTCTCGTCGTAAGAGTAGAACAATTCAAACTAGATAACAATACTTATTCATAGCTTGCACGACTTATTTTGCTTTATATCAGCAATGCAAATAATGCAAATTTCCCCCGACGACGGACTTCATGTTGGCACGTTGACAAGTCAGATTTAACTTATTAATGGAGGTAAATCGATGTATTTTTGTAATGTGAATGATTCCTCGTCGTCTTAAAGATTTCTCCTGAGCCTACAATTGTCCAGAACCAGAACACTATCAAATATCGTAAAAAAATTCTGAATAGTGCCATCAAGATGGTGGCAACAATGAGGGGTTTCTCGTGGAAACTATGAGCAAATTGAGAAGTGCCAACGAAATGATGAAAAACAATTGAAATGTTGACTAATAGTAATCTTCCAAAATGTCCTCAAATAGCCTGAATTATTGAGGAAGTAATGAATCTGTCCAAAGTCTATAAAAACACGACATGGCAGGGGTTCCCCTCCCCCCCCCCCCCCCCCCCCCTCCCTGCGTCTTCATCAGCTCTCGGACCAACTCATTATCGGCGACGTCAAGTTGTGATGGATTCTCTCGTGAGGGTGCTGGTGGCATTGCTTTTGGGGCAGAGGGAGGGGGGGGGGAGCTTGGGGGTTGTCTTAATTACTGGTTGCGAACACTGGAAATCAACATTTACCCCGGTTACCCATTTCATACGTTTCACAAAATGTGTACTGCCATCATTCGAAATGCTGTGAGTACAGAAAGTAAAGCAGCACTCTTGATTTTTTCCTGGAACTTGTTTGTTTGCCGCTCTGGACAAAAGACAACTGACGTCGACTTTCCGAGCAGGGTCTAGGGATGACCTGGCGGGGGGTATGGTCAATGGTCAATGGTCAGCAGTCAAATGGTCAACGGTCAAGGACAATGGAGTCACTGACCAAAGCGCACAGGTGCACAAACATGCACTCTATGTCCATGTTCCATTGCTTGACTCTTACTCAAATGATTCTTCTGTTTCCAGAAACTGAGTGTGTTTTGTACACGATCATTCGCTCTTTTGATTTTAATAGTGTTTAAAATGACAATGGGTTAATGATTTTGATGAATAATGAAAATAGGTAAGGATGGAAGTTAGGAAGGCGGAGGTCGTGGACTATTAATAGTAAACCTTCCTAGCATTTACCCAAGGTGATTTTAAATATATTACCTCTCGAATGAAGGACTGAGATACTTTGACTGAGGTACTGAGATACCTTGACTGATGGACTGAGTTACCTCGACTGAGGGACTGAGGAACCTTGACTGAGGGACTGAGTGACCTCGACTGAGGGACTGAGGTCCCGTATTCGAGCCCAGGTTCGACCTGATATGTTTCGTTACGCATATCCTTTCCTTTACAAAACATCCACATTTTTCGAACAATTATTTTTGATTAGTTAACTTTTTTCTTGTAAAGTTGACTCCAAAGTAATGACTAGGACACAAGCAATTGTAAAGAAGACAGGACAAGAACGTGATGTTCCTGTGGCAAGTAACAATAACCGTAGAATGCAATCTCGTTAGCGATGACGGGTGAAGAAGCGTCAAAGAGACAGTCGACGAGAGTAAAAAAAGTGTGAATTCCGCGCTGGAGTGACCACGTGTGTTGACAAAGAACTGAGAGCGCCACGCAGTCTAGCAGGATCAACAGGTGTGTGGATGGCGCAGTGTAACTGTACCTAGCTGTCAACTGTCACCAGTGACATGGACAGAACTTGCCGCTTGCCACAACGTTTTTTAACCCCCATACCAACCGGAGGAAGGATTTTATGTTCTTGAGATTTTCGTGGAAATTATTTGATTTTTATGATTTGAGGGTTATTTACCATATAGATTTTCTAATTTTCTATTTTTGGTTAGATACTAAACCAAACCATCTACTTTGCACAGTTAGGGGAAAATCAGACAAAACAGTCATATTTCCGATACATAGATTGAAGAATCAGTCGTCAATCCACGTTTTTAAAGATAATACATTTTTGTCTTGTTGTATTTTTAGAATACAATGAGAAATACACACATATAAACAAGCGAACGTCTCAAATAGAAACTTATAGTTCGAAGCACTGTTTTTTTTCTGTGTGTTTGTTCTTTATTCAATACAGGTGAAGCGAAGATTCCGGATTACGGATCCGCCCAATATTCTCACAAAACTGACCTTACCATCCTGATTGGTGACCTAATGAAAGGTCCATCGGTTTCATCGGAAAATTGATTTATGTCGTTTGGCAGGTAGAACGTAGCAACGAAATCTTCTACGAAATGTTTTCAGTTCGAGGTGTTGACCGTTTCGATACTCGCTTATCAACTCGCTACACTGAGCGTTTTTCTAATAATTAGGTAGGTACATTTCTATCTCTCAAATGACTTTGTGTACATGGCAGGTATTCTGCGTCAACAATTTACCTCTGCTCTAGAAAAGTTATGTTTATCTAGGTAGGTATACGTAACCCCCCTAAGCCGGGCGCCCTGAGTGCATCGATTTGGTCCATCCTGTAATAAAGTTGTACTCAACAACACTTCTTATGTTCAAAGTGTCGACTAAAAGATTGTCCTTTCACTGGCCCTGTCATAAACCGTTTAAACCGGCGCCTCCAAAACAATACACAGAAATAAAATAATATCGAAATCTACCTACAGTATTATAGTTACCTTTTGCTTTGCAGATGTATGAAATTGCTTTTGTCTATAGTGTCTCCACTTCTATCCATCTCAAATCACAAAACTTCGTTTCGACTTCAACCAACCCATTTTCGATATATTAATCTGTTGACAATTTGTTTATGCTATCAAATTGTTGCAGATTAATAAACTAAATGCATGCATATTAGTAAAAAGTTTATCATGGGCGCCGGCAGGATTTCCGACAGGATTTCCGCCCCACGGGGCTTGCATTGTTTTTTGACACTTGAAATCAATTTTGGGCCGTTTGAGGTTACATACACCACAAAAAAGAAAATTTTCAGATTTCCTCAAATTTCCCGACGCTGCTCACGCTTATATACATCTATATCATAAGGATTTAAGGATTTAATATTCAAAACTTATATGTTTTATCAAAAAATTGGTCAAGTCATAACTTTATTTTACAAATAAAAAAATACTTAGCTCATCGGTTTTTAGGGCATTATAGACATATCATATTATGTATTTCTCGTATAATTCTATACTATTTATTTATATAGATTTGTATTTTTTGAGTTTTAAAATTAAATTTTGACATGGCCCATTTTTTGATATCACTACTTTTTCAGTTCTGCATTTTTAGATTAGGTACCTCTATTTCTTTAGTTGAAGAGACTTGGCTGGGTTTTTTTACACGGAGTGTTTTTTTATGGGGTATGAATTACTGTACATTTATAAAAATGTATACCAACACGAGTGGATGTAAATCAGATGAATGTTGGGTTCTCATCCCTCATCGACCACCTCGACGACGCAGCCTCCACAGATGCGCGATGCTGGAGCTATTATCATCGTAAAACATTGTTTCGAACACGTTTTTACCAGGAACTCAGATTTGCACCTCAAAGAACAGGAAGGAAAAGACATCTTTGGAGGCACTCTCCTCGACTACTTTATTGTCCCGAACTCCTACCTACCTCTCTTACTTGGGGCGGAAAGAGGTACACGAATTACATGAAATTACTGAAAACAAGAGCGGCTACAAGTTTATGGTCGAGAACACTTAGAAATAGTCTGCGTAAAAATATCAAAGATTTTGACGAAATCGCAAGAAAGACAACAATCTTGCTTCACTTGTTGTCCATACCTATATAGCCTGGGTGGGTCCTAAAGAAATGCCAAAGCCAAATTGAAAATGAGAAAACAAAATTAACAACAATAATTTTATTGATGATACGTCTTTACTTGATTGTAAATTTGTTTGAAATTGTATCAAGGTGTTTTTACAATCATGATCAAACATTTTGGTTTTGATAGACATAGAATTTGTACCTCAGAGGCAGAAGCTAAAACAACATTAATTCTTAATTCAATTATATTTGTAACAAGTCCAGCCATTCTGTAAGAAAATACTAAAAAAAAAACTTCTGTCAAATTGTAATTGGCAGAGCTTGAATACAAGATTCCAAAAGTTTGCAACCCATAAATCGAGAAAATTGACATCGGGCCTTCTACCTTTGAGATACAGAAATATACCTAATTGGAGGGCCGAACAGAACAGTGGTAAAAACTATAAACAAAGATTTTATCTGAATACATTTTTATAGTGTTTGAGCGTATTTTTTAACTTTCAAAATACAGATTTCTTTGTAATTTTTCAGCTTATGGTGACATTTTCTTGATGAAATTACGTTCGTTGTTATATTTCCGGTGTCATTAAAATTCTCACCGTGGAAATTAAAGGTAGTATTTGTGAGAAAGAATACTAAACTTCAGTTTTGACACTTCAATGTAGAAACTTAAGAATAACTCAGAATAATATTGGCATCTCATTCAATGCTTAAAATAATTCAAGATAATAAACAGATTTTAAAAAATCCTAACTGTTTCAAAAATCTGCACGCAAGTACCCCAATGCTATTCATGACTGCTTGACTGATCTCAGTCTAATACTTAAATCTGTTAATTTCTTCATAACTTTCATTCCCCTAATATCCCTGCCTCATCACGGCATTTCCTATCAACAACATCACTTCCAAACCCCAAAGCAAACTCATATTCCTCATAAATAGCACGCGAATCTTCTGCCAACATTCAAGTCTTCGCCAACTACAATCCCAAACTATCTTATTCCTAGTCGCTGTCATCACCTTCCTTGTCCATCACTGTCATTGTCAGTCATTGATTGACAGTGACAACATTCCAACCCGCCGTGACTGTGACAGATTCGCCGACAAGCGCGGTATTTTGTCACCTACCTAGCGCTAATCGTCAGTCGGCGAGATGGCCGCCACATGAGTTGCTAATCGTTTCAAACGAATGTTTTACGCACCTGCGAGTGTTGAAATATGTTTGACACATGTGTTGATTGGCTCTCCCGTCTGGTCCGGATTAAAGAAGACAATTAAAAGGATTGAGATTCACCTACGTAGAGGAAGTGGCTGGTCTTTTATGAAGGCGCAGCATCCGGGCTCCAGATGATGGAGTCGTGTTGGTACAATTCGAAATATTATATTGTTTTTTTTGTTTGTGGTTTGTGCTGATTTTCATTATCACTCTGAAGCTAAGTCAAGGCATATGTTGAGATAATACCTCATCCTGCTTGCACATGGTCAGCAAGAAACATTTCGAAATCCATGAAATTCTTCTCAATTTTGATTTTTGCACAAAATCAATTCTATAGCATTTATTTAAAAAAACGCTCGAACAGTCTACATTATACATTTTATTCTTTACTAATTTTACTCAGGATGTAGAAAAATTGGAGTGCAATTTTTAGTTTTTACTATTCACAAAACTATGTATCAAATTTGATAAATATAGCGCCACATTCAAATATTAGAGATGCCGTTTGTTTTGCCGTTGATTCAAATGTAAATTGCTCATTTAATTTCCGTTTTTATTTTTAATGTATTGAAAGAAAAAAGATTTTTTGTTGAATCTAGGTAATTTGATTATTTATATTTAGTAGGTAAAATTTTCAATGACATTACAAGTAGGTACAACTTATTTTTATACTCAATTGATAATAATTTACAGAGTGGCGCCAAAAAACATTCTACTCATCGGCGACTTGAAAAAAACTCGGATGGCGCCACTTTTGTGTTCTATAAAAGAATCATGTTTTGAGACAATTTTACACTTTGACAGTTGGCGGGCTGAAGTTGGGTCTGAGTTCTGAGCAAAATGTTCACCTGTTCTGTCATTTCCTGCGACTGTCGTGGAGAAAGATGACTCTTGAGAAGAGATTTCTCTCGTTATCTGATCAGCTATTCGCAGAGAAACACTTCTACCAAGAAATTCGCGACTCAAAAAATATTACTGGAAGACGCATTTCAACTTGGGGAAAGAAAATTAATCACAGTTTGTATAATAAATATTTGTGAAATATGAGTAATGATAAATTATTTTTAAATAATATTTTAATATAAATATTTTAATAAATTAAATTTAGCAATTGTACTCAACCCTAATTTTTTACATTATTTTTTAATTTATTTTTTAAATTAAAATGATCATTATTGGATTTTATTGTAAACGAAATAATCCATTTGCGATTTGTTAAACTATCCACAAAGATAATACCTAAACATATTTTGCAATATTAATTTTGTAAAGATTTTAATGAATTCATTAAATGCATCCTTCAAATAATAATATAATCCTGATCTCATTTAGAGTTAGAGATTTTTGTATTCATTCATTTCCTACGGCACAATTATTTTTCTTTGTTTTCCTTCAATGTCTGTTTTGTGATTTATGTCTCATAATCTTTTGCTATACAACTATTCCTAGCTTGCACGAACTTCTTTTGTTTTATTTCAGCAATGCTAAATTATTGAATTGTCCATCCATTACGTTGGCACGTTGACGGGTCAGATTTATAACTTTATTGAGGCAAACCGATGTATTTTTGTAATGTGAGTGATTTCTCTTCGTACTAAAGTAATCTCCGGAGCCTATACAATTTCCCAGGTACCGTCAAAAAGCAGAGAATCACAGCTATTCTGCGTGCCATTAAGATGGCGACGGCAACAATGAGATGACATCACATGCAACCTATGAATAAGAAATAATAAAGAGAGTCTTCACTTCGAAATATTTTTTTTTTATCCTAGCAGAAGTTGGAACAGAAAACGACATCGGATTGGCATCTCGATCTTGTGGTGAATCTATAGACCTTGGTCTGAATGAACGTTTCTGTCATCACACATCTTTGTCTTGGTGATGTCCCTGGTCAGCCGTGACCGACTGTGACAGACAGTTTGGCTCCCAACTCGCTGTCACAATGTCACTGCTACATTCGCCCTGTCACTGCCACCTTGATGTTCGTCTGTCACACATATAGGTGGCTGTGAGTTCCTTGTCTCGCACGAGTGTCATGAGAAATATAGGCGGCAGTGGGCAGTGAACTTGTGTAATATTATTTAAAATTGTAGTATGAATATTATTTTGAGAATCCATGGAATCGAATCCATGGACACGAATGGACTCGTGGATAAATCCATTGTATTTCTTTCATTTTATAAAGATACATTTTTGTTTTAATAAATTAGTGCCAGTCATATTTCAATTAAAGTATTCCGGAGGCCCGGGCTCGATTCCCGCGGCCGTCCTTCCTGAGTCCTGACTGTTTTTTTTCGTGGTATTCCCTCAGTCGACAGGCAAGTGCTGGGAAGGTAACCTACTAATAGGCCACGATCGCCTTCTTCCCACCTTCCATCCTTACCTACTCTTCACCATTATCTCCCAATCATCATCATCATAATAATCATTCATCCGTCGCCATTAGCCTCGCTGCAGAATAGTGCGACGTTAAGCCCCAGAAAAAAATATAAAAATTAGCTTTTTGGCTTCATGGATTTTTGACAATAAGTAAGAAATTGTGAAAACCTATTAAAACCCAAGAAATTTAACTTTTTAATATAGGTTTTCTATTACCTACCCAAAATAATTACCAACATAATTAATTGAATAGCATCTACTTTTGTAAGAAGTAAGGCATGCCTTATAATGCCATTATATTGCCATATTGTTTTGGAAATAATTTTTTTGAAGTTTTATTACTTTATATTTTTATTGCAATTTAATAAAATCTTCCCAAGACATACCTATTCCACTTGAGCCGGTGGGCCACCCTCTTCCTCCCGCTGGCGCCTGCCCTGGCGCCTTTCCAGCTGCGGAAGCTATACATCTCCTCGCAACGAGCCACCGCGTGACGTCAGCACCAAATACTCTGCCAAATCTTATTCATCTCGTTGGTTTATAAATTTGTCTTCCAATAACATTACACAAAGAGGAGACAGGAGCGCTTTTCATGAGGCAGCGGCGTTTCTACGAACTGATGATTAAGTGGTATTTCTCGGTGCAAAGGAATCCTCTTGTCAGTTGGGTGAGGTTTACTTATCCATCTACTTAGTCGCTTTAATGAAATATCTAATTAGATTTCATTAGGATCTGGTGGCAGACATGTTTGAAAAGCTCAGATCACAACAAAGCAATAATGTTGATATATTATTTGGTATTTGTTGGATAACTTGAATTATACATGGATAATGTTTTGAGTCCCTTGTGACTCATTTAAAACAAAATGGACCAAAGCGGCAGGATGGTTATTAGGGGGGAAAATATTGGAATGTAATAAATTAAGGAAATTGAATGAAACCCAAATTATACTTGAAGAATTTCGGATAAAAGTAGACATTAAAAACTCATATTATTGATCCTATTTGTGTTGAAAAGAACATTTGAAATGTGCTAGATGAAGTATAGATTCATAAATGTAGCTGCTAATTTCAGAATTTCAAGTTCTTGTTATGGGTTTTATAGACTAACAAAATAAATAAGATTGAATTGTTATTACAAAATTGATATTTTATTTTGGCAAGTCATCAAGAAGATACATATTATTTTCATGAGAGACTGCAGAAACTCATACATTGAGAAAGTAAATGATAGATAAGTATGACAAATTGGAAGAATTTGAAGTTCAGCCAATGGAAGGAATACTATAATAATACAACAATGGTATACACATACTTGTCGAAGGCACTTGATATGGCACTTGAAGTCTTCAAATCGATACACTTTCAATACAACTCTTAACAATACTTAATGATATATTTACACTTTCAACACTTGACACTTTTCATTGTTTTAATTTTCAGAGTCTGAAATCTCCAATGACGCACTCGTCTACGATTCTGGAACAAAAAGAGATTTCAGTTAGTTTCTCATAAAAAGTGACCCCTCTAAATGTGAGCGACATGACAATGTTGGCAGGACGATTTCACACAGCTGTTCTGTCACTCAGATGTGTATAATGAATAGCGTGGGACACATGATCGCGCCTTGCAGTTGCGACATTGTTGCACGTGGAATGTCGGGATGACTTGGACTCGAACCAGGGTATCACCAGGGGATCGAACCCGAACCTGAACCCGAACACGTAACCCGAATTCCAGAACCCGTAAACGATCGGGTTCGATGCCCTGGGTATCACACTATTCATACTTTTTAGTTTTTCACATTCTAATTCATGGGAAAAATTACTTTTCCACACCTTCAAACTTATCAAAATTAAAATGTCCACCGTTATTGATATCTGATTAATTGCATTTTGATCTGGCCCTAGCATATTTGAGCTGTGTCTACTATTGAAAAATCTTTTGAAAGATAAAGAATCGGTCAGATAACGTTCTTCTACATACTAAATTCATATCTCTCCACAGATATGCATGGCACCTCAGCTGTTCTTTGTATTTGTATCACAAGAAAACGTTGTTCGAAGCAACATAAAAGGCCTCATTTACTTGAAATATATAATATGTGGATTTACTGTTCAACTATAATGTCAATCGTTTGAGCATTATTGGACTTAATTTTGATAGTGATGATGCAAATATCTCAAGGAATGGAGCCTTATTGTGTGGATTCTATTCTTTTCCCACATGGTCCAGATAGTCTTTAGTCTGTTGAAAATGGAGTCTAATGAATGTGTTTACAATGAGGAACCGCATCTGCAGAGACTGTGTCGGGTTCACCTCTGGGTTTACGAGATACCCAAAGGGTTTATATCTCTTTTCCCACACAAGAGGTGAAAAACAACGAGATTCTTGAAACCGGAGCATGAAGATGAGAATATTTAGATCATTCCAAGGCTTGGTAGGGAAAAAAACGTTTACAAGATATTACACCCCGTTCGAGTAAAAAACACGAATGTTTTTACTTGAACAAATATACATGAGTGTTCATAAAAATATTTTGTGAAGTTCAAAGCGTCATCATCGTCTTCTTCCGTGAGAAAGAGGCGCAAAGAAAATTTACAAATTACAAAATCCACAAACCTTGTTTGTGCAAGGCTTGTATTAGGTCATGGGGAAAACCGAGCAATAATACTTGGGTAATTGGAACAGTAATTACCTTTATCGGTAATGCATTGAGTGAGGGGCCCTTGTGTATGGTATAGTAATCAGGGGCCTCCTACAAAGTTTCGATATGAAGCCATTGTAACAAAGTACAGCTTTTTGTAGTAGTGTTGAGGACTCTTGCAGCAATCTTAATGATAGAGCATCTTTGATGAAGAGAATTGGGCTATTTCTACAAACATGACACATGGCTAAGTGCGAAAGAGGTTAATATTATTAATTTGAGGACTAATAAGACCCAACCTTGTAGAGACTCGCGCAAGCCATTGTTTGACATTTTACCGAGCACCTAGCTAAAATAAATTTGCAATAAAATAACACAATGTTTATGAAATTTCCCAAAAATATAGTCGAAACGCATACTTAGACTTAGAAATTCATTTTTGAAATCAAGTTTTTCCGGACTGTACAGCCCGGACCTAAAGTGGCCATGGGTCCTTCCCCAGCCCCCAATTAATTTCGTACGCAAACGTGGTTTCCCTGAAAACTTTACTACAAATTTTGTGCCAGGAGATTGCTATATAAAAAATCGTTCTTTAGACACCATCGATGTTGACACATTGGCAGCTCAACCCTATACAACATTGACTCATGAAGGTCCCTTTGCGACTTTTGTCAACTCAATTCCTATCGTACTGGAAAAAATAATAATTTGTAATGAATGTTTTACCCTAACATATCGTCATCGTAATGTAATGCTAGTCCTAGGTGGGTCCATGATGTTTCACAGATGACAACATCTCTAAGAAATGTGTCAATAAAAACAATGAGTTCACCGAGCATTTCAAAACGATTCAAAAGTTAGACCTCATTATAATATAGCAACTTTTGAAGTTCAGATCAAAGGCAGGATCTGGACATGTTTATTATTGATATTATTAATTTCAACTTTGAAATTCTCTATTCCACATCAAAAGGTGCATCTCCGGCGCCAAGGAAATGTTTTCCAAGCCAAACAACGCTGCCTTTGAGAAGATCTAACCGACCAATGTGGAGTATAAATTAAATAACGTTTAGTATTTGAAAGCTTATCTAGAATCTAGCTTCTGAAATTGTGATTTTCCGCTTGATGCCAGCTTCATTTCTCTGATTCTTATCCTTGTAGTTTTTTGTCATTGAAACAAGAACCGAATAAACTGAAAGTGATCTTTTGACGGAATTGGTTCACCATGAACATAATCGGATTTATAAACGTACGACCTCTTTTACGAAAACCTCGACTTCTTCAATGAATAACTTGTGGAATTATGCCAACGAGAAAACTGAAAAGTAGTGATACTACAAAATATAATAAAATGTTTTTTTCTGTGAGACTGTGAGTAGGTTCTCATTCATTCACAACTAAAAGGTAATTTTACCCGAACGAAATAATTTTTACAGAATATTTGAGGGGCTCTTATAACTCTTATTCGAAACTGAAATGTGCTGCACGCTAATATTCGACGAATAAGGTCTAAATAAGAAAAATCTAACCAATGAGACAAATGCACGTTGATGAATTGATACATATAAAATAATTGTCTTTGTTGTCACTATGAGAGAACGAGAGAGGGAATGGGGGAGAGAGAGATAGAGAGAGAGAGAGCTCACCATGCAGTCAAGTGATCACTGGTTGTTCCAGTCACCCTCCATCCTCCAGACGCTGAACGCATAGCTGAGACGCTCGTGAGCCATGTAGGAGCAGGCCGTCGCGGCGCCCGACGCCGTCATCAGCGCCAGGCGACTGCCGGGGCTGCAGCTGCGTCCCTCTGATGAGAGAGAGAGAGGGTGGTTGAGACAAGGCGATTACTCATTTCAAGCCCAGGTGTTAACGTCGCACTGTTTTGCCTAGTCTAATGGGATGAATAATCATTTTGATGAATACTGAAAGATGGGGATGAAAGGGAGGATGGATGGTGGAAAGGAGGTGGTCGTGGCCTTAATATAGGGAACCATCCCAGAATTTGCCTGAGCGAAACGTGAAATAACCTCAGATCGGGAAAAAATGTCGCGGGAAACGATCCCAAAACGTTTCAGTCCAATATCACATTGATTTCAGATTTTGATACAGGTCTTTAGTAGATCTTAATTTGAACAGCCAATACACACTTTTCAATAGCAGTGCATTAAATTTAATGACTTATCCAATAGGTAGATTTTTATTGGAACATTTATAATCCACAATTTTCATTTGTTTATATATAAAAAAAAATTACCCTCAAATTATAACTGATTGAAAAGTACTGAGTTTTCGATAGTAAAACATCATATCATTGGCAACTGATTTAGTGAGAACCTGTATTATTTACCTGAGTCATCATCGCGGTCGTCCGTCGCTCCGTCGCAGTGCAGGACCTGGTAGAGGAAGTCGATGTATCTGGAGGCGAGCTTCAGCGTCTGTATCTTGGAGAGTTTGTCAGAGGGTAGCGTCGGAATGATCTTCCTCAGCGACGTGAACGCCTCGTTCAGACTCTGCGTTCTCTGTCGCTCCCGTACATTCGCCATCACCCTCTGCGTCTGCAGGTCCTCGTACGACTGCGTCTTCCTCCTCATCTTGCAGTTCACGTCGGAGTTCTCTTCATCGTACGACGACTTCGACGAGGTCTTCCGCTTCCGTGATCCCTTCTGCGCCTCCTTGTACCGCTTCACATCCTCAAAGTCGTCGCGCGACGACGTCGGCTCCTCGTGGAAGCGTCTCTTGTAGTCGACGTCGGTGTAGGGGAGGCCGGCGAGAGGGTAGTGGTTGTAGCTCTGCGAGTAAAACTGGGAGAGGAACGACGGCGATGTCTTGGAGGGTGACTCTGGTCTTGGTGGACAGCTCAGGTCGATGAGGTGGGCGGACTGAGTGTCGTCTAGCTCTGTCTTGTAGGACGCCGTTGGGAAGTCGTAAGAGGGTGAACTAGAGCGGCTGTGGGTGTAGGCGTTGGGGTTGGAATGATGGGGGTTGTTTGTTAGAGGTGGTAGCATCATTATGTGATGCTCGTCTTCTAGTTTAAGATGCATATTATACGAATTATAACAAATAACAAAACACTTTGTTCAAGGTTTACACAAAAATTTGTCCAACGAGTCAAAATAAAAATTAATTAAAAATAAGTATTTCACAATCTTGATTGTGACGCATCGATATGTATATCTGTGTTAAAAAAAACTGATAACTAGGATCTTGACGGCGACGCAAAAGAGGTTTCGATAAACTGAAATGAACGTGTGCGGACGAAAGCTTGGAACTAACTGCCAGATAAAACTTTTGCGAACTGCTCGGTGACTCTTCTCGTTCGTTTGAAAGCTGACGTAGATCCATTCAAAGATTTCTCATGAAAAGTAGAGCAACTGATTGGCTAAGAGGAGGGAGACCACGCCCAGCCTAAATCTTCGGCCCTCTTGCACCCCCGCGGTGGGGTGAGTGTGGTGAGGGGGTGAGGGTAACCGAGAAGATTTGGTGTCGGGAGGGAGAAAAAATTATCTTTGGTGGAATCAACAAAATCTGGAAACTGAATTATAAATAATTTTGACTATCAAATGTAGTTGGAATTAAGAACAATTAATGTGAATGTTATTTTAAATCTATTATTAATAGTTGCATAATTTAAATTATATCAAACATTTCTTAACTCATTTTTGCTTGAACTTTGTGTTTCTTTGAAGCTGTTTTCTCTGAAATAAGTTGCAAATTATGTACCCACATAAAAGTACATTTGACACATTCAAGCTTTCTTGAATTTGAAATTGTAGAGCACAAGTTATTCAAAGCTTGAAGCAAAAACATCTTACTACAACTCATTCAATAGGTGCTGAGAACCAATAATTTGGAATGAATCATTGCACATCAATCAGCAATAAATTTATTTTGAAATCCATGCGAAATATAATTTTTAAAACTTTTCTTACTTTGTATATTTTGTATTTTAGCATAGAGGATTTTAGTTTAGTTGCCTCATCCACATTTTCTCAATTTTCTTGACTCATTTTAGGATTGACACTACATAAGTTTTGAAGATTTTTTCTAATATGCAGATAGATTTCATATTTCGAAATTCAATACTTTCATGAACCTAATGATGCAGAAAAAGTTTTCAAAAGCTCTCAAACAATATCGCAAAATCCATTGAAATCACGGCTTCAACTTGGAATTGCCGATTGACTTGTAAAGTCACATGAATATGAACGAGGTCTGGCAACACTGGAAGGGATGAATATGATTCGAGCGGGAATGGATGGGATCAAGGAGGGTCCGCTAGGGAAGACCGCGCTCTCAATGACATCTCCGACTTCCGGTTGTCACGTGACAGTTGTGCATGTGACGGCGGCGTCACGGGGAGGACATCACACTCCCTTCTGTCTGCCTCGCTCCTGATACTTGACAACATCACATTCAAATGCAAACATTCCATTGCTTGGAATTAGATAGAAGTACACAATTGAATCACTTATCAAGAAAGGGCGTCAGTCCATTCAGAGAAAAATATTAAATACTGTCCTGGATTGATCCCATTTCCTTCAAATTTAGCCATAAAAAGTACTGGGACTGACACAAATTGCTAAATTTGTGTCTACATGCTAAAGCCCCATTTACACGGTGCAATTTCTTGTACAACTTCTGTACCACACTTCTGTGTCACACTTCTTGAATGGAAATTAGAACATGTTTTAAGTTCTGTGACAGAAAGTTGCGTCGTGTAAACACAAAATTGTATGAAAAATGGGAATGTGACACAGAAGTTGTTCAAGAAATTGCACCGTGTAAATGAGCTTAAGAGGTGATTTAAAAAAAGTAAATTTCACTATTTTTCGACTAATAAGTGTGAATTCATTGCTTGAAACTCGATGTGGCTTTGCAGGATTTATTGATGAATTTATGTATAAATTCTATAAAAGTAGGGCATACATAATTTATTTCTTGATTGTCTGAAGATGGGTATTAATATTTTAATTGGCTTCATATGAGGGCTAATCGTAAGGTGTTTTACTATAAAACTTGGATTTGATTAAAAATGTTAAGAACTCCCATTTCAAAAAAAATAAATAAAAAAAAATTAGAACAGAAAAAATGGTACTTTTTGATTATGGCAGTATATTAAGGCTGCATTTCACCAAGATTCCAAACCCGGGTTAGAGGCGGTAAACCTGGTTTAGAGGCTCCTAAACCAGGTTTACCGCCTGCGTTTCACCAAGATTCGATAATTTTGTACCAAATCATGTAGAAGCATGCAATGGAAATTGATGCAGCCCTATGCCAAAGTAAACGTTGTATTCCTTTTCGTCAGCTATTTTGTAAATAAAATACATGCAAGGAAGCTATATTTCTAGCGTTATTAGGTGAAAATTGAGACACAAATTTTCTTTCTTGACATTGACAACCTTTTTTAAAATTTGATTAAACGTCAAGATAAACTATTCCGACAAAATATCAGAGAATTCGTTCCACAAAGGTTTGAAAATCTTTCACGAAAAATTATTTAAAAATCCATCATTGTCAGTTCATTATTAATCATTTGAATTCTTGTGTGAAACGCTCTTTGAACCACACATTTGGAAAACATTAATAATAACGACAAACCGTAACTTTCTAACTTTGCGATTTATATTACGATACGTAAAACGGTAGTCTCTTCTTGAGATGCTCAACCGTAGCCAACGAAATGACGGATTTTATTACCACCAACCATGCAGTTCCAGTCTGCCGAATCTACTGCTACACCAACTTGCAAGCGCCCTCAAAAAACACCTAAAAATAATCCATTAGGAGCTAACCTGACGGGGAGATGTCATAAAGATTCACTTAAATAGATTTAAAAATAGGAAATCGACTTTAAAAGTCAACTGTAAGCTATGAGGTGTCATCTTTTACAAGCCAATTAATAGTATTTGTGGGAGAAAGGAAGGAAGCATTGCTCAACGCGGAAAGAAAACGTGTAAATTATGTTTTGTGGTCTAGAAAGCTCTTTGGCGAGGGCGACTTTAATTGCAAGCTCATAGTTTCTTTAGATACGTTTTGGGATATGTAATATATAATTGTGTTTTCTTTGTTGAGGTTTGACGAACTATTTTTTTGATTTATTTACGGTGGTTGACATCTTGGTCATTTGCACCTACTTGTATTTTAGAGACAGCTGCTGTTTTCTTTTACACGGAGTGATTTGTGTATGGGTTTATTTGGAGAACCAATAACAATGAGTTTAATTTTGATTTTTTTGCCAAATCACTACAAATTATCGTGTCCATGAATTGTATCAGAAATTTTATGAGGCACTAACGGAATATTCAAATGAACAACGAGGTTTCTCAAAAGTTTTTCTTTTAGTATTTTTCTTCATATGAGGAACGCACAGTTCTACCTCACTGTACTAAATAATGGCACACACTGAAGTACATTACGACCTCTGGCACGACCTCAAAGTTCTAAATACGGTTATAGTTTACGATTAAATTCACATTTAACTCTTGAGGGTTTACCACTGGTCATACTCCAAGTGGCAGTTCTTAGTTATGTTACTCATTGATTTTTGAAAATTCTGTTCTGTGAAGACGAGACTCAAAATAATGAGCAAGCATTGACGCGTCACGTAGACACGTAAAGTCACGTACCAAAACATGCACTGAACATACCTGCAATCAATTTTCTACTTGAACTTCAGGGGCTAGATTCACAAAAAGTATTACCTCGTACTATCTTTGGTATTATCATTTATCTTTCATTTAACATGGTGTTTTTGGTATCAAATCAAAAGATAGTACGTATAGCAGATAATACTTTTTGTGAATCATGGCCCCAGAGCCAGTAAAACTTCACATGTGACCATGTCATGATGTCACATGATATTTTCCAATATGGTTTAATTTTAAAACTTAGCCAAAATCCAATATTTTAACAATCCTAGATATTACTCATCTTGATCCTTCTCCATCACTTCCCCAGTCTCAGAAAGCATTAACAAAACCCCAAATTTACTCGCCAAAATTTGATGAGTTGAACTGAAAGTGTTATTTTGATCGTCACGTCAAAACACTTGTAAATAAATGCCATGTTAAATCCCGCAAGTTGAAATATGTTAGCCGAATTTTACGAGACTTGTGTAAGTTTACAATCCCCCCTCCCCCCCCCCCCCCCCCCCCACACACACAAGAACACATGACAGCCTGTAGTTTCCCGACACATGCACTCAACAACGTCATCAAAATGCAGTTTATTGTGCAGCGAAATCCCAGCACCGATGACAAACTAAATGCAAGCCAAACGATTATCATCAACGTTTATTACTATTTTAAAAAGTCATAATTATATTTATTTGTTTATCCTAGAGTGCGTTGATGGTTTCACAGGTATATAGCGTCGAATTATGTCGAGCTGTTAGTTCATATGAAATGCTTTTAGACGCCCTCGTCACCTGTACAGCTGTATATTATTTTAGGACTGAACCTTTCATTGACCACCCTCGAAGACGTTGCCCTGCTGCCTGGATGGCGATGTGCTTTTGTTTAGTCTAACGTCAACCTTTTGATAGGTGATTCTACCGACAAAGTATTACAGGAATTACATTCCAACAATTCTAGAACAAATCAAGAAATCATCATTTAAATGATGTAGATAAGTATCGATTGGCTGGGATCAGAAAGATGAGGACATTTGATTTTGTGCTCTTTAGAAAGCGAATTCACGCGAAACGTGTACAAGGCAATAACTCAATTAAAACTAATTTTAATGCAGTCTTGTTCAATCTCTTTGTTATTACTTACTAGGTAATGTATATATTTTGAGAAGGAGAATTAAATCCAAGAAAAGCACAATTTATTGCGATACGTTTCCATACAGCTTTTAAGTTGTTGGGTGTGTTTTGATTTTTGATTTTGACAACAAAATAGAAACTTGTAAATCGCATACTTTCACAGAAAGCCCTTTTGTGTGAATTATTTCAATCAATTCACAACAACCCTTAGTATAGGTACGCAGAAATAGTTTTGACGGAAAAATATCCGGATAAGATAATGGAAAAATAGGTGGACATTACCCAATTACTTCCAATATTAAAAATTATAATTGAAGGAAGAATATGAATATAGTTTATAACTTCAAATGCATTGAAATTTGTTGAAAACGTATTACACTAATATTGTAAAGCTCTGCACTAAAAGCCCCTGTCATGTTTCAAACAAAATGGTCTAGATAAGTCTGGACATTGAGCAGTATTTCCCAGATCATTGTCATCACCTAGTCTGATGACACTAGCAGACAGATGAGCCCACCCTCGCTGGATGCTGCCTGGACCAAGAGGGGGGAGACAGTTGGAGGAAACCGCAGAGGGCTGGATAATGAAAACCACAGAAAGTGTGGCACAAAAACCATCCTGACGGTGGCTAGACTGCGCCAGTCTTCCCACAACGTTGTCTCATTTCTCAAATCAGTTTAGAATCTTATTCTATCTTGAAATTACATTATACAGTCAATGCCAACATTGCAATGGTATTTATTTCTGCATTCTGCAAATCAACATTTCAGCAGCAAATAAAATAATATATTTACGTTTTTCCTTTCCAATTATTTCCTTCATTTCTACATCCACATCCACAATTACATTTACCTCCCATACATTTTGCAAATATAGGGACTCTTCGTGGACTAAGCTTGACAAGGTGATATATTTTATTCTGTTCTGAACCATA
This sequence comes from Leuctra nigra, assembly GCA_934045905.1. Lineage (NCBI taxonomy): Eukaryota > Metazoa > Arthropoda > Insecta > Plecoptera > Leuctridae > Leuctra > Leuctra nigra. The sequence continues at coordinate 17,563,064 of OW203766.1, read as the reverse complement.
TGCTAATGGCGACGCAGGAATTTGATAATGACGATGATGAAAATGGGTTGGAATGTAGGAAGGAGGTGGTCGTGGCCTATCATTTGCCCCGTGACTTAAAGAAATCCTAAAGAAACCTCAATCAGGAGGACGATCGCGGGATCGAATCCAGGACCTCTGGGGTGCAAGTCCAGTGTGTTGTTTGAACCAACTTGTTTGAGGGGGGGGGGGGGGGGGATCTAACAAATCTACCCTGAAATGAATCAATATCAGTTTTCATCTAAGATTCTTCGATGCTTTCCATATACAATGTATTAGGCCTGGGTATTACCAAGTTTAATTGTACCGGATTAAATGATTCAATTCAATCAGTATACCTATCTGATTGGCTGTACCGCCAATTTAGTCCAATATTTACTTAACTTTGGTAATACCGACTCATTATTTCTCACTGTTTATAGTTTTGTCAAGGATCGTGTATTTATTTATGTATATTTCTTATCCCAGAAAAAAACACTCCGTGTAAAAAAGGCAGCCAAGTCTCTTTACTTTAAAAAAATTCAACACCGAAAAGGAGTGATATCAAAAAAGGAGCCAAGTCAATGACATTTCCAAATATTTAATCGTATCTTTGAAATAAAAGTATAAACACCGAGAAATACTTTACAAAAGGACTTGGCGCATCGTTTTTTTAAAGACATCATTCTATCCTAAAAGTGGAAAGAAATTTACAAGTAGGTACATTTTCCTCTTTCTATTAGAGCCAGAATCTATGAATCAAGCTACTTTTAGTAATGACTATTTTATAGTTTTGTCAATGGCGATAGAAGCATGATTTTATGCTGTAATATATAAGTAATATAAGGGTGAAAGAATTACATAACAATTGGAAGTGGTGAGAATGTAGGTTTCTTTGGAAAACTTCCATGGAGTCAGGAGTCAGGATCCTCATCAGTGTGGTGTGTCTAATGTCCGCCCGTCCGATCGGGTAGCTCAGTTGGTAGAGCTCTCGCCCGGCAAGTGAGAGGTCCCAAGTTCGTGCCCCGGTTCGGTCGGATATTTTTCACAACACACATCCCTTCATATCAATTGGAAGTGGGCTCATACATATTCTTGCAGTACTGTTAATATGGCGATATTAGACTGGTATCTTTTCATAATTTGATCTTGACTGAAGGAAATCATGAAACGTTGTCAAATAATTACTAACTAATGGAACACAATTATATATTTTTGAAGTGTCAAGTGTATAAAGTTAAATTTTTTAATAGAAATTCAATATGACTGTCTTCTTTGTGAAATGTATTTTTATAAAATGTGTATTAATAGAAATTGTTACATGATGAGAAGGTATAACGCATGAGACTTAATTATATTCACCACGAAACAATATTACGAAGATAACTATTGTGTATATTTATAGAAAGCATAGACAACAAGTTTCATAGCGTATATATTCATATAGAAAATATTTTACAGAAGGTATGTATAATATGTACCTAATTGAAAGATGTTTCCCTATTATTCTAAACATTCAAAATGACGGTTGTATATAAATGGCACATGCTTATGAATAGAAAAATGTCTTTAAAAAAACGATGCGCCAAGTCCTTTTGTAAAGTATTTCTCGGTGTTTATACTTTTATTTCAAAGATACGATTAAATATTTGGAAATGTCATTGACTTGGCTCCTTTTTTGATATCACTCCTTTTCGGTGTTGAATTTTTTTAAAGTAAAGAGACTTGGCTGCCTTTTTTACACGGAGTGTTTTTTTCTAGGATATCACTTCTTTTGTTAGTTTATTCATACAGCTTGTAGCACAGCTTGTGTCCGTGCAAGAACTTATTTCTTTAAAAAAATACGTCTATGCCGATTTGGATACTTAGAAAAGTTGCGTTTGGTATATAAGATTAAAATAATTATCCAAGAAGAATAGCTTTAAGTTTCGTTACAATCGGTCCAGCCGTTTTCGATATATGACGTCACTTCCGGTTTTAGCAATGGCGGCCGAAAATAATATCGTCTTGAATTCATAATTATTACTCCTACACATTTCCAAAATTTGGTTGCAATCGGTACAGCCGTTTTTGATATATGACGTCACTTCCGGTTTTAACAATGGCGGCCGAAAATAATGTCGTCTTGAATTCATAATTATTAGTACAACACATTTCCAAAATTTGGTTGCAATCGGTACAGCCATTTTCGATATATGACGTCACTTCCGGTTTTAACAATGGCGGCCGAAAATAATGTCGTCTTGAATTCATAATTATTAGTACAACACATTTCCAAAATTTGATTGCAATCGGTACAGCCATTTTCGATATTTGACGTCACTTCCGGTTTTAACAATGGCGGCCGAAAATAATGTCGTCTTGAATTCATAATTATTAGTCCAACACATTTCCAAACTTAGGTTGCAATCGGTACAACCGTTTACGATATATGACGTCACTTCCGGTTTTAAAAATGGCCGCCGAGAACACTGCAACCTTGAATTTATAATTATTTACAAAGTACGTTTACTTATATCTATTTTAAAGTATAAAGTGGTGAATTTAGCGTCATTTAGCATATTTATGACGTCATTTCCGGTATAGGTCATAAAATGTGTGACGTCATTTCCGGTTTCGATATTTGAATCATCAAATATTACTGATTACATAAAGTTGACCGTCTAAATCGTTTAGCGCTGGTTTTGTTCTAATCTGTTTAGCCGTTTTTGAGACATGATGTCACTTCCGGTTTCAAAATGGCGGCTTCCGGTTGGTTTTATAACAAGTCAAATGAAATATCAAAAGTACAAACGTTACATAAATATCAAGACAATCGGATCAACAGTTGTTGCTGAAATGCAAATCGATGTATATTAAATTTCATGACGTCATTTCCGGTTTATTTAAAATAATGTTCAGTCTTTTGATATTGATAATCCATATAGATGACCGTCTGAAACGATTGGCGCAAATTTCGTTCCGATCGGTCCAACCGTTGACGAGATATGACGTCACTTCCGGTTTCAAAATGGCAGCACAAAAAATTCATGGGGACAAGGTTAAATCAGACGCCAAAAGTGCACACGTGGTAAAAATGTGAGATCAATCGGTTCAGCCGTTTAGGCTGTGGCCTGTTTACCGGATTTTAGCTCCAGCCTACTACTATGATTACTGATTATGAAAACCGCCCTAAAACACTGTTTTCACGGCCCTCTAGCGCGCAAAGGGCGTAACCTATTGTTCCCAAATTTGGTATATGTTGTAGGGTGGGCCATAGCTCGAAATTAAGATATTTCGCAACAATGTGAGATTTCTCAATTTTAAGATCCAGTAGGCCGAAAATGCCACTTTGATGCTTACAGTAAAAGTGGGTTTGCTCCAGCCTTTATATGAGAGTGTGCGCGCGCCGTACGACTTGGCTGGCGTGGAGCGACCGCTCCACTAGATAAATATCAATGAAAAATTAAACTTTTATAACCTAGTCCATTATGAACCGACGCCTGTTAAGTTTTGTTTAAATCGCGATTTCCAGTACTTGTCTTTTACGACAATATGCACGTGAAATTATATAAACTTCCATTTAATTGTGTTTATATAAAAGCTGAGAGCAATTAAAGTTGTGACTAAACAGAGTTAAATGATCGTTAAAAGTCGCTCTCTTCTGTGTCTTGGATGAACCGCATGGATCAAATCGATGACAGATTTTAACGATTAAAACAAAGCCGAATAATGACCGGGAAAAACCATTAAAAATATGGATAATTAAAAAAACAGATTGTATTTTAAACGTAAAAAACATACTTGGAGCTTAGTTTTATATATTTTGTTTCACATTGAGAAATTTTGAATTGTGACAAATTGGGAATTATATTTTATGAACTTGCTTTAGTTGCTATGTCCAGATCAGAAGTAGGTATCTTTGGGTCTGATGAGTAGCAGTACTTGATCCTTGTTGCGATTGAGAATAAGGTCAAAGTTATATTAGTAAGAATCTACAAAACAACCCTTAGAGCGAAGTAGCAATATTCACGGAACAGGTTGGGTGAGTGGTCAACGCTCTGAACTTGTATTCCGGAGGACCGGGTTCGATTCCCGCGGCCGTCCTTCCTGACTGGGGGTTTTTCGTTGTTTTCCCTCAGTCGACAGGCAAATGCTGGGAAGGTATCCTATACTAATAGGCCACGACCGCCTCCTTCCCACCTTCCATCCTTACCTACTCTTCACCATCATCTCCCAATCATCATCATAATCATTCATCCGTCGCCATTAGCCTCGCTGCAGAACAGTGCGACGTTAAGCCCCAACAAAAAAGGGTGTCTTTAGTCTAACAAGACATATTGTCTATTGTGCAGCGAAAGTCAATTGACAAAATTGAAGGTTTAAAAAAAAAAAGAAAAGAATAAAAGAAAGTGAATAAAAGAATTGTGTAAAGGAAAAGGTGTTAGCATCCTTCGGCGCTGAGGATTGTGCCTTTTTACCTAAAACTCTTATCTTCTTGCTAAGAATTTAATATTTTTCTAGATTATGACTGCAGATTTGACACGTTTAGTGCAATTTATATGGATTTAACAGCATAGTGCAATTATTGCGTCACCCATACTCTAATTTTTCACAGCGGAAAATTCGATTTACATGACTTTAAATAATGTTTCAAAACATAATTTCGATAAGGTCAGAATGTCGAGTAAGTTTGGGAGTGGAATGAGTCTCATCTAAGGACCTTGATCGCGATTCTAATCCCTTGTCCCAGGATGTGCGCCAGCGTGGCGTGTAATCGTTTCACGGCTTCCCAGATCGCCGACTGACCGTGGCTATCACTGCATCTCTCTGCTTTGCCGCATGCAGAACAAGTTCGTGCCTTGTTCACGCAGTCTATAGGCCTTGTGTGACGTCACATCGCCGAGGAAGATTCCCACAGTGTGCATCAGCTGCTGGGAGATGTGAGTGCGTCATTTGCATGATCTGACACTTGTGGAGCGGAGGGGAACAGCTGGTGTCATTAATCTAGGGTTTTAGACGATTAATTAGTTAATTGAATTAATTTAATTTATGATGATTTGATGCAGAACTAAGTTTTTAGCTATGAGAGACAGAGAGTTTTCTTTATGTGCAGCCGGAAAAGCTCTGAAAAGCTTTGAAAAGTTCTGGAACATAACGTTAACTTGTTCTGGCGCCAATTTATGCAGATTTCACTACATTTGATCAAAAAAACTGAATGACTTAACTTGATACGTGCACGGCATGGCATTTAGTATTTTAGTTCACGTTTTGATCACTGATGACTTGACAAATTATGAGTATATATCTTTCTAATTTGAACAAAAACCCAAATACATGACTTATATTGCTTAGGACACAACTTCGGTGATGGGAAAATTGAAAAAAATACGAGATAAAACCGGAACTCGAACCCGGAACCTCTAGCAAGAGATCTTCCGGATAAACGGATGTATACGAGCAAAACTGAACAGACATTAGACAAATCACAATTGTATCAATGTGATGTGTCCAATGTCCGTCCTTCCGGCTCAGTTGGTGGAGCTCTCCACCCGGCAAAAGAGAGGCTCCGGGTTCGAGCCCCGGTTCACCCAAATACCTTTCAAATCTCACATCCCTTCATACCATCCTGTGACTCCACTAAATGTGAAGTGGGGGGGGGGGGGGGGGGCGTGAAAGATGACATTTCGTTTTACACTGATATTAGGTACTTACTTAGGACAGTGTAATTAGACTTGTATGATGTTTTTGGTTAGAATATATGCTATTCTACATTACAGTTATTATTACACCTTCCATCACCTTCAACATTCACAAATACATCACTTATTATGCGTTTTAAACATTGACTACATGTCACATAGAAATTGAACTTATTACAGTCTTTAAATGAGTTTAAATGAGTTAAAATTACCAATTTAAGTATTAATATACTTTAGTAGTCTGTTGTACTCTCAAATACCTTTAAAAATGTAAATTACGGTGTCCTAGGTGCATAATATCATTGAAAAACGAAATGTCATCTTTCTCGGCCTAACACTAAACCCTACCCTAGAAGCTCCCATATATCTGTATCTCGTGAAATCTGTTATTTCAACGACTGTTTCCCGAAGGATGAAGTTGAGCCGGAGCTACCAGAGCGCCTCTGATGTTTGTTTATCCGAATCATCAGAGACGAGCAGGTTTGTCGTCTTGTGTTTCACTCCGTTCTAGATAATGCACCGCCTCCTGGAAATATTGTTTTAAGAAATGTCTTGTCACTCAAAATCAGTCGCGGTCTAGACTGATGCTCGGCGTGAATTCATCAAGTGAATGGGTTGGAGAGAAGGAAGTTCCTTCATTTGAGACATTAAAGGTTCCATTTTTGGGACACTGATGTGTTTTTAAAACATTTAAATTGACGTGTCGACAAAAGTAAACTGAAAAGTGAAAAAACTTAACCAATGGTGTTCTTGATCGAGTCTTTTGACTAAGTTTGGAAAAATCTTAAACATTCTCTGATAAGAGTCCATAACTATATTTCTAAAACTTTCTCGTCTGTACAGATTCCTGGCATCATGTCAAATAATTGTAATTTGACTTGAATTCCAAGAAAAAAACATGTGATTAATTTAATATTAACATCTTTAATTGATCAATTGCACAATAAATCGCCATCATATTACAAACTAGAAATTTCACTACTTTTCATTATTGCTACAATAACAAAGAACCACCAAAGAAGACCTCCGGCTATTTGTATGATTGTTGAGAAAATGTTGTGGGAAATGAATTGAACTTTGTGCATCTCTGAGAACTTTATCTTGATCAAAAAGAAGCGCAGATTGATTTTTCTTAACTTTTGGAATTCGCTAAATTCAGGAATGGCTCATAATTGTTCATAGCTTTTGAGAGTGTATTTCAAAAAGGCGTTCAGCGATTCCAAACAACTTTCGCATTTTTATTATGTAAATATTTTGTACAACATTGGTTTTACTATTCTATATAACACATAATCACACATACAACTAATAAACTCAATCTAATCTGTTGATGCATTTCACAAAAACACATACAACAGTATTACACAGACCAAAAACACCCTCAACCGAATATATTCAAACTCGATTTAATGTTCGAGATTAAACTCATGTAAAAGGCCGAAGAATGTGCTAACAGTTTCAATGTAAAATACATTATATTCACTAGGTGCCTAACAAAACTAATATAAAAATGTAAAAGTGGAAATGTGCATTATGAAAGGTGGGCAATGAACTTTTTATTTCTGGTGACATTTTAATGAATGATCGTGAAACCGGTGAAACAACATAAAATATGTCTAAAATTGATATCTTAAAACTTGTCATTTTTGCCTTATTTAAAACTAATTCTCCTATATATACATGAGTAACATATACTTTTTCCAATTTGACATAACCTATAGATATGTGAATTGTTCCAGACAATAACCTCATGATTCGATTTGGATAGTTTAAAATTATCTCCTTTTGCAACCACATTCATAGAATTGGATGCAAGAAAGTAGCAATTCTTCCTGAAATAATACTATCTATGTCTTACCACGAGTGAAGGCAGTATGAATACATACAGCGAAAAAGGCTTCACATCTTGGGATACATGATGTGCTTTTACCATTTACCATGGTTGGCATGATTTTCCCCAGTAGTCAAACCTACTTGAAAAAACCGTGGGTTAAAATGTATTTTTTTCAAAATGTGAGAGAAGATTTGCAGTGAGAGCTATAAAATCTTGTATTTTTTTTTTATAAAGTTTCAAGCACTTGTTAAATACGTATTTAATTGTAGAATTCAAAATACCACGATCTCAAAGTTGCTACAGCAAATTACAATTTTCTCTTGCCATTCAATTGTGAATTTATAGAGTGTGACCATAAATTATAACTATTTCAAATTTTAGAAATTCAAACATCTTCACTCAATATCAATGAAAAAAACCCACAGGGCCCAGTCATTTTTCAAAAACACGTTTTTCCAGCTCCAGATTAGGCGAGCATTGCTGCCTTTACACACAAAAATATCCCCAAAAGAGCATTTTATGTATTCTTTCTCTTGTAGCAAGGCAGTACTCTTTTCTAAGGTACCTGCGTTGTACATTTTCCATCTCTTGTCTTTTTAGACTTTTGCAGCCGCACGTCAAATAACAAATGACGACAGCAACCTATGTCCATTCTTTATGATATGTCCTAAACTCGTACTACATATTTCTGAGCGCCACCCTCCGACTCCTCCGTCAACGGCCACGTGTCCCAGAACTCCATCCTCTCCTTGTAGAGGTCGACGTCCATCTCGAAGTCGAGCGTCGTCGAGGCGTTGTTGGTGGTGTTGAGGGCGATGTGCAGGAACAGCGTCCTCAGCTTGCCGTCGGCGTCGGCGTCGGGCGTCGTCGACATCGGACACCACAGGAGAGAGTCCAGGTTGCACGGCGTTGACGATTCAAGGTCACAGGACATGGAGTCCGCGGCGTTGTCGTTGAAGGGCGTTGGCGTGCTGAAATCAGTTTAACATTTTAAACTTGTTCGTAAAGAATACTTTATGGCTCATGCTCTCGACAATAAGAAGGCTTTTAGAAGGAAAGTAGTCCAATAGCTACAATATAAAGTAAAATTGGAGGTATTCAAATATTCTCAGTTTGTTAGTTTTGTATAGTATTCTAATATTTTTTATTATTTATACTTTCAAAAACTATTTTTATTGATATTTTTAACACACACAAAAATTCAATAAATATGGTTTTTGAAAGTCTTATTAATAATAAAAATATTAAAAAAGGAGGGTGATATTCGTATAAAACCTTGACGGGTCGGGACTGAGATTTCGTGAGTTTCATATTTTTTCGCAGTAAAAGAAGAAAAGTATTTCAAGTACGTGAAATAAAGATCGCAAACCCCTAAAGGAGGGTATCGCTACCACAAATACCTACAAAAGAGGAACTATTACTTCACGATTATGTTCAAAATTCACTACATTCAACATTGTGTACTTGACATATTCAGTAACAACTGTCAAAAAATGAAAATAAAAGCAAAAGGCTGATTTCTCAATATTTCAACATGAATTCTGCGGCGATGACAGTGGGCGATCATTGGACGTCTCACCCTTGTTTTGCGAACGTGGTCCAGAGTGTGGTCATGACCTCCATGACCTTGACGTCCGGATGACCTTGGGGCCAATCAGGGAACAGCGCCGGCGCCCGGAACAAGTAGATCAGGTCGTCGCAGTGGCTCACACCTGAGAACACAACACACATTCACATCATTCCACTCGCCAGCGTAGAGATACATTTGACAGGAGCCTGCCTTATGATTGGATGAACGCAGAATTACTGGTTTATGAGCTCACCTCAAGAATCATTGAAATTGACTTACGCCCTTCTACCTCTGAAGCACATATATCATCTTAAAAAAAGTGAATGTATGTCTGTCTGTATGGCAATCTGTATGTTATCTATACGGCACAAAATCCTACACCCTTTAACCTATTTTTTTAACCAAATTTGCCAAAGTAACTCCTTAGTACCCTGCACAACTCATGAGAAACCTTCCCCCTCCCCCTCCCCCTCCCACCCCCTCCACCAGTACAGAGTTGTTTACCTACAACAAGAAACATTACGCTCAGGCGCTACTTCGAACATTTTGAAACGCCGTCAAGATAGGCTACCTGCATCTCGCCGGTGTATCAATAGATGCCTAACGCTCAGGGGCGTCGCATCAGCTGGGCAATGCCGTTAGTACCATAATACAGCTAGCTAACACAGACCACTAGAAATGAAATCACTCTCCTATAACTTTTTATAGATGCTAGTCGGTCGTATCGAGACGTCAATGAATTAGGACTTCAATAAGTTCGTCCGTATTTTCAAAGCGTTTCCCATAAGAGAACCACTACAAGGTCGGAGGGAAATGTTTCTCTGGATGTACCAAGACACAAACTGACCGTATTTCGTGGGGTTCTGCGCAAAGAGGGCTGCGTAGCTGTACAGCCCCGGGTATTGGAAGTTGTACATGAAGACGTTGCTGTGACCTTGACGTGCGTGCAGCAGCGCAGATGTGTGGATGCCGCGCACGAACGAGCGGTCCGAGTACAGCTGGAGGAACACAAACGTAACATTACACATGCAGCAGCGCAGATGTGGTACAGCTGCAGGAACACAAACGTAACATTACACGTGCAGCAGCGCAGATGTGTGGATGCCGCGCACGAACGAGCCGTCCGGTTACAGCTGGAGCAACACAAACGTAACATTACACGTGCAGTAGCGCAGATGTGGTACAGCTGGAGGAACACAAACGTGAACATTACACATGCAGCAGCGCAGATGTGTGGATGCCGCGCACGAACGAGCGGTCCGAGTACAGCTGGAGCAACACAAACGTAACATTACACATGCAGCAGCGCAGATGTGGTACAGCTGGAGGAACACAAACGTAACATTACACATGCAGCAGCGCAGATGTATGGATGCCGCGCACGAACGAGCCGTCCGGTTACAGCTGGAGCAACACAAACGTGAACATTACACATGCAGCAGCGCAGATGTGTGGATGCCGCGCACGAACGAGCCGTCCGGTTACAGCTGGAGGAACACAAACGTAACATTACACATGCAGCAGCGCAGATGTGTGGATGCCGCGCACGAACGAGCCGTCCGGTTACAGCTGGAGCAACACAAACGTGAACATTACACATGCAGCAGCGCAGATGTGTGGATGCCGCGCACGAACGAGCGGTCCGAGTACAGCTGGAGGAACACAAACGTAACATTACACGTGCAGTAGCGCAGATGTGGTACAGCTGCAGGAAAACAAACGTGAACATTACACGTGCAGCAGCGCAGATTTGGTACAGCTGGAGGAACACAAACGTAACATTACACATGCAGCAGCGCAGATGTGGTACAGCTGGAGGAACACAAACGTAACATTACACATGCAGCAGCGCAGATGTATGGATGCCGCGCACGAACGAGTGGTCCGAGTACAGCTGGAGGAACACAAACGTAACATTACACATGCAGCAGCGCAGATGTGGTACAGCTGGAGGAACACAAACGTAACATTACACATGCAGCAGCGCAGATGTGTGGATGCCGCGCACGAACGAGCCGTCCGGTTACAGCTGGAGCAACACAAACGTGAACATTACACATGCAGCAGCGCAGATGTGTGGATGCCGCGCACGAACGAGCGGTCCGAGTACAGCTGGAGGAACACAAACGTAACATTACACGTGCAGTAGCGCAGATGTGGTACAGCTGCAGGAAAACAAACGTGAACATTACACGTGCAGCAGCGCAGATGTGGTACAGCTGGAGGAACACAAACGTAACATTACACATGCAGCAGCGCAGATGTGTGGATGCCGCGCACGAACGAGCGGTCCGAGTACAGCTGGAGGAACACAAACGGGAACATTACACATGCAGCAGCGCAGATGTGTGGATGCCGCGCACGAACGAGCCGTCCGGTTACAGCTGGAGCAACACAAACGTGATAATTACACATCGCATCTTCGAATTCATTCACACAACAGGAAATCGAAGTTCACGAAACTAAAATAAAATACTTATTTCAGAACTTTTTGGGTTGGATTGCATCAACTTTGATACTTTTTAGTTCTTAAGCCCCATTTACACGGTGCAATTTCTTGTACAACTTCTGTGTCACAAAAGTTCTGCACATGTGCAGATTCTATTTATCATCTCAAAAGTGATACTGCGCACGAGCAGATAAACGGTGGCACAGAAGTTGTTCAAGAAATTGCACCGTGTAAATGGGGCTTTAGAATGAGAAATAATGTATTAAATTTTGCTGACATGGAGATGCTATTTTCTCGCAACCATCTATAAATTAATTTATTTAAAATTTTGAATGATGGATAACGGATTTTGGTTTCAAACGATCCCCCGAAAGAAATAGATTTGGCTTCAAAATCAGTGACTATGGTTAACAACAAACGATAAGGTTGTAGATAATGTAAATAATGTAATTTTTTTTAAATTTTATGGCCAGTTCTTCAAAGCTCTGATAAATTTAAACAGATGATTTTCTCTTGCCATGGCAACAAGTTGTTTAGTGCTAAAAGCCAACAACCAATGGCATTCCTTGACTTAACTACAGCAATAACCATCCTCTTCAAACCTTGGTTTACAACAATTGACGAACTTACATCTATGAATCCCAGAGCTTCACTCGACAACAGCGGCAGTTTGTCGTTGAGGTAAAACCGCGTGACGTTCGCCCACACTTCGTCGACGAGGTCCGCAGGGAAGCTGACGTCGATCTCGAGGAGGCGCGGCCCCAACGACGTCCACTGAGCGTTCAGGCTGGCCAGGAGGGTGGCGTCGGACACGATAGCTGTAGAAGATGGTCATATTACTTGATTGAGCGAGTGGCTCCTTTTAACTCTTCTGGGGTATTTGTTTTGTATTTTACTGGGGATATGGTTGCACAGTCGCCGTCGATCAGAAAGTTTGAACCACATGCCAACTCTGTTGCTTGCTGCCTGTTTTTTTAATCGTGCATTTGTTAAAATTAAAATAAACAATACATTTCTCGTGATTGTCTGAACAATTAAAATAGTCAGATCAAGTTTAAATTTTAAATGGTCGTTAAGACTACAATTTACTCAGTATTATTTTATAAATTTTCAGTCCAATTGGTCAAGAACGTATGCACTGCTTGACATTTTTAATTTTTTGAAATAGCTGTCAGAATTTGACTGTATCTAATAGACCATTTTAAATATTATCTCGGTGGCTCTGCTTTTTAAGAAAAATCATATGCAGTATTATTTCCAGACACCTTAGTCCCTGTTTTACCTATTGTTGAAACAGGGACTAAGGCGTCTGGAAATCAAACTGCATATGATTTTTCTTAGAAAGCAGAGCCACAGAGATAATATTTAAAATGGTCTATTGGGAACGACTTCATTTGTTTCTTCATAAATGAAAGTTAGTTCTGTGAATTATTCTCAGTATTTTCGCTTATATTTGTGGATTAATCGCTAGTTTTGCATGTTTGTTGTGTTAAATGGTGATATTAGATATTTTGGGAGCCATTCAAACCATTTTTCCGCGTCAGAATCTGTTTAAAGTATTAGAAAATAGTTTTATATACTAGGTCTACGAAACCTACCAAGAGACGCTTGTAGCTCATTTGGACTTGAAGTAATGTGAGCAATGAGTGGAATATATAAAGTTTGGAGTGATGAAGTAAACCGGCTAGATGCCCCTTCAGCTGTAGACAATGTCATAAACATTTCTAGTCAACCCATAGGAGCTTCTATAAATGATTTTTCGTCTAGTGATGAATCGGACACGGAGCTAATGCAAGTTGAGTCTGCAACCAATGAGATGTCTTTGAACATAGTTCCCGATGGTTTCACGATGGTGACAGGAAATAAAAGGCGTCGTAATTGTAACGATCGTCCCAGCACACGATCATCTGGGTCAGATGCTTCAGGCCCATCATCCAAGAGAGTGATCAACCTTGTGCGTACGCAGAACTCATTTGAGCCGCTTGCAAGTGCAAATGATATGGACACGACCCCGATGACGGCGGAGACTTTGCCAGATAAGAAGTATAAAATCCCACCAATAGTGATTCAAAATATGAAATCTCATAAGGCATTAGTTGAGTTGCTCTCCGCTGTATGTCCAGAACAAGGGGCATTCATAATCAAACCTGGTCTCGAAGTTTCTCGAGTAATCATTAGAGATATTACCTCGTACAAACTAATTACCTCCGCCCTAGACTCGACTGAGGGAATAGAGTACTACACGTTTCCAACTGAGCGCACTAGATCACAGCGTTTTGTTCTGAGAGGTCTGCCACAATCTGCTGAAACAGAAGACATTCAAGAGGAGCTGAAGCAGCAAGGCTTCAATGTCCGCTCTGTGCGGCAGATGAAGATGCCTGGAGACAGTACACGTCTTTTGCCCCTTTTTGAATGTACGCTAGTAAGTACGAGTGGTCAGGCTCCAGTGGACCTCAGCCAAATCAAGAGACTCCTCTACTGCGTGGTCTTCACCGAGGCCCCACGGAGCAAGAAGATTAATGTCATACAATGTTTTAATTGTCAAAGAGTGGGTCATACGGCCAAATTTTGTCATCGCCAGCCACGATGTGTTCGATGTGGAGGTGTGCATCAGGTTAAGGAGTGTAAGGAGTCACCAGAAACAGCAAAGTGCTGTAACTGCAATCAGCAGCATGCCGCTTGCTACCGAGGATGTGATGTCATCAAGGCAGCAACTCGTCATGCTACTCGAGCCCGACGTCCACAGCAGCAAGATGGCTCTTCTCCACAGCATGATAACCGAGGGAATACTCAGACGCAACCCACGCCCGTGCCACGAGTCTCATTGGCGCAACCATGGACTTTTGCTTCTGTTTTGAACACTCAGATAAATCCAGAGCAACCCTCGTCCTCAAACACCACTGCCTTAGAAGAAGCAGAGAGGCCACCCAATGCTCTTCCTGAACTCGTACAACCGGTAGTACCTCAACAATCAACTATTGATTGGATAGCCCTTATAAACGGCATTGCAATTTTTATAGTTAATATGAACATTCACCCCATCGTTACGTCTCTGGCAAGTTTTGTGCCAACTCTTCTTTTGTCTGTACAAAATCGCAATGCCAGCGATTAATTCAATTAATCTAATCATTTGGAATGCTAATAGCATAAGTTCTCGTAAAGACGAATTACTTCTATTGATGGAATCACGAAATTTAATGGCTGCCCTTGTCTGTGAGACCCATCTTAACCCTAAGGACAAGCTTAAGCTTGCCAATCACTCAGTGTATAGAACTGATCGTCCAGGAGACAGGAGAGCAGGAGGGACTGCAATCATCATTGACAATCGAGTAAGTCACTACGAGATTGTTTTACCTGAAACGAAATCAATAGAGGCTACCGCTATCCTGCTTTTTACTAAACTGGGTCCACTCCGGCTTATAGCCACGTATTGTCCTCCGCGAACTAAGCTTCTCACAGCAGATATAGAAGCATTAATGGACTCGAATTACCCGACTATTCTCGGTGGCGACCTTAATGCTAAGCATACAGCCTGGAACTCGCGAGTTGTCAACGCCAATGGCCGCACTCTCCTTTCACTCTCCCGTATAAGTGACTTTACTGTGACTGGACCGCAAGAAGCGACACATCTTCATATCCCTACAGGAAGAGCTGATGTTCTTGACATTGCGGTGGTGAAAAATCTGCGACATTCCATTGAATTAGAAACACTTTTAGAATTGTCTTCAGATCATAATCCTGTACTTTTGAGCGTAGGGGACTCATACGAGACCGTTGATCCCATCATTCGATTCAATTACAGAAAAGCAGACTGGGAAAAGTTCAGAGAGCATTTATCAAATAAGTTGGAGAGTGGACCACTTGATTCGCATCAGGATATAGATTTAGCAGTAAATAAATTAACGGAAAATATTATGAAAGCAAGAGCGATCAGTGTTCCCATTTGTAATACAAAAAGGTGCACAATATTTGATCTTCCACGTGGAATTAAACTGTCAATAGCCACTCGAAACCGTGCACGTAGGAGATGGCAGGCGCTCAGAACACCTGATTTACATGAAGAATATAAGCTCTTAGACAGATCTGTAAAGGAATTAATTCGTCGCCACAGGAGAGAGAGGTGGGAAGATGCTGTAGCCACACTAGAACCAGGGAGTCGTCCACTCTGGTCCATGGCAAAACGACTGACAAGAAGCAAACAACCAAATCCACCCATTCAAGGTAGTACACACCTTGCATGCAGCCCACATGATAAGGCAGAAGTTCTAGCAGATTCGCTTCAAAATCAGTTTTCCCCAAACCCGCCGACTAATTCATCAGCACATATCGAGGCTGAAGTAAGAACCCATCTTGCTATACACAAGGCGCAGGCTGAAGATGATGAAGTCGTTCTCTGCTCTATGGACGAAGTAATTATATATCTAAATGAACTTGCAAATGGCAAGGCACCTGGTATTGACGAGATCACAAACACGATTCTTAAAGAACTTCCTATACCTGCCGGTGAACGTATCCTTGAAATATTTAATGCCAGTCTCCGTCTTCAACACTTCCCCACCCAATGGAAAGTAGCCAAAGTCATTGTGTTCCCGAAAGCGGGAAAGAATCTTCGTGACCCTGCAAATTACCGGCCGATTAGTCTCCTCTCATCACTATCGAAGCTTTTTGAAAAGGTCCTTCATGCTCGAATTAGAGGCCACGCAAACGCTACAAAGCTGCTGATCAATGAGCAGTTTGGCTTTCGACAGAAGCATTCAACAACACATCAGCTTCTACGTGTGGTTGACAAGATAAACGATGGATTTAAAAAGCTGAAAGGAACTGGTATAGTTTTCCTGGACGTTGCTAAAGCATTTGATATAGTTTGGCATGAAGGCCTACTACAAAAACTAATTAAATATCAATTCCCCAACTACTTAATCAATATCATCCACTCCTATTTAAATCAAAGATCCTTCACCGTACACATCAACGGTGCCTGTCCTTCAGCGAGGCCTATTCTGGCTGGAGTTCCTCAGGGATCTATCATTAGCCCCATCCTCTTCAACATCTTCACCAATGACATCCCAACTAACATTCCGGACACCGAAGTAGCTTTCTATGCTGACGATGCCGCAGTCATCTGCCAATCTATGGCATCTAATCAACTTGGCCCGCCTCTGCAAAAAGCATTAGACGTACTCAGCCACTGGTATACAGAGAACCGTATAGCCCTAAATTCATCTAAGACAGAGGCAACACTCTTCACCAAGCGACGGAAATTTCAACCCCCTACCATAAACATCACTGGTACAGATGTCTCCTGGTCTCCCAGCAATGTTTACCTGGGTGTCACCCTGGATGCCAAGCTCTCCTGGAAGGCCCACGCTGAGAAGATTGCCAGCAAGGCCAACGGGAAGACGGCGGCGCTGTTCCCACTGCTCAAAAGCAAATCCATGCCGCTCACCAGCAAGCTGCTTCTTATCCAGAGCGTCATCGTGCCCACACTGACGTACGCCTCACCAGTGTGGTACGAGAGGACTTCAGCGGGAGCGAGAACAATGCTGCAGAGGGTGCAGAACAGGGCCCTCAAGATCGCCCTGCGCACTCCGATGTTCACCCGGACGAAGAGCATACACCAAGATATAGGATTTGCCTATCTCCACGAAGTCATGGAAAATCAGAGAGAGTCGTTCTACGCAGCACTCGGAGACCATGGAAATCCACTAATCAGCAGACTGGCTGATGTTACTTCCTAACTCTTGACTCCTATAGTCTAAATTTGTGTCAATGTTTTACAATTTTTATAATTTCCAAATGTCATGACAGAGTTATGTACAAACATTATGTGTATGGTATCTGAAAATTCAGGCACTACAAGTATGTAGTAGCCAACAAGAGCGAAGATCTATTGGGAACTGCAACTTGATTTGATTTGCTTTATGCACCCAGATTTATAGATGGCTGCATTCTCAATTTCAATGATTGTATGTTGATTGAATGGATCATATTTCAATTCAGTATGGATGTAATGTTTTCTATGAGTTACAGAATTCCGGTTCGAGATTTTGCGCTCTCGGTGCTCGCTCATCAACGCGATACACTGGCCGTTTTCCTAGTTATATTCTGAACACTTGCACATTCCAACGAAGCTATAGATATAATAGAAGATATAATTTTATGCATGCAAAGCGACCTAATAATATGTAGTTGGTAAACGTAATTAAAATCTGTAACGTCAATGTTTTACAAGTATTTAAGTGGTTAACTTGTAAATGACGTTACTACAGTGACGTATATACCACACCTGCGAGTAGTTATGACGAAAATTATCATGAATTATGAAAAATTGCAGCCTGTTTCTTAAATTTTAAACGAATAACGGACACTCCCAAAAACTCTGTACAATTTTCTTGACGTGTTTTTTTACTCGTTGGTTCCACTCACAAACCAAAGTTTTAGCCAAAACCAGAGACTTTTAAATTTTTTACCATCTTTCTATAATTTACACAGTACCTAAACATAAAAAATACTGTAAATTTCATGGTACGAACTTATTACGTTTGCAAAATTTAGCTGTGATTTAGCTGTGATTTTCTGCTGGGATTTTGCAATACTTGAAATTTCATGATCTATTGTCACAACAAAAGCTTCCTTGTCATCCCGTCATATTGTGACAGTGTATGTAAATGTAACGTGTACGTGTACACGTATACAACGATACACGTGTAACGTGTATGTACGTGTACTCACGTAGAGCTCTGATGATGCCCTCCTGCGCAATGATACACGTGTAACGTGTATGTACGTGTACTCACGTAGAGCTCTGATGATGCCCTCCTGCGCAACGATACACGTGTAACGTGTATGTACGTGTACTCACGCAGAGCTCTGATGATGCCCCCCTGCGCAACGATACACGTGTAACGTGTTTGTACGTGTACTCACGTAGAGCTCTGATGGTGCCCTCCTGCGCAACGATACACGTGTAACGTGTATGTACGTGTACTCACGTAGAGCTCTGATGATGCCCCCCTGCGCAACGATACACGTGTAACGTGTATGTACGTGTACTCACGTAGAGCTCTGATGATGCCCTCCTGCGCAACGATACACGTGTAACGTCTATGTACGTGTACTCACGTAGAGCTCTGATGATGCCCTCCTGCGCAACGATACACGTGTAACGTGTATGTACGTGTACTCACGTAGAGCTCTGATGATGCCCTCCTGCGCAACGATACACGTGTAACGTGTATGTACGTGTACTCACGCAGAGCTCTGATGATGCCCTCCTGCGCAACGTACACGTGTAACGTATATGTACGTGTACTCACGCAGAGCTCTGATGATGCCCTCCTACGCAACGATACACGTGTAACGTATATGTACGTGTACTCACGCAGAGCTCTGATGATGCCCTCCTGCGCAACGATACACGTGTAACGTATATGTACGTGTACTCACGCAGAGCTCTGGTGATGCCCTCCTGCGCAACGATACACGTGTAACGAGTATGTACGTGTACTCACGTAGAGCTCTGATGATGCCCTCCTGCGCAACGATACACGTGTAACGTATATGTACGTGTACTCACGTAGAGCTCTGATGATGCCCTCCTGCGCAACGATACACGTGTAACGTGTTTGTACGTGTACTCACGTAGAGCTCTGATGATGCCCTCCTGCGCAACGATACACGTGTAACGAGTATGTACGTGTACTCACGTAGAGCTCTGATGATGCCCTCCTGCGCAACGATACACGTGTAACGTGTATGTACGTGTACTCACGCAGAGCTCTGATGATGCCCTCCTGCGCAACGATACACGTGTAACGTATATGTACGTGTACTCACGCAGAGCTCTGATGATGCCCTCCTGCGCAACGATACACGTGTAACGTCTTTGTACGTGTACTCACGTAGAGCTCTGATGATGCCCTCCTGCGCAACGATACACGTGTAACGTGTTTGTACGTGTACTCACGTAGAGCTCTGATGATGCCCTCCTGCGCAACGATACACGTGTAACGTGTATGTACGTGTACTCACGTAGAGCTCTGATGATGCCCTCCTGCGCAACGATACACGTGTAACGTATATGTACGTGTACTCACGCAGAGCTCTGATGATGCCCTCCTGCGCAACGATACACGTGTAACGTCTTTGTACGTGTACTCACGCAGAGCTCTGATGATGCCCTCCTGCGCAACGATACACGTGTAACGTATATGTACGTGTACTCACGCAGAGCTCTGATGATGCCCTCCTGCGCAACGATACACGTGTAACGTCTTTGTACGTGTACTCACGTAGAGCTCTGATGATGCCCTCCTGCGCAACGATACACGTGTAACGAGTATGTACGTGTACTCACGTAGAGCTCTGATGATGCCCTCCTGCGCAACGATACACGTGTAACGTATATGTACGTGTACTCACGCAGAGCTCTGGTGATGCCCTCCTGCGCAACGATACACGTGTAACGTGTATGTACGTGTACTCACGTAGAGCTCTGATGATGCCCTCCTGCGCAACGCTGCCCATCAGCCACGGCACCCGGGCGAACTGTCCTGCGTTGATCAGCGACATCGGGTAGTCGGTGAGGAACGCGTCGGCACCCTCTCGTTCCAGCACGGGGCCGTACGTCACCAGGGGGTCGATTGACCAGAACTACAACAAGGAGGCGGCTACTGTATGGATAATTGTATATGAATTTGTATGGAATTTAGACTGTAATTTGTGTGGAACGTACGTGGAAGTTATCGCCGCTGTCGGTAAGATTGAGCGCGTCGACTTGACGTAGACATGCGACGAGCTCGACGGAGTCCTCTTGACGACATCCCACGAACTCCCCCTGCCGCCTTGCCGTTGCCGACCCCACGCCCGGCCGCGCCCAGAGCGACATCGCCGTCCCACTCTCACTTATAGCTCGGTGGAACAGTCCTGTAATACAAAGAGAATACCTATACTTGGAGGACTGCAACGTCTTATATCGAGAGGGTAGTTGAAAGGGTGACAGTTCTGTCTTGCTTTCGCCTTTGTGTCAGAGAGACTGGGGTGTTTTGGGGGTAAGTGTGACGACCTCTCTCCACCTGTTATCAGTCTCTCGACGGCGCGGGTTGTGGAGGCTCGTGCTGTGAATGTTACACCGTCCTTCGGATGGGACTTAAAACCGTTGGCCCCCTTGGTATATTTCTTTAGGAGTAGGCTACATGCCGGTACCGGGTTTCCTCTCCTCCTTTCTATTATCTCACTAGTGGAGCCCGGCTTCGTTGAGAATATTTCTACCCTCTCATCATCCTCCTTGTGACCTACCTCTGGACAACGGGGAGAGCATGTGGTAGTGGACGCTGACGGCTCCCGCGCTCTGCCCGAAGATCGTCACCACATCGGGATCGCCTCCGAACGTCCTAATGTGATCGCGCACCCACGTGAGGACGGCGACTTGATCCTTGAACCCGTAGTTGCCGGGGGCGGCGTCGTCGCCGGTGCTCAGGAAGCCGAGGGCGCCGAGACGGTAGTTGAAGGTGACGAGGACGACGTTCTTGTCCATCAAGTAGTCGGCGCCGTTGATGTAGCTGGCGCCGGTGCCCGTGAACCAGCCGCCGCCGTGGATGTAGACCATGACGGGCAGGTTCGCCTTGACGCCCACCTGTGACGACAACATTCACGCTCTCTTCAGTGTTCACGATAATCACACATTTGCCAACATATGAAATCAATTAATCATAAATACACTCTTCCGAAATAGTATACATTCTATGAGGGAAATGTAATAAAATACATATTATAAAAAAGTAAAAGTGAGAATACACACAAATAGGATATAATTCTTGACATTGTAATGTCTATCCTCAATGTTGATATTCTTGACAAACAAAGTATTCCAAGAAATTGAGCCTTTTTGTGTGTATTCCATGCCCTTTCCGTTCCCTCATGGGATGGCAAAGTATACTAGGTGCAAAATATGGAAGATAAACCTAAGTTTATATTCTAGCTCAATAATACAAGATAAAGTTTGTTCCTAGGAGAATAAAAGGTATCGGAAGCGCTAATATTGATGATGACATGAGTGTCACCCTCACCTGAGGCGTGTAGACATTGAGGTAGAGACAGTCCTCCTGGCCAGACAGTGAGGGCGTTGTGAGGAGATAGTTCTTCTGCGTGCACATCGGCGCATCCTGGGTGGCGTTGATCTCTCCGGCGCCTAGTGACAGCGGCTGTGGCGCCTGTAGGAGACAAGTGATATTAGAGGTAGAGACAGTCCACCTGGCCAGACAGTGAGGGCGTTGTGAGGAGATAGTTCTTCTGCGTGCACATCGGCGCGTCCTGCGTGGCGTTGATCTCCCCGGCACCTAGTGACAGCGGCTGTGGCGCCTGTAGGAGACAAGTGATATTAGTGGTAGAGACAGTCCTCCTGGCCAGACAGTGAGGGCGTTGTGAGGAGATAGTTCTTCTGCGTGCACATCGGCGCATCCTGGGTGGCGTTGATCTCCCCGGCGCCTAGTGACAGCGGTTGTGGCGCCTGTAGGAGACATTTTTTTTAGGAAAATTTTCAATTATAACTGTCAATATAACAGTGAAACATCAGATACATGGGCGCCGGCAGAATATCTGGGGGGGGGGGGGGGGGGCACCCCCCACTCTGCCCCTCGGAGCGGTTTTTTTAGGAAAATTTTCAATTATAACTGTCAATATAACAGTGAAACATCAGATACATGGGCGCCGGCAGAATATGTGGGGGGGGGGGGGGGGGGCGCCCCCCACTCTGCCCCTCGGAGCGGTTTTTTTTAGGAAAATTTTCAATTATAACTGTCAATATAACAGTGAACATCAGATACATGGGCACCGGCAGAATATCTGTGGGGGGGGGGGGGGGGGGGGCCATTCTGCCCCTCGGAGCGTTTTTTTACACTTTGAAATAATTTTGAAACATTTTAAGGTGCATTTTGTAATTATAAATAACGCAAAACTTTTATTTTTTCCTGACAGACAAACCCATCCCATGGGCCATGATGAGATAGATTGTGGGTTTCACGGAAAACTTCCAGTGGATGATGATGAGTGGAACATGGAACCGTTTATTATAGTAAATAAAAACCTTAACCAACTCATCGAAATATTTAGGAAGACATTTTGAATTTTAAAGATTGAGTCAGCTGACTTCCAATGGTGCAAAATAAATCTTTCAAATTCGAATTCATAGCTTTACATTTAATTTGACACTAATTGATGTAGACACATTATCGTGATAGTTGATCTTGGTAAATGCACTTTTCTCATAGAGCTCAAGGTCGTAGATGCACATCCGGTGCTGTGGGGATTCAGATTTAGTTGCACTGCAATTGCCGCGAAATAATTACACAAATCATTGAAGGCGTCTTCTGTTTTTCAGGTTCAAGCCATGTGAAATTGACATGCATTATAGAAGCAAGGCCCGAGTTCGTTCCTTGAACTTATATACAATTTAGTCAGGAAAACACGAATATCAATTTAGTAATAATAAGTAAAGAATACAATTCTAAGAATACACAATCTGTTTGGTTATATAAGGGGGGTCCGGAGGGCACTTTTGAATATTTTACACAAAATATTGCCAAATTTTTGAAACTGAAATAGAGCTTTTGAGGGAAAAAGTGGTTAGAATCTAATGTAAAATGTGGGTCTGGTGAAAAATAGACACATAAAAAAATCTTTAAAAAAAATGTAAATTTGTAGCTGCTTAAAAAATTAATAATTACAGGTATGTTCAGTACTCATGAGAATTTATATAAAAAAACGAAAATCTGCAAATTTAATTTGTTCATCAAGGACAAGATTTCCCTTCGACCCCCCCCCCCCCCCCCCTTCAGTGATCATTTTGTTTAGCGAATATTTACATTCTGTTCTTACCTTGAACCTCAACTCCCCCAGAGGCGGCTTGGCATAGGGAATCCCCTTGAACGAGTAGAACTCTCTGCCGCCGTAAGATTTACTGTTGATGCCGTTGATGTACGTCTGTCCGATGTTGAGGCGTGGCGTTGAGGTTATGTCTGCCGCATCACGGCCTCCACTAGCGCACATGACAGACACAGTGACGAGAAGCACGGCCACAGCGAACCACCATCTTGTAGACATCGTGGACTCGTTGTCGTTGGAGGTTGTTCTGATCTGAGAGAGAAGATACATTAGGTCTGTCCGATGTTGAGGTTATGTCTGCCGCATCACGGCCTCCACTAGCGCACATGAGACACAGTGACACGGCGAACCACCATCTTGTAGACATCGTGGACTCGTTGTCGTTGGAGGTTCTGAAGATCTGAGAGAGAAGATACATTAGGTCTGTCCGATGTTGAGGTTATGTCTGCCGCATCACGGCCTCCACTAGCGCACATGAGACACAGTGACACGGCGAACCACCATCTTGTAGACATCGTGGACTCGTTGTCGTTGGAGGTTCTGAAGATCTGAGAGAGAAGATACATTAGGTCTGTCCGATGTTGAGGTTATGTCTGCCGCATCACGGCCTCCACTAGCGCACATGAGACACAGTGACACGGCGAACCACCATCTTGTAGACATCGTGGACTCGTTGTCGTTGGAGGTTCTGAAGATCTGAGAGAGAAGATACATTAGGTCTGTCCGATGTTGAGGTTATGTCTGCCGCATCACGGCCTCCACTAGCGCACATCACAGACACAGTGACACGGCGAACCACCATCTTGTAGACATCGTGGACTCGTTGTTGTTGGAGGTTGTTCTGATCTGAGAGTTTACATTAGGTCTGTCAGTATCGAGTTGCCTCTAAATTGCTAGGAGTTGCTGGAACTTGCAACAGCTATAGAGTGGCCACAACGCAGGGAGGCCATGTTTTGTCCAAATTAATTTAGTCACTGCGATAAGATGCTTTGCAGGAGATACATATATTAATAACAATAATTGTTTGAGAGTCAGTATTTCGAGGATTTCTGTCAGGGGGGAGGGGGGAGGAGGAAAGGAAAATATTCCGCCACGGTTAAGGGGGGGGGGGGGGGGGGCGCCCCCATTCTGCCCCACAGGACGACTTTTTGTATTTTGATACTTTGAAATCATTCTTGAGACGTTTTGAAATATATTTTGTTTAGACTATAATTTTTTTTAAATCACACTTTTGGGTGATGGCGGCGTGCTCCCCACCTTGCCCCACGAGGCGCCTTTTGTTTTTTTTGACAGTGCGAAATCAATTTTGAGACATATTCAGGTTCATTTTCTTTAGGTACAAATTCCACACCACTATAGTCCTTTATTTTCTGACATCCAGGGTGGCAAGCTTCCTCTTTTACCTCGCCCCCATCCTGGCGCCCATGAGTGCAACATAAAACTTCTGGTACAGCTTTGGAATAATATCTCGATCATCCCTTCGCTTATACCCTCCCGCCATACAACGGAGATCGTACAGTGGTATACCAGCGCTCCGTTGTATGGCGGGATGGTATAAGCGTATAGGGATGATAGACACATTTTTCCACGACCCTACAAAACGTCACAGAAAAGGTTTGTTTATAATAAAATTATACCTTTGCGTGGCTCATATACTTAATAGTCGTCTTAAGTACAATTTAAAAAAAAAAAATCAAACTTCAACATACGATCGTATCTTTAACCACTTCAACCATCATTTTGACATTCGCACTGACTTTCTTTATAACACACTGAATGATCTTGCCAGTCGTTTAGCTTTCGGTTGAGTCTTAAAGGTCTAAAACATGCTGAAATTGAGCTTGATCTGACCACTAAATAGGTCTTTCTTACACTCTTACTGCCTGACAGTTCACACGCTAGCACCAGACTGCTTGTGAAACATTAATAATTAGATGCAAGTTTCAAACGTCAATGTTGATCTTGAATCACAGAACAAGTTCCATGTCCAATCTCTTGAACGTTGTCCCTGTCGAATCAGTGTTGGGAAATCCTTAAAGGTGTCATCAACCCATTATCTAGATGAGATTATAGATGAGATGAGTACAGATAATTCCTACCACTTGCTTGACAAATATAGAGCAAGGACGCGATCAGCCTTCGAAAAATATTACATTGCAGGTCAGTGACTATATTTAAGTCTTTACTATTTTGTAGTTGAACGAAATTAGGAGGCTACAGTCCAGTGGCGGCCGGATATGAAGGAGCGTGACCCTGTCTTCTATGCAACCGCCACTGGATGGAGGATCAGGGGCGAGCGCCTTCAAGTCACCGGCCACCACTGTGTTCCTCCACTGGTAATAATACCAAAATTTTCAATGACAAAAGCGGTTTTCCTCAGTGAAAAGGAAATGCTCGTTACTTATTATAGTTCCCTACCACTTCCTTCTTATCATCCGTTCTCCTTTCTTCTTCGTCATCTCCCAATAATTTATCTTCATTATCATTCAGAAGGACATGGCTGATTTAAGCTATTATTATAGCTATTAGCTATAATAAGGGGGTTCAAAACAAAATGGAATGTTGGCCCAACAAATAAAAAATGTTATACCTTTGAAATATCTGTTTTTCATGTTTTTCATGTTTTTCTGTTTTTCATGACAGAAGCGGGGATTATTTATCTTTCAACATTATTAAAGTTCTGAATAATTGCGATCATACGTAATCTGAAAATGAAAAACGGGACAACATTTTCCATAAGCAGCTATACGTACGAAAAATAAATAAATTATGATTCAACTTTTCTATGTCTCTTTTTGAGCGAGCGAAGCGAGCAACTCCTTTTGGCTCTTTTGGAACGGACCTCTGCTTTTTTCTGTTACTGAGGCTAGGTCACAATTTTCCTTCGATTGAGCTTAAATTTTGCGCACATGTTCGAACAATCTCTCTGCGTTGCAGGCCCTATTTTTTTGAAATCCTTTTCTTGGTTAAAATTTAAATAAATATCTCCTGAATTCTAAGTTTGATTGTAAAATTATTTATCTATCTTACCATTTATGTTAGGTTAAGTGATTACGTTAGCGTTTGAAGATTTGTTGATAGCAATTTAGATTTGAAAGTAGTTTTGTTGGCTCCATTGAACGCGGATCTAAACCAATCAAAATTCACATATTTTATGTTCTAATTATTTTGGGAGCTGGAGGGGCCGATGGAGAGAATTTGGGGACACTGACACCTGTAGAATAGCGGAGAGTTCGCAAATGACGTCACCCCACTTACCAGGGGCTCGGGGGGAGGGGACAGAGATTTGTTATTACCATAGTATGATAAATATATGATTATATTAAGACTGGAACCTGATTTTTTAATATACCCAGTAGCAGAAGTGCTAATAATATACTTGAAACCGGATCAGCTGGAAATCCTAACCGATTTACAGCTAGTTGCAAAATAAGACATGAGCTAAGACGATTAGAGTTAAAAATAGATCCAGTAGCAATTCAATTAATTATAAATTATACATTTATGATTTATTAGATGTGTTTTGAAACTATCATGATAATGTAATATATTGGCGATGGCTTGGAATATTTAACATTTTTTTCTTCTTATTTTGAAGAGAATTTTAGTCTTCAAGTGGGAATTCCCGTTTTCGGATTCAAAACTCAGGGTCCTACCTGATCTCTTCCCTAATCTCTTTATCATTTAAACTTCCATAGATACTTATCTTTTATCTCTGAAGTGACAAAAATTTCAAAACGGAAGAAATTTACAAGTCTGATTTACACGGGTACAATTTCTTGATCAACTTCGGTGTCACATTCCCATTTTTCATACAATTTTGTATTTATACGATGCAACTTTGACACAGAAGTGCGGCACAGAAATTGAACAAGAAGTTGCTCCATGTACATTTTTAAAATACAATCTAAATTTGTCAAATAAATAAAATGATGACATTTCCCCGGCAATCAACGAATGTACACGAATTATCGTCGCCATGTATAACTCTGATGCAGATCGACAATCGTGAGAATCCATTCTGGATTCATTATGCGAACAAATGTTTCATCTTTGCCAAACGCCATATTGACTCTTTCCAGGGTCGTCATTCATTTGGGTTGACATTTGCAGTATGTTGTCGACGTCCTTCCATTATACTC
The DNA here is from genome assembly GCA_934045905.1 of Leuctra nigra. NCBI lineage: Eukaryota > Metazoa > Arthropoda > Insecta > Plecoptera > Leuctridae > Leuctra > Leuctra nigra. Next base: position 17,535,511 of record OW203766.1, on the reverse strand, counting down.
CCTATAACTATCACACCCAATACAGAATCGATTGCTGAAGAGCAATAACAATACGCCAATAGCATTGATGAGCGAGTTTAATTTTACCAAGATCAGACCAAATTAAGACTATAATACCTAATCAACAATCTATGCTTTCTCATTTCTACCTAATCTCATCAATTTTTAAACAACTACCCAAAAATATTGCATCTTTTGAAAAGTACAGCTTCTTCAAATCATGTGTTAATGTTCATGTGTATCAATAAATAAAAAACAATCCCACCTTTTACGCAGATTTTTGTGTTGATTAATATGTTTTGCTAAGTAAGTTCTTTTTGTTTCTTGAAGCTGATAATTCACTCGTTCTAAATTTTAACTGTGCGTAATTTTTTCCCCTTCTGGTTTTTCATAAGTTATGTGCATTGACCACCGACGCTGTGAGTATTTTTTTATTTGTGTATAGTGTTCCACAGATGAGCCCACGTGGCTCTGTGGTGTTGTCTATTTCTTATAATTTATACAGGTTTCTACAGGTAGGCACATTTGCTTGATATAGGTACTTAGTGTTACATTTACAACAAGTTAGCATCGAATGCATCAATAATTTGAACTTAATTGTGAGCTTTTCTGATTAGATGTAGTAACTTTGTAATGGTTCAAAATATAATCATGTAAAACACATGGTTCTTCAGTTTCGACTTACCCATTATAAATAGGTCTAAGATTTTCATACAGGTATATATTTTTAAATTTAAAAACTAATTTTTCCATCGATCGACATGCCCAAAATTTTGAAACTATTTGTTTATGACTCGAAGAAACCACACAGTTTCTGGAATTGATAAAAATAAAAATAAAAATAAGTACAAACCAAAAGGAACATATACAAAGTCAAAACAAAAACATAAATACGAAAATAGAGTAGTCGAAAACATCGAATGAAACGCTTGTTTCCATCTATGTTCTTATTTCTTCTTGAAATATTTCCTTCTCGGTAGGTTTGACGGAAGATCGCAAAGCAAAGATAATAGCGGACTTCAAATACTCTCGGACCGTGACTGATAGGTTGTGCTAATAGTTCGTATCAGTTCATTAGAGCAGATCACATGGAAGATGATTCATAACATCTCAACAAGCCAAAACACTTCACATGCCAAACACAACTCTATTTTTATTTACCTATACATTAAACTACAAGACACAAGTGCAGATTTATACTACATATAATAAAAAATACTTTCCCTATGCTACACTGAAAATGATAAACATATTCCTGTAATAATCAGATTAACATTGGTGTTTTTTCCTATGATAATTTGTGTTACAGTTTATTCTATCAATCACTGAAGTTTTGACATACAAATTTAGTGAACCACAACATTTATTCGATTCGTTCAATTTATTTTTATTTGCACGAAGATCATCAGTAATAAAACAAAATAGTAGGTATACGGATGGACGTTTCTATGAATGATTTTATTATTAAAAAGACAAATTTTAAAAATATGTCGAAAGTGTCACTTAAACTAAATTGAGTAAATTCATCTCAATTCAATTATTATAACAAACACCTATCATTTGACCAAAAAGCCAAATATAAACAACGCCATGTTTGATTCAAAAGTCTTTTAACATGAGGATCAAGAAAGAGAAGTACTCACAAGTGAAATAGTTTGTGTATGGTCCGAATCCTTGCTGAACTGAATGTTATCACTCCAACGTGATTGTATTTATATGAAGCGACACCAACATTGGCGGCGCCCGCTGATTGGCTGCTCGTGACACGTGCGTTTCAATTGTGTAAACAAGAACCCTGGGCTCCAGAGGCACGCGTGTGCCGTCGAGTGACCCGCTACAGCAGGGTCATCCAAACAGACACCAGACACGCCCAGTGGCGCTCTGTCATAGTGGTGGATCCAGAAGCGGGGGAGGGGGGAGGGGGACGATGGCCCCCCTAAGAGTCATAGTTCCTAAAAAAAATAAACTACCTTTCGTAGCCCTGACAATGGGCGCCCGTAGGATTTCTGCCAAAGGGAGGGGGGGGGGGGGGAGGGGGGGGGGCCTTTTTAATAAGACGCCGTTGCGGCCCCCGCCCTGTCCCGCAGGACGTTTTTTGGTTTTTCGACACTTCGAAATCAATTTTGGGACATGTTCTGAGATGTATTTAATTGAAATATTTTTTAAAATTTTACACTTTGTGGTGGGGTGGGGGGGGGGGGGGGGGGGGGCAAGTGCTTCCCTCTAACCCCCCCCCCCCCCCTTTGGATGCCCGACCGCTAACTGGACATGAGAACGCGACTATACCGTGACTCTACATACTACCAGCCATTATTAGTAGCATTTGGTAGGTAGCATAAGCAAACTACAATGATTTTATTTCGACGATTATTCAATTTGGAGCCGCATTGTATGCGAAAATCCATTGTATTTGGAGCAGCCTCAACCGCATTGTATTGGGGATAAATTCCCCCCCCCCCCCCCTTGTTCTTGTAGCGTTAAGTGGGCCGACGCCCACTTAATAGTTTACAAATTGACCATCCAACTTGTTTTAAGAAAAATTCGCACCCCCATCCCCCCTAAAAAAGTGCCTGGATTCGCCTTTGTTCGGTCGGGAAGGTCAGTATCTGTAGCGTATCCATCCAGGGGGGGGGGGTGTCCGTTGTGGAGGTGGAGGTGCTGTATCAGTGGCGTATCCAAGAGGGGAGGGGTGTCCGTTGTGGAGGTGGAGGTGCTGTATCAGTGGCGTATCCAAGAGGGGAGGGGTGTCCGTTGTGGAGGTGGAGGTGCTGTATCAGTGGCGTATCCAAGAGGGTAGGGGGTCTGTTGTGGAGGTGGAGGTGCTGTATCAGTGACGTATCCAAGAGGGGAGGGGGGTCCGTTGTGGAGGTGGAGGTGCTGTATCAGTGGCGTATCCAAGAGGGGAGGGGTGTCCGTTGTGGAGGTGGAGGTGCTGTATCAGTGACGTATCCAAGAGGGGGGGGGGGGGGGGGGGGGTAGTATACGTCCTTCCTGACTGAGGTGTTTTCGTGGTTTTCCTCAGTCGAGAGTCAAATTCTAGAAAGGTTTCCTTATTAAGGTCACGACTGCCTCCTTCCAGCCGTCCACCCTTACCTATTCGTCATCGTCATCATCATCATTATCATCATTAATCCGTCAATACAGCCTAGTAGCAAAACAATTGAGAGTTCAATAACTAAAAAACATAAACTCGTATTTCGAGCATTTGCCTCGCGATTGAAACGCCCCGGGAATAGAACCTGGGCCTCCAGAATGATAGCGTCACCACCTAAGCCAACTACCCCCAACTGACCCCCCCCCCCCCCCACCCCAACGGGTAAATTTATCACTTATGGACAGAAGCTCAGGAATGTTATCGAAACAAGCGAGAAAACAACGAGAAAAACATCTTCTCGACTCTGCGATATTATTAATTATATAAACACGTGTGACCTAAACGTGGAGCTATTTGACTAATTCGGAATTCCGCTCGAAAACAAATCACCTCACAGCAAGAATGTCCGAACATTTTTTCAACTCTTGCGAAAATAACAAACCGGCAAAAACTTGAATAGCCTATTAAAAAGGGTGAGGAGCCTTGAAAATAAATAATACAAGTGCGAAATAATATGGGTATATAATTCCGCTAATATAATAAGGATGATGATCTGCCACGGGTTTTCATGTGACCTTGAACGTCGAGGTGTAAACAATCGCACGTGGATCCACTGGTTGCTAATCATTAGGTAATGGGCTGTGAGAGGTGCTTGGAGGATCGCGAGTGATGTGATCTGGGATCGAACCAGCGATCATGCTACAGGGATAGTTCAAGTTAGGCGTTATTCTATTCATAGTCTATTTCATTTGTACCCCACCGATAGGCAACCACCAGCAACGACGACGTTAAGGTGCTGCAAGCGCGAGCGATTTTGCTGCTTTTTGTAGACACTTTTTGCGATACGATTGGAGACGAAATGGGTAGACCAAATTATTTGAAATTTTAATCGTGATTAGATAAAGGACAAACTTAGGGTTATCCCTTGGTACATTTTTAATTTTTTGTTTAGTTAATTGAGCGAGCGTAGCGAGCGTCACCACGGTACTCTTATGGCACTTTCTCTGTGTGTTTTTTATTTTTTATTTTTTTGCCTGCACTGCCCAGGTCAAACCACACAACCAATCGATCTGAAATTGTGTACACATACTAACGTAATCTATGCGATCCCTGGGATCTTTTCTGAACGGGATCCTGTGATTGGTTCAAATTTTATAAAAATTATCTTTCGATTGGTTCGTTCGATCAATTTGAAATTTAGGAAAGTCATTGCAACCAACATTGTACCCAATCAAAAAAAAATTCAGCCAAATCCTCCAATTGGTTCAAATTTGAAACCATTTTTCCTGTGATTTTTGAAATTTAAACTGGAACCGATTGACCGACCAACTAAAAACTTCGCATGGTCATTGGTACCAACATTTAAAGTATTTTTGCCAATTTTCACTCTAATCTGTCGTTATTTTCAAAAGTTTTTGTCATTTAAGGGACATTTTGCGTGTTGGCTGTCAAATTCACGGCGACTTCGAATCTACAGTTCAAGGCAAGGTAGTTAGAGCAGAAAGTTTTAAACGATATGAAACTAATAATGACCGTTCAACAGATTGATCTGATATTGTGTACACACACTACATATCATATCATATGGGTGGTCCCAGGTATAATTTTTGAACGAGATCCTGTGATTTTTGAAAATTAAAGAGGAACCGTTCAATCATAAAGGTTTAATCGATCAACTTAAAACTTAGCAAGGATTGGCACCAATATTTTTGGAGATTTTGGAGATTTTTATGCAAGTATGTGACGAAACTAAAGAATTATTGGCTTTTAATGACATTCGATAGACATAATTTCGGTTCGAGGTGTTGCGTGTATCCGTGCTCGCTCATCAACGCGTTACACAGAGCGTTTTCCTAGTTAGTAATAATTAGTGGATTTTTGATGAAAAATTAGCTATTTTCATGTCTCCCTGGGCGCCGTATAAAATTAAATTTCAATAATGTGCCAAGGGATAACCCTAACTTTGTCTTTCAACTAATCATGATTAAAATTTGAGATCAATTGGTTTACGGGTTTGGTCTCCAATCGTATCGCAAATTTCATAGTTTTGCGCGGTTTTGTTGAATAACCGGCGCATAAGCAAAAATGAAAAAGTGCTGCTAATATACAATCAGACTGATCATGTGAAGTGAACATCCTGTAAAAGTTACACTCACTTATGAAACAATTTTTCTCTCTTAATTTTCTAAAACGGCCGAGCGCTATGTATCACCTTAATACCAACGAACTAATCTGGTAGTATAATCGCTGGTCGTTCAAGTCAATTATTCGAGATTATCAAGCGAGCGGAGCGAGCGCTTCCACTTGAGCTTATGGCTCGAATCTCTGTTTTTTTTGTTTTGTTTTGTTTTGCTTTTCGCATTAAATTTTAAAAAAAGTCACGGTGTTTCACAAACAAAAAGTAAAATGTAATTACTATCCAGTGCAGAGTGCTAATGATTTCCAGCAAAATCGGTCTATTAGTTTCATTGGAATCGGAAACTTGATTTGTAGTTTGTACTTAGCTTGGAAATGGGGATGAAAGAAACTCTGTGTGTGCAAATTGAAATTGGAATCTTTTGACCGATCATCACCAAATTTTGCATGGTCATTGGGAGTTGGGACCAGCATTATAAGTGTTTTTATTGACAAATCTGTAATGAGCTTCAAGAGTTAATTGACACTTTACTGACATTTGTACCTATGCATTATTTGAAATATGTCAAAATATGCCTATCACTTTTGACGGGCCTTCATGACGGGACCCAATCAGTATGACGTATTCACTCTGACTGTTCACAATCGGACGCGGACGGACGACGACTTTAACATTGTATCCGTCTCCGTCGTCCGTCCGCGTCTTCCGTCCGCGTCAATTGTGCATCGGCCTTTAGATTATCTTCAAAGGGTTAAGGTATGTAGAGGAACAGATTTCACACCAATTTGGATTCATACGAAAGATACGTTTACAGCTTGACGTTCGACGCTCGACGCTCTACGCTCAGCGCTAGCGCTGAAAGATGAACATGGTTTATCTTTGACCTTGAACGCCAGCGCTCGGCGTTGGCCAATCAGGAGGCTGAACGGCGAGCTGTAAACGTACCTGAACAACGCGTTACACCGAGCGTTTTCCTAGTCTAGGAGACAGGCAGAAATAATATGTCACTATAGGTAAGTCTTGTTATGAATTCTCGGTGTTCGATTCCCGAGGACGACATTCGTCACTAATGTAGTCGTGGTTTTCCTCATTACAAGGACTTTAAGACTATGACTCGAATGTCACACTGAAGATAATATTTTCTAATCATTTGATTTTTTGAACCATTCAAATTATCAAATATATAAAAAAAAACATTATTTAATTCTTGAGTGGGACCTAAGAAATAAGAAAACTTGTATTTTTAGCCTACAGTACAATTTTAATAATTCAAGTTTTCTTCGAGTCTCTTCGAGTCTACAAATTGTTGTCCACAAAATATTGTATTTATTATTTCGTGTTTTTATTGCTTAGACGTCGACAACACAATTGATAAGTTCATTATTTTAGTTTTTTTTATTAAGACAAAAACGGTGTATTATCAATCGACCTTCCCGATAGACTACGCACTCATCTCCCAACCTACCCTTCTTCCACTTCTTCTTCGCCACCTAATTGATCTAGCTGCTAGTTTTTCCTGTGCAAATTTTTTGGAATAATTAACTTTCGTTTTCTCCAATTACATTAAAAAAAAACATTTTGAAAAACGCCCCGGATTTGCTTACTGACGTAAATGTTATTTTAGATAGCGAGGAATCATCAGTTTATTTTGGGATGCTTCATTCACGAACAATATTGACAAACTTCTTGATTTCGTAATTTTACTGAGAAAATTTTCTTGATGTATTGTAAATATTTTTCGAGCTGTAAGCACTAGATTATTATGAATGGACAAAATGTATCTTCACTACAATAACATGGTAGTAAATGCAACAGTACCTATTGGTACTGCCTATTGTGCGCCTTCCTAAATCACGACATACCATAATCAGTACTGTCTTCTACCTCGAACCCCGGTCTCTCCGAGTGATCAGCTTTCCATTCTAAGTTCAAGGATATTGATTGATCTGATATGTCTGATAGTCTATCGATTAGTATTGATAGTATTCTCTTCGATGAATGATTGTAAAACTAAGTACAATCAATAACGACATAGTGTATAGAGGTCCATTGAATTATTTACTATGTATGTGAGTGCGCAATAGAGTATGATCAATACGTATTTACTAATTGCATCATCTACTGATTGTTTTTATACACTCGTAAATCAAAAGTGACAAGGTCTCGTTTAGGTATCTAGATCAAATGTTCGAAACGTGCTCGATTAAAAATTAAACTGATTTTTATGTAAGTTTTTACGAGACATTTTAGAGTAATTATTTTTTCAGTTTGTTCCAAATAGTTTGCGAAAACATGAGGAATTGATTCAATATTGCTTCTGATTACAACATGGGTTGATCTTCGGTCGCAGTGTAATGTTTGAACGTGCCGCTTGATAACAATGTTATTATGACTATTTGCATGTGATTCATAGAAGATGAGGGGAAAAATACTTTCCTTCTTTGAACGTAGGATCATTTTTATTGTAGTTTTAAAATGGTAGTCATCAAGAAGAAGTGATAAAAAAAACAATGTATTATTGGAAAACATGAAATACATAATAATTTTCAAGATAGCAAATCTTATCGGAATGAAAATATTAAAAATAAGATAGTTATTCTAAACTTATTTATCATTTTATCAGTTGAAATTGCACCAGAATTGGGGAAGATCTTCTGAAAAGGAATCTTCCCATTTTAGGATATTTTTGGTTATCATGTAGGTGAACCGTTTAAACTTCTTTTTGTCTAAGAACGTATTATCAAGAAGTTTATTGTTCAAATTCAATACATATTATTGGGTAAGATATCGAGCTTCTCCCGAAATATTACGAAAATTCAACTACTCAACTGCTTAAAAACACTCATACAAAGATAGAGTATTTGAGGAGCATTGTTTCAAAGCCCAATGTCAATAAACATCGTCAACGATAAATTCAATTTTCTATTAATATTAGCATGGCAGAGATAGAGAAACTTGTGTTGGCAAAATTATACTTGGGGGCATAACAATGATTTTTACCAACTAGCTTGGATAACCGAACCATAGTGTTTCCAACTCTAACAGAAAAAATATGGTTAGATTGACATTGCTGTTTGAAAAAACTAGGGTATTTAACACTTATAACACTACATCTTATATTTATAAATTGATTTTTTAAACTTACGCGAAAATTCATGATGCAGGATCGACACTATAAAAAAAGTTCAACACCCTCAAAGACACAATCTTCAGAATCTGCGTATAAGATGAGTTGTTTAGCACCTCACATTGTTTACTGTTTCTTTACCGGCACGTGTACGAGCCACAAGTATTTCCCAGGAGTCAATAATTAAACAAGTCATTCGCAGAACACTCCTCCCACAATGAGGCAAGATATGAGTCAATTGTCCAAGGCGAGTAGATCGAGAATCACACATCTACGAAGTTAAAATGCAATCTGACATGGTTCGTGGGCGGATTTCTAATGAAAGAGATAACAATGACACGTGTTTAAGAAATTACACGCGGCATTATTCAAATAAACGTTCGATAAAACTTTATCTGGTCTTAACTGTAGATTGTGATCAGCTATCGCAGTGGATGCACGTGGAAAGGTAAGAGTTGTAAAAATGTCAGTCTTATCATTAGCAAGAAAAAATATGGTTAAAAGTCTATATTTATTTTAAAAATCGTCCTGTATCGCAAAATCAAACAATGCAAAGATTCAATGATATGTTTTGAATTTTTTTTAAAATTGTATTTTATTTCGTATCGTTCAGTATTGTTCTAGAATACGGCCACTTGAAGCCCACTTGAAAGAATCATAAGAATAGCTCACTCAAAATTTGAGGAGGTTGGGAAAAAACGCATTTAATGTTGCAAAAAATCGAATTTGAGATTTTAAAATCAAGCTAGATATCGTATCCAAAATTGTCTTTGGAACAAAATACTCATTGGTGTAGATCATCTGTGAAATAGGCCAATTCCATAATTATTTTGAACAACAGGTACTTCGAGATTATCTCTGAATATGCAAACATTTAATAGTTCTTACTGCTTGTTCCTAATCTGTATGCTACTAATTTATTCCATCGACTTAAAATGATTAACGCAAATCCATTTTCCTATCGCACTTTGCTATTAATACTCTAAACCAATAACCTGTATCAACCGGTTAAAATGCTTGTAAGCTATAGTAGCATTTTTCTAGAATTCCCAACAATTTAAAACGATTAATGGATCAAATAAAAATAAAAATGCGGTTCGATAAGCCCAAGTCACGTAGCGCCTTTGAACATACCTAATGATTATTACTGCACTTCATGTTCGTGTTCGATAGATTGCTCGACGTCAAGTGATAAATGCATTCGGGATGCAAGTGCATTATGCAGGTGCATCTGCACTTAATACAGTCATGTCAGTTGAATGGAAGGAATCAATCAGTTGTGGCATCGTTATGAAATCATGTCTTCAGATGTCATGATGAGTGGATATTTTAGAATTGTGATCAAACGAATTTACATGATTTATCAAAAGGGCAAAAAGAATGCAGTTATGCATGTTGCACAACTGTTTACTTTTCACTCTCCACTATTGAGAATGTCATTGAGCGAGCTTAGCCAGTGTTACCACGGTACACATTAATTACACTTTCTCTGTGTGCTTTTTTGCGTATTTTTGCCAGCAGTGCCCAGATCAACCAATCGATCTGAAAATGTGCACAGATACTAATGTAATAAGCGAAATTTTAAAAAGTTATAGATTCTTGAACTTTCCGAAAATTCCTATATTTTATCGGCTAACTGAACATATGTAAAGTGGAGTTGACAAATCCTCGGGAACATAAAAGAGTTTTCCTAAAATAGTCCGACAAATTTTTATAGCAAATTATATTTTAATGAAAGTATTTTGTTAAACTTCTGATGCAGATCAGGTGCCTAGATATACTTCGCTGGCTGATACCAATTTTATTTCGGGCTTTTGATCTTCAGTTGTTGTCCATTACACAATTGAAAAAGGCAGTAAAATCCCTACTAAGGGTATAATTACTATTAGTATACTCATTTTACTATAACTCTAGATCTTCATAAATTGTACATAAAATGTTGTCAATATATTAGTTATAATGAACTGAGTGGTAGGAATTTCTAGTGAATATAGTTCAATTGTGTGACATCTTTTCTTTCAAAGCATGTACCAGTCTTAGTATAATTGATTTACACTTTTTCCATATCTCGTCAAATAAGTAAATCAAACTCGAAGAATATTTGAGTGGACAAAATTGCTGTCATCAAGTTCTTAAAAATCAAGGGAAAACACATCAAACCGTTTTGGAAGAGGTTTTAGTGGTAAATGGGACTGCTTGCGTAGTTTTCCACTAATAAATACTTCCAACATTGTTTAAAGTTTTTACTTGATTTTGAGGAGCTGAGACTGTGCATGACTCTCAATTTATTTTGTCTATTGAAATTTTCTTCGAGTTTGATTTGCTTATCTGAAAATACAGACGAGTTCCGTTTGTGCACTCTATACAATCTTTCCATACCACGAACTTTTTGAAATACCCATGTTATAAATATATATTTTAATTTTTTAACACCTCGCGAAAAACACCTTTTGTGAGATAAGCATAAATAAATAAATACCTACAAAATATAATAAGAATTATCAAGTTTATGTTAATGAAACGAGTGCATGTAAATACTAATATTTCCATCCATCTTATCAGCTCAGGCAGAAGGTGAGTGGACTTCAAGAAAAGTAAGAGATAAGCTGATACACTTGGCAAGAGAAAAAATGATCGTTAAACATATTTGACCGTAAGATCAGGTTCCGTAACAATCAATGCTTGTAATTAATTATCATTATCAATGAAATGAGAGGTCACCGACTACAGTGAGATAAGGAGATCGCTTGGACTGACGTCTGATGGTGCGATCTTATATTATTCAGTAAATCAGATTATTTGAGCACATTTTTTGTTGTGCCGAAAGTACAGACTAACGGAAAACGCTATGTGTAACGCGTTGATAAGCGAGCCTTCGTATTGTATGTGAAAATCGTATGAAGTAAAACAGAGGAAGTAAAAAGAGGAAGTAAATAGAGGAAGAAAATAAGATACTCAAATGCGTCCAATAGCATTGATAACTACTTTGAAATTTATTTTAATCAACTTGACAAATATTTGAAAACAAGCATGTCCACACAATGTCAATAACTCTGGAAGTTCTTGACAGATTTTTCTAAAAATCGTCAAATACACCTAAAATATTGCTCCTAATGACCGTAAAAAATTTTAAGTAATCGTAATCGGTCAAACTATGCTTTTTTTTAAATTTTCAACTAATCACCGAACTTGTCAAAAACTTTGCACGTGACCGCTCATATGACATTAATGTATACACAAAATTTCAGGTCGATTGGTTGAACTTTGTGACATGGGAATTGCTGGCAAAAACAACATAAATGAACAGATAAGGTGTCATAAAAGTACCATAGTAATTAACGCTCCCTATGAAGATTGTTTTATTTTAAAGTTTTAAAGTACGTTGTACCCCAATTTTCTCAGAACTACAAAATGTGATCTATAGAGTCTATATTATAGTTTTCATAAAATTTCCTTTAATGATTCACCGACGATACCATCTCGATCATTCTCGACAATAAATCATCTTGTTTTCTTGTCACGTGTCTAATGTATCATCACCATTAAAGAAGATATCATTTAGTTTCTTCTAATCTCTTATTTGTATTCTAGTCTAGTCGTTGTCTCCACGTGGCGACTAACCCTGACCACAGTTAACACTTTTATCAACCAAACCAGTCTGGTCGACCAGTTAATTATGTGCATCGTGAATCAATTTAAAATGCATTCATATGCACTCATGACTTACTAGTCTTTTTTCTGTCTAGCGCGCTGCATTTAACTACGAGGTCGACTAGAAATGCAGTTGGAAGTGCATGTTGCATTGCCGTTGGGTTAATGCATGGGTGACATGGCTAGCAAGGGGCAAGGTCTTTTCGGTAGACGTTGCTTGAGAAATGCATTGTTGCGGTTTTTGTTAACACTTGGACGGATGGAAGATTTCTGAAGGACAATGTGAAGTAAGTAGATGCAATATTAGATGCGTTAGAGAGCATCAGATTGATATGAGGAAATTTCAACTATGAACCATTAGAAGGATATTCAAACAAAATGTATTCCAAACTTAGTTATTAATATTGTAATTTTCATAAATAAAATACTGCTATGAGATGAGAGGTATATTTGGAACATATTAAAAACATACATACTTATAACTTTACTTCATTAGTGAAATAATATTAAATAATTATTGCTTTTTTATTATTGTTTGCATATTTGCATTATTTGCATTATTGGATATTTTTATTTTTTATTTATTTTTTATTTATTTATTTATTTGCATTATTGCATTTATTTGCATTTGCATTATTGTATGAAAATCATAAATTTAAAAAAAATGAAGGCTATAAATTCCAGTATGGCAGCAAAATAAAAATGCAGCAGATTTAGATATTGCAGACTGAAGACTTCGTGGCCTAAAATTATACTATTTTTTTCTAAGCTGAAACTTTAAATTTTCTCCACATTGTTGCCCAAATATTTATTGATATTTTGGAGAACTCTAGACGTTTTGGTCTACACGTGAAGAGTAAGTACTTATCTTTAACCTTGACTCTCATTCTGTGTGCGATTATACAAAGCAAACTGACTCTTGCTGTGTCAAAAGATGTTTTTATTTGAGTTGCAATTCACCGAGGACGTATATTTTTCTGTCTGGCTCGTCATGATATGCACTTTGTGATGGCCATGAGCTGCATTTTGTTTGCACACGTCACGCAAGCAAATATTCTCCAAACAACTCTAATTATGCATCTTGTTACTCTGGGTTTGCATAATGCAACGAGAAGAAGTGATAATTGATGCATTGGTTAGCAAATATGATTGCTATCGTCGTGTCAATACTTCATTTCGATTTGTTTAATTTAATTGGGGATTTCTAAATAATTTCAATCAATGTCACGACATTTCATTTATTTTTGTCATTTTTTGGTTTAATATATACATATATGCCTACATAATTAGTGTAGTAAACTGTTTTATAAAAGGTGAAAATCAAATTAACATTTTTGAAAAACTGAAAATGTATGAGAATTTGCTGTAAAACTAGATACGAGCGATTTTTATGAAGAACTTGTAAATGTGTCCAGATCATGAAACTCCGATTCGAGATTTCAGATTCCGATTCTGATTTGGTCAATTACAAAATAAATTAAAAAACTAATTTACAATTTTAATTGGTAGTACGTTGGTGTCCTCTGTAATCTTATAACATGAAAAACAGATTTTTCCAAATCTTAATTTTTTCAATTTTAATCCATTATCCCAGTACTTTTCTTGAATTCAGACTTACTTACTTATAGATTGGTGTAGTTTTAATCTAATTCAACAGACTGCAAAAAAGGTAATATCGTCACATCTTGCCTTTGTCGATGGACTTAAACTTGGAAACTACCACTCAACTCATCAAGTTGTATTATTATTATTATTATTGCACATGCGCAGTAGCATTGTCGAGTTAACATAAAGTTTAAAAGCAATTATTCTTTCCATAATCAAATTGACAAGTTCCTTCAATTAATTTACTCTTTCTTACCAGTATAGAATTTACCTTCACGTTTCACTTTAGGGTTAAAAATATAAGTGAACAATTAAAAAAATTTACGTTCTCTCTAAGTTTCTACCACATATGGAGCACACCAAAGAAAATTGCTTTGTACAATATTCCAAAAGAAAAACTTGAATTTGTAAGTAGTATAATCGAGGTCATTAGTAATTGCAAATGCACTTTGCAGTTTTGCTTTTGGCCATGCGGGCAAAAAAGAAGTTGTACATCAAAATGAATGCAATTTGTGAGTGTTTCTAGGAATCGAAATAAGTCAAGGTAGGCCTATGACATATTCGCGGTTCTGACAATCACGTTGCTCGCTTTGATTTTTGTCATTTTCTTTCCTTCTATCCAAGGACATGCGGGATCGTGTGTAGTTGAGAGGGCGCCTTGGACTTAGGCTACACGCAACACACCGTCAGCTTTGTACAGTCGACATTAGAGGGCAGCACATTCAGTATAGTCGGTGACAGGCAAAGATGAACCCAGTTTAGCATTGCCAGGTATAGGGCGGCCCATGCTAGCGCGGGTTCATCTTTGCCTGTCACCGACATTAGTGATCGAAATGGAGGGAGAGTCAGTAATCAGTATACAAACCGATTTGGAAAACACGTTTATTTAAATACAAAATTAAACTCTAAATACAAAACAATGTTTTGAATTAATTGCAGATAAATTAAGAGACAATTTTTTTAAACTAAATGAATTATAACAAAATGTAATGACATAAGAATATTGTCAAAAAAGGAAAGTAGACTCAAGGGTGAAAGGATAAAAGCATATAAAATTATAATTATGTTGCAAAAATAGACGAAGAAGACGGCTAAGTCTATAATTAAAGGAAGTTTGTCGATATTAATATCTGGCAATTTTGTAGGAGAGCAACAATTATTGTTCCAGCAGATATTTAAGACATTTTCGTTATAGCAATGAAGGCCTGCTTCAAAGACAAAATAAAAACTAAAGTTTCTGCTCTCTAGATCTCTCTGTGATTTGGTAAACTCTTCCCCTCCTTATCTCTCTTCACTGAAAATCGTCGTGGTCTCATCCTCCCCCGTCGTCGTCGTCGTCGTCGTCGTCTCCGTCGTGGTCTCTTCTTCCGTCGTCGTCCTGTCCTCGTCGAAGGCGACAAGACAACTATGCGTCTTGACATCGCAGTACATCTCGATGAGCTCTCCACTCTCCAACACCGCCTCCCCCGCGCACACGACGGCGTACGTCGGACTCTCCAGATCTCCCGAACATGCCAGCAAGGTAGCGTTGTCGTAACAGAACAAGCTGCCTTGTTTGCATGTGGACAGGAGATGCGACAACGCCTCCCCGTTGCCAGCGGGTATTAGGATCGGCTGGGGTACTTTGTACCCGGCCTCCTCGCTGGAGGCGATGGGACTTCGTCGTTCCGGCCGGGATTTGTTTTCCGCACGGAACCATGAGAGTCCGTCGAACGGTCCCGAAGATTCCCGCAACAAATCAGAGTCGTAGAGCTCCGGCTCGTTGTACTCGTCGTCCAACTCGTCAAGCGCGAGTCGAGGGTCGTCTTTCTCGTCGCCGAAGTCGAAGATCGCGATCTCGAGACTCATCTTGAACCCCTCGACGAGCATGACGCACGCGGGGTTCTCGGCGTTGCAGTAACCAGAGGCGTTGCGGTCGGAAGTGACGATGATGTTCGCGCACGACATGACAAAGTTCGGCTCAGAGAGGTCGGCGGGACAGTCGATGATGGTGACGTTGTCGTAGCACTGGAGGCCGGGAGTGAGGCAGACGATGTCGTCGGAGGCGGGGAGGTGGGGGTCAGGTGTCATCTCGATGGAGAGGGATTGGGAGTCGTCCTCCCCGGATTTGGACTCGATCATGTTGTCGGCGTCGTCGGCGTAGGGTGTCGTCGTTGTCGACGTCGGTGTTGGTACCGTCGTCGTGGAGGGTGTGCGGAGATATGATTGTTCGAGGACGCACGATCTGCTGTCGGCGTCACAGCGGCCATAAACGCCCTGAAATAAACAAACATATGTTTATTATACTCATACCGTTTTATATTAAATTATTGTCACAAAAAGGAATATTGCATACAATACTCATTCTCAAAACATTCTACAAATCCAACAAAAGGCTTATCTGCAGGATTTTAAATTATTAACTAAATTAATAAAATACAAACAACTTGTAATGAACAATAGACAGAAACCTGTATATTTGTAGTGGGGAATGAAGAAAATATAAATTTTGAATAGGAAACTGTATGTAAATCATTAGAATTAGAATTTTGATTGTTTCAGATATCAAATGTATAAAATATTATAGTGAGTTTCTGACCATTTTGATCACAGATTTCGTAAAAGATTTTAGCTTAAAGTTTGATTTTAATTTATTTCTCACTGAAAATAAGTAAAACATGTTTAACATCCAAAATAGCTTCGCCAGTTGCGTCCAAAACAATAGAAATTTGTCATTCACACGGCCAGATATTTTGGAATAAATGTAAGGACTTTATTAAAAAGTTTACTTTATTTAAGTGTTTGTGTGAACCAATTTCATTTCATGGTAATTCTTGACAATTCGGTAATTCTTGACAATTTTTTTTGTACTCTACTCTGTTTATGCTCACTATTTGATATTAATGTCCTAACACACCTGGTACGAGTAGTAATGTTCAGTGTCTAATCAAACTTCTGTATACGGCTAAAGTGGGCACCTATAATGTAGCCCTGCAATAGCCTAAGCTATCCTGCCTCTGGCAGGTACCACAATAAATAAATAAAATGAATATCAGAAGAATGCGCAACTTTTCGTGAATTCTTTCCTAATGTTGAATGTGTCACATTGCGACATTCTCACCTCCTTCTGCGAGGCGCAGTTAACGACGCCCATGTACTTCCTGTTCGGACCGCAGAGCACGAGGACGTCGTCGTTGCGACAGTACGGCGTCGCGACGCTGTCACACGCGTTGGCCGTCGTCTCGGTGGTCTCGGGTTCGATGCGGATGGCGGACGAGGAGTCAAAGTTGGCGTTCAGAGATGACATCTTCAGGCAGTTAGGAACCTGATGGAGAGAAAAGTTTTCAATCAGAACTCGAATCAAGACTTTTTAACAAATAAAAACAGATCAGCATGGCATGTATGTGAAACAATAATTGAACAACATGATTTGAGTATGTGAGGAGGTGTGAAAACTGATATATGTCCTTACATTTTCAATCAGTCTCACCAGGAAATTAAATCATTACGCCATTAAAGTTGCATAAAACGATGTGAAATCATGGTTACATGAATACGTTGATAATATTTAATTAAATTTGTTTTTGGATTAAGTTATTCTGTTTTTTGTTGATTTGCTTGTAAAACGTATTTCTTTGTTTTCACAAATTTTTAGTTTATTAATCCACAGAAAAGCCGATTGGCTTTGTAGAAATATGGAATAAAAACAAAAATTGTGTTATCACATAAAATGATCTATCTAGGGTGATAAGCTTTGGTGTAAGTCAGGTTTTAAAACCTCCTCGAGCTTGTCACTGAACCATAATCAAACAAAAAGTACTACATTTGTTGAATAGTCATTTCACTATTTTCCATACGCTTTTTCACTCAAAGCATATCCTATTTTAAAATGCTCGTAATTGTCGAATAATTAACAACGAAATGATGGGCTACGAAGTGAAATGCTATGAAGCACAGTTCAATATCGCACACTTGAGATGATTTCTCTTTCATTATCCGTTTCTCTTTGGATGTCAGTCAGTGACGTTCAGCAAACAATCTGCTCGTTAGCGTCTATTAGCTGAGCTTGACGTCGGTTTCGTGACGCGACGCTTAGCGTCGGCGAGTAACTATTACATCACAGAGAGCAGACGTAACCCTCGAACCCTCATGTGATATTTCTGTTCCTCAGAGATTGTGCATTTTCTCGATTACGCATAGACCACTTTTTGTAGGTAATAAAGCTCGCAAAATTGCGAGAAATTTGAAATTTTACTACCTAAGTATTTTCTTTCAAATGACTGGTGTCATCTGTTACGAATAAAATGAAGGCAGAATGACTGGTTTTGAATTCGTCTTAAGAATCATCGAAATGGACGTCGGGCCTTCTACCTTTAAGGCACAGATTTAATATCAAAAGTTATAACCGATATATTTATATTCTTTTTGTTATATTTAAAAACAATATCTCGAAATTATTCAATAACGATGAACAATAATGAATGAACTATTTTTATGTTTGAAAACAACGTTTGACACAAAAAATCCCTGTTAGCAATATTACTGTTGGCCAACTAGGGATATATGGAATATATAGTGGGTCAAAGCTCAAAATATTTCATTTTTAAGATCCAGTAGACGAAAATGACTTTAAATATCTCTAGTGTAAAAGTATTTGGTAGCTCCCAGCCTTTATATTAGACATTTTAAACGATGTGGTTTGAAAGTATGCGCTCCGTACGACTTGGCGGACTTGGAGCGACCGCCCCCACTAGATTATATTTATTTATAAATACAAAATTTTAAAAAAGTAAACATTGAATTGTCATCAAACATTCATGTTGTCATCAAAATGATTTATAATTTGTCAACATCAATCATTTGATTAATGTTGATTGATATTCCTGATTGCTATTCTTGACCTACCAGCACTTCTGCGATACATCTCAAATGCTTGGTCGAGAATCCCGTGTTCTCCGGACAGATAAACAGTTGACCCCTGACCTCATATCTCAACTGACAGATCGTGAAGAGTCGGCAACTCTCGGGATGGGGCCAGATCCCGGGCCCCCAGCACAGCGGGCCCGGTTGCGATCTAGAACAAGAACATGAAAATCATGTCAGTTATGTTATGATATTGTTAGTTATTAGTTCTTATAGAGTTTTCATGGAAGAGCCGGCTTTCCAACGTGTTTCGAAAGACAAGTTGCTTTTGCTGTAATTTATTGTCTAGTAAATGACATATGATGACCGGTTAAGTGGCTGTAATTGGTACGTAACATTGAATGAATGCAATGCGATTAAGTAATAAAAGAATTGTGTTTCACCTGTCTTAGGATATAACAAAACGACATGTGATGTTATGTTATGTTTGATCATAATAGGTGTATTTGGTTCTATACAACTGTTTTAATAGCATTCTGGGCAGGTTTGTTCACTATGAGCTTTCTACGACAATAAGGACTGGGCATGCTGGGGTACTGCAAGGACTGTATGCATCAACAATTATATTTATTATCTTAGGCCATGGGCTCAATTAATACATACTTATTTGAATAAATATTTACTTGAGTTTTTATAACAGTCTTGTTAGGTTTTGGAGATTTCAATGCGCTACGTTAAAAGACACAAGATAAATAAAATAGTTTTAAACAGAGCTGAACTCGTTATTTACCTTTTTACAAAAGTATTAATTTAGAATATGCATTATTTTTTAGAAAAAAAATTCACTCGGAAACTATTGTTCAAAAATTAAGATTTGACATTGATTTAAAGGTGACAACTACATTTGTAAAAAATATTAAACACATTTTTTGTACATATTATTTTAACTAACTTATTTATTTTTTCGTCCATACAAATTAGGTTTCTGCAAAGTTTTACATAAAATTGTTATAATTTTTGCCATAATTTACATGAAAAAAAAGTACTAAAATATAAATGCATTGAAATATGAAATGAATGATCAAATCCTACAATTACGTCTGTTTTCCTAATGATTTTTTTTTTTTTTTTAATAAGGCATGTATGATATTTAATACATACCCCTTTGAATTACCAATCTCTGCCTGAACTCCCCACATTGCCGCCACGAGCAGCACTGTCCACAGCTTGTACATGTCACAGGATGGTTGAGAGCGAACTGATCGGTTGAGCCACCGCGACACTCGGGTTATATCGGTCACCGAGGATAATCGTGCTAAACGACGCTAACACACTGTTTAATAACCATCACCTTGTTTGTACACTGGTTATGTTGGTTTACTTAGAATGCGCCAAGATCACGGCTTCTTTGACGTGTTGAGGACGCCGTTTAGGGGCGAAACTAGCTGGGTTCGGAGACGGGAGGTCAAGAGCCACCCCGCTTGCGAAACTAAAAAAAACATTTTTTTTCGCTCTTTCTCTTATTGTTTTTTTTAATTTGCGCTCTTTTTCTAATTTTTCAATTACACCACAATTCGAACTGACTTGAACATTATGTATTCCCAATTTCCCAAATGTTACCCAAAATCTCAAAATTTATATTTTATTTTAAATATCTACCATACTTATGTTACAATACCTAGTACTTTACTTCATAGATAATTTAGGTATAAACTGCCAGGCATTATCCTACAAATAATCCCAAATAACCAGAATTCCAAAATTCCATATTATTTTGTTACTTCTTTATCCCAAATGTGACCCTTTCAGACTCCGAATTTCGTTTCTATTGCGTGAAAGATTAAAATGACGCTACTGCTGAATTTGTACATTTTTTTGGGAAATTGCGACTCAAGTTCAATATTATTTATAATAATGATGGTGAAGGATGTGGTATTGAATTATTAATAATAATTAACTTTTCCAGTATCTGCAATTTGACTGAGAAAACACGAGAAAACATCGCTCTGTAGGATCGGTCTCAAATACCTAATCTTTATTCATATGAGATATGTTACATGTTCTTACTTCTATGAAAATAAGGATTTCTTTATAGTGGACTCCACTTTTACTTTCTATAGCGAGCATCTCTATACTTTCTATTTATTTTTTGAGCATCTCCATTCATTGAGGTGTAATAGAATAAAATTGTAACAAAGATGAGGTCCAAGAAACATATCAAAGACGTTCGTTTAGAATGACATCTCGGTTGCCTGTCATTGCTGTGGGAAGGGGGGGGGGGGGCAAGAGTGGTCACTCGCTCCTTGGAATTCATCATATAATGACAGAAGGTTTGCATTTCTTAAATTCCCTCTCAAGATGGTAATCTTGATGGCTTCTTAGGCTGACACTCATTATACACAGGTTTATTCTTTTATCTTCAGAATACTTTCGTCATTAACCACCGCCAATCATCCTCATCATCCTCACATCATCATCTCCATCATCATTATCATCATTTTCAATCGTCAGTATAATTCTGTAAAAGCAGAGACCCGAAGCATTTCCTCGACCTTTAGTTACACTCTGGGAATCATGTAATCAATCTATCAATGGAAAAGATACGGAAGTGTAACATTTTAATAAAGCATTTTCATTCATATGACTGGTGTCACAATACAAATAAGGCAGACATTCTATTATTTGAGCTCACCTCAAGAATCATTGAAATGGACTTCCGACCTTCTGCTTCATATGTACAGAATTATTCACAGACAATACGTCAAGTCGTCCATCAACACAATTATAAACAAAGAGCTGGGATGAATCACTTGTATTCCAGCATCCGTCTGGTTCACAAGTACCTATCAGTTACGTGTGTGAACTGGCGGAGTCTGGACTGAAGAGGTTCGTGACGTAGGTGCCACAAGGTACACACAGATGAGTGGATCCGATTACTTGGTACAGAGAGGAAACTTCGCGGAATGATGCTGTGACGCGCGAGCAACGTCAATCTGTCAGGTGTTACTCATAACAGCCTGAATATGCGTGTTTATTTGGCGTGTCGTGTGAGTTTAGCAGGGCAATGCATTATTTAGTATGTTATTTCCAATGTAAAACATTGATCTTGTGGTGGACAGGCGACGAGTCTCACTAAATTGATGTTTGGCTTAATTTTTTAGAAAATGTATTGTTAAAACGAAAGTTATGTCGTTCAACTTTTGTAGGGATTTATACGCTTGAATATATTCTTGCAAAAGAATGCATCATGTTATGATCCATCTTCTTTTGAATGCTGGGCCGGAAGAACCATGAAACCAACAATTTCATTATTCTGAGTAAATAGCCAAAAACTATTTCACAATATTTATTATCACAATTACTTATTTTGGATGATATATTATGGATGTTATAATATAGGTTTCATTCAATAAATGGGTACCTGAACACGAAATTTATTACAAACACTTATTTATTTGGAAAGGGTAATATTTAAGTACCTTTTCGGTTTGTATATATACTCTTCCTCCGAGTTCCTCAAATACTTTTCGTTGATTATACATCCACCAGTTTTGTTGTATTCCTTTTATTTAAATGAAATTAACAGTTTTGGTGACACAATGCAGTCCGCACCGTCGGCTATCTAGAATCACATTCATAGTTCTTCCATGGCAGCCAACATTCATGATCAATTCATAATGCCAACATTTAAAAAATCAATATTTTAAGGTGGCAGTGGATAGACCTAGACATGCACTTGCTAATTCCACAAAAAACCTATTTCGAAAAAGAAATGTTGGTTTCATGGTTCTTCCGGCCCAGCATTCAATTTTAGAGTTTCTAATCCTAAGTAGTGAGCGTGGCCTTGAAGAGTTTTTTAATCGATTTTTATCAATATCTTTTACCAATGTAATTGTTAAGAAAATAGGGCTTTGTACGAGAATTCAGAACAGTTCAATGAAAATAATTTCATAGTTTGGAATAATTTATTAGTTTTATATCGTCCTGCAGATGTTTAGTGCCATAATTTTACTAATATTCGGGCACTAAACATCTGTAGAACAAAGTAAATCTAAAAACCATTACAAGATATGGAATTATTTTCATTGAACTGTTCTGAATACTCGTACAAAGCCTTATTTTGATAACAATTACATTGGAAAAAATATTTATAAAAATCGATTAAAAAACTCTTCAAGGCCACAGAATGCGAGAAAGTGAGGGACAAACCTATATACTTTCAACCACTTGTCGGAAGATTGAAAAGAAAAGTGAGTTTTATTCCCAAATTCCCGTTGATACTCATGAAATTAATAGCATGAAGTATACGTACCAATGTTATTCCAAATAATTCAAAACTCTGTGACGTTATTTCCAGAATAGCGATGAGCGATTTGAGCCAGAAGTTTCAAGTGGAGTCGTCGCTTGCTCCGCTCGCTTGATTATTCAAATAATATCTAAGGTTGTTGCCATAATAGTAATCTACTATTTAAAATTAAGCAGAGTATTTGTAAAATGGCCCTGAAAATAAAAATTACATGTAAACTTAGCCAATTCCATGATACAATAGAGTGTGTAACTCATTGTTGACACACTACACTATTAAATTTTCTTATAAACCAGAGCCACTCAGATACTTTATGGAATCGTCTATTGGGTACGTTCAGAAATCAATGAAAGACGAGCAGTGCCCAGCGCAAGCGCAGAAATGAGTATGAAATTTGAATTTTTGAGGGGAATTTACGAAATTTTAGCTGTATCAGGTAGTTTAATATTGATTATTGGAAGGTAAAAACCATTAATCGAGTTAATTTGCGTAATCGATTAATCGATTCGATTTTACCGTGTAGATTATCCAATCACTAAACGACTTATTGCTATGGATAATCATCCAACAAAAGTCTTATCACAAGAATGTACTACAATGATTTTAATGTTTTCCATTGTTACTAGATAGTAGCATGGATATTCCAACCAACCTGTATTTAATGCCTTGCTGTTTTCTAATTAACTCAGTATATCTTCAACTCCTAATGACAAGACGCTATTAAGGCTCAACCGATCGAAACCACAAAAATATTTATTTTTTGAAATTACGATCATGAATGACTTTTCCCAACATTTCAACTAGGTACATTTAAGTAATAAAAGAATCATAAAATATCATTTGACTTGCAATGACTGTCTTATAATGAGATTTCAATTTATTGCCTTCCTAACACATAAGGTATAGGCAAAAAAATCGTTTTTGGTTTATAATTTAAACAAAAAAAAATAGCAAAATAGAGCACTTTGGTATTGTTTTCAATTTTTTTCCTAGTTTAATGTCCAGCGATCTACCTGAAAATAAGTATTTTCAACTTTCAGTTGGTATTATAATCTGCATATTTGAATATTTCTTATTCTTCGTAGCTCAGTTGGTAGAACAATTTACCAACAATCTAAAGGTCGTGGGCTCGAATCTAACCGGAGGTTAAGACCAAAGTATGTCACGTGCCTTATCAACCAAAATAATACACCTTTTCACTTGGAAGGGTTCAGTTTAGCAAATACTTCTCACTCATCAGATAAATTAAGACACTTCTGATGGAACTAATCTACGCAGAAAAGAACTGCAAAAAAAACGTCTATAATTATTTAATCTTCCTCAAACCTGACACAATGTTGTCGGCAAAACATGCGCTCTTTCTTCATCTTTCCAACGAAATGTTGAGATATTAATCCAAGATTCCAACACATTGTGGTGGAATCTTGGATTGATAAATAAATATTAATGAATCACTGCAAAATAAACTAATATTGACTGAAAATATTGATAATCTTCAGTATGCAGTGAATTTACTTCATAATTCGCCTTGGATAAATTAACAGAACGATGTTAGGAATGTACTCATAGGTAACTATTTTTTTGTTCGGATGTACTCGTAGAGAATTAAAGTTCCTAAATCTTTTAAATTTTCATACCATATTTTTTCCAGTATTTTCTCTCTTTTCATAAGCTGTCGTTTCCATTTATTTCCAATAAATTTCCAATAAATCATCTATAGATAATAGATAAAGATAGAAAATAATTTTCTAGATAATTGTAATAGATAAAAGTTAATTTTTTTACTAAATACTACCGTTTCCTAATTATTTTTGAATCCTAAATTCGGAACGAGTTTTTATACAAATGGGCCGTCAATGGGGAATATTAAACTAATATTTCAGTTAATTAGATAATAAAGGTCTCTATGATCTTCCATGCGAGAGAGAGAGAGAGAGAGGAAGAGAGAGGGAGTATCCCACACCTGCAACGTTATCGGAATATGTGACTATGTAACTTTGCTGCATCCCGAGGTCCACGTGGTTAGTAAAAGACTCGCAATATGTTCATAGATCAATTCACTGGCAATATACTGGCAATATATTGGCAATAATAAGCAAAGTTCATGTTTATACTTTCCTTTTGTATAAAACTGTTGAAAGTCAAATTAAAAAAATATCCTACCCCTGTCACAACTTGTAATATTTAAGATGGTATAATATTTGATATTTTCAGCTTTAGTTTTTTTTTAATGTTTGTTTGTTTGTTTGTTTGTCGTCCACATTATTTATTTGTCAATATTATATACAAATCAAGGATTAATTTTAATTAACCCGCCTGCAGTCACCTGTCATTTTGCAACGCGAGTAGTCACCTGGGGTCCATTTACTATTGGCTTCAAAGTACATTTGGAAGGTATTTTGAGTGTCCATTTATATTTATTGTCATTGTTGATGTATTAATCTAACCATAAATTATAAATAGTATAAATATAAATAAATTATATTAAAGTAAAAATACCAGCCAAGTCTTGTCAACTATAAAAAATAGAAGAAATCTTAAAATTTAGCACTGAAAAGAAGTGATATCAAAAAATGGTCCAAGTCAAAACTTGATTTTAAAAACCAAAATATACTTGGCGCATCGTGCATATACCTTGATAGTATATACGTATAGGCCAGATGTGAAATATACATAAAATCTACTTAAATCTATACATATAATATACCAATATTGCCCTAAAAACCGATGCGCCAAGTATATTTTGGTTTTTAAAATCGAGTTTTGACTTGGCCCTTTTTTTGATATCACTTCTTTTCAGTGATGAATTTTAAGATTTCTTACATTTTTTTTATAGTTGAAAATACTTGGCTGATATTTTTACACTAATAAAATTTATTTATATTTATACTATTTATATTTATTTACTAATAAAAGTTGCTGTCTGTTACTAATGTTGGCATCTCATGGAGACAGTAGGCAGTGTGGTGGCTGTCACAGGGCAGAGCGCAGGACGGGGCTCTGTCTGTTGCTAGAGCAGTAATGCTGCAGCATTACTGCATGGCTTAGAGGAAGTGGTGCACCACTCTAATTCCTCTAAGCTGTTGGCATCTGATGGAGACAGTAGGCAGTGTGGTGGCTGTCACAGGGCAGAGCGCAGGACGGGGCTCTGGCTGGTGCTAGCGGCAGTAATGCTGTTGGCATCTGATGGAGGCAGTAGGTAGTGTGGTTGGCTGTCACGGGACAGAGCGAGGTCGGTGCTCTGTCTGTTGCTAGCGGCAGTAATGCTGTTGGCATCTCATGGAGACAGTAGGCAGTGTGGTGGCTGTCACAGGGCAGAGCGCAGGACGGGGCTCTGGCTGGTGCCAACGGCAGTAATGCTGCAGCAATACTGTTGGCTAAGAGGAATAAGTGGTGCACCACTATTCCTCTAAGCTGTTGGCATCTGATGGAGACAGTAGGCAGTGTGGTGGCTGTCACAAGCCAGAGCGCAGGACGGGGCTCTGGCTGGTGCCAACGGCAGTAACAGGTGGTTTTTGCAACAAAAAAAACAGATGCTTTTATGTTGATTGAGTAGATCATATTTCAATTAAATATGTTTTGTGCGGAAGAGAGCAGATTTACTTTGTAAAACTTTAATGTTATTTAATATATGAATATTGTTATTATTTAGTTACGTTTATTTTATTATTTTGTCTGTCACAGGCTAGCTTTCAGGCTAAGTGGGATGTGTGGGCTATGTGGAAAACGCCATAATTTTTAAAATTCTAGCACGTGCGGCCTTCTATTTTCGCGCCAAATAAAAAGAAAAGCAAACAGCTGCGTACTTCCGGTGTGTCTGACGGTTGTTGAGTGGTTGTTGGAGGAGTCCTTGGTTTGTATTTCGGCTGGCCTACTTTTTGCCTTGTTTCCTCACTTATCCAGTGGATTCATTTTAGATTATTAGGGTTTAACGGCGCGTCAACGACGAGGTTATTTTGAGCACATAAATTTTATACTTTAAACTTTGTTGAATTAAGTGGAGGACATGGGGGGGGGGGGGGGGGTCGACCTAACGGGCCCGATCCGGGGGAGTCTAGCACTGGTGGGAAGGCCAGGCCGGAATGGGGACGGACCGGGAGGTGTGAGGATTCGGGCCGGCGGAACCCGATTTCAGGGGGATCACCATCTCGAGGGAGAAGGCCGGCCCGATGGGGACCGCAAATTCAAGGGAGGGCATGGATAGGTCGACCCTGGCTGCTCTTTGTCTGGACCTCACCACTGATCTGTCCGGCATGGGTAGCCCTTACACATGGCCATATGCTCGCCGGCGTAGCTGCAATGGATCATTGGACATGGGCCCTTCTGAAATTAGTAAGTAGGCGATTTAAAAACTAAATTAAATACTCTCTTTTTGAACGTTTTACAAACTATTTTTATAAGAAATCTCTATATTTCGCCCTCTTTTCAGTGGGCTTCATCAGGAGTTTGACAGGTATAAAAAAGAGAGTAAAAGAGAGTATTTAATTTAACTAAATCCAAACTAAAGAATCGAGAAACGAAATATTAAAAGATTTAAAAAATTAATCTAGATAATATTCGTTGTAAATATCGAAGAAACAAGTTTACTTTTCAGCGCTGAATTATTAGATTTTGTTTTCTAATGTTGAAGAGACTTGGCAGCCCTTTTGACATCGAGTGCATTTTTAAGGATATCACTGTTTTTTTCAGATTGTTCAAACGACTTGAAAATCATCGAAACAATGAAAATTATCTTTAAAAAAATACACCCTTTCCGATTGGTTTACTAATAAAAGTTGCTATCTGTTACTGATGTTGGCATCTCATGGAGGCAGTAGGTAGTGTGGTTGGCTGTCACGGGACAGAGCGAGGTCGGTGCTCTGTCTGTTGCTAGCGGCAGTAATGCTGTTGGCATCTCATGGAGGCAGGTAGTAGTGTGGTTGGCTGTCACGGGACAGAGCGAGGTCGGTGCTCTGTCTGTTGCTAGCGGCAGTAATGCTGTTGGCATCTCATGGAGGCAGTTTTGTGGTTGGCTGTCACAAGCCAGAGCGCAGGTCGGGGCTCTGGCTGGTGCCAACGGCGGTAACAGGTGGTTTTTGCATAAAAACAGATGCTTTTATGTTGATTGAGTAGATCATATTTCATTCAATTTAATATGAAACAATAGAATTGCATTGCAAATTGAATTTAGCATCAAATAACCGAAATATTGCAACAATGACTACTCAAAAATTTCTTCACATTTTTCACAGAAAATTGCATACCAAGCTCAAAGGGCTCAAGCTCAAAAGCCCAAAAGCCTATAAGGGAATTTCAGGCATGAATTTGGTGCATTTCTACGCGATTTTAACACTTTTTAAGCATATTTTTTTTATCTTGACACAGATGTATAAGAACATAGGCAGGGAAATTGAATTGAAGGGGGGGGGGGGGGAGATCCCCCCCCCTCGCCTAAATTAAGCTAACACCGATATTCAAGGAATTACATTGGCTGTTGCCATGACAATAAAGTCCAAATCAACCGATTAAAAGTTATAGCTAGTATTGAAAGACTGCCCCCAAGTTTGTCGTTTTAATAATGATTCAAATTTCAACTCATTTTGTCCTATTTTGTCTCATCGGTCCTGAAAGTATGCGACATAATCGATCACGCTCGCACATGAAAATATGTCAACAAAATGACAATGTTTACAATAAGGTGCAAATGAATACTGGGAACTCACTATTATGTAACACCAGGTTGCGAAATAATGCATTCTGTTCTGGGTATTGAAAATATGAACAGTTTATTTGAAGTGTAACGTCAGCACGCGTATGAATACATAATGTAAGTGAGCGAGATGTAGGACTATTTGCCGGCATCGCGCGCTGCTTTCTTCGCCTTCTGATGAGCTGCCACTTCCACACCTTCCCAATGACCACACTTCAAGTCCGCGAAGAACCTGCGACAAGGAAAACAGAACACGTGAGAGTTTGTAGGAACACATAGCAATTCCTACACTTGATCAAGGTTTAAAGCTGTATTGTGCCTTAAGGTAAGCTAATCACGAAACTAAATTTCTTCAGTTTCGCGATTTGTTGTTTGAACCTGAGTCAAGGGAAGGTTAAATTAGGTTAAACTAACGGCGAAAATTGAATGTTCTTAAATAGGATTTCCACCCTGAATTCGAACTTATATTCAAGAAAATAAGTGTATTTATATAAATTGAACATACGTTTCTATTGGTCCATAATAAAACGGTTGCAATCAGTTGGTTCAAACCAATTCTTAATTGGGCAAAAAGTGATCAATTCGAGAACTAGTAGGAAAGAGATTATCTTTCCTGACGGTTTGGAATAAAAGTTTGAAGCAAAGGTTCTGAACGTCGGTTTACTACACATGGACAGTTTTGCTATACATCCTTCTTTTCGTGGTTCAATAAATAACCAATGCCAGGATCGGCATGTGATGATGACTCACTTCTCCTTGACCTCTGCTAGTGTCTTCATCTCCAGCTCTGAGAGTCCGTTGAGCAGGATGTCGATGTTGTTCTGGAGGAGAGACATCGTGTTCATGCCGATGAGGTTGATGTCAATGCCGGGCTGGTGGTAGCTGTGGTACACTGCCAAGCGACCGAGCTCCACTCCCTTGCTCTACAAGTTAATATCACAGTTAGAGATGAGATTCTGGAAGTCCACAAGAAACAAATGTGCAAGGTTCTCAAAACTTATATAATTAATTCTGGAGTCCCTCAAGGGTCGTTCCTGGGACCAATATTCTTTATCGGTGTCTCATCTGGAGTCCCGCAAGAGTCGGTCCTGCGACCCATTCTATATATCGGCTCCATCGCAAATGTCAACATTTAGCAATCGATCCATTACTGTCATGTAGTACACCGCCTGTCATGAATTATAAGCCAGAATTGTCGGAGTGCTCACCTTGGTGTAATCACCTGCCGCTCTGCAGACTTTCTTCTGCTCTTCCGTGGCCGGATGCCATTGCATTGGTCCCTGATTGGTCAGCAGGCCCATGGCAGGCGCGGCTGCGTTGATGACCGCCATTTTCCTCTCCTGTGAAGTTAAGACAATCCCCATAAAAAACACTTCGTGTAAAAATACCAGCCAAGTCTCTTCAACTAAAAAAAATATATGAAATCTAAAAATTCTGCACTGAAAAGTATTGATATCAAAAAATTTGCCAAGTCAAAACTTTATTTGAAAATCAAAAAATACTTGGCGCATCGTGTATATAAATAGCTTAGAAGTATAGGCCAGATATAAAATATACATCAAATATACATATACATATAGTATACCTATAATTCTCAAAAAAATCGATGCGCCAAGTATTTTTTGATTTTCAAATAAAGTTTTGACTTGGCAAATTTTTTGATATCAATACTTTTCAGTGCAGAATTTTTAGATTTCATATATTTTTTTTAGTTGAAGAGACTTGGCTGGTATTTTTACACGAAGTGCTTTTTATGGGGATATCACTCCTTTTTTTAGTTTATTCTTACAACTTGTGACACATATGAAATGAACAATTACTAAATTCTTTAAAAAAAATAGCCATTTACGATTTGGTTACTACTAATGAAAATCTGTTATATATTCATATATAGTCTTTCGTGAAGAATAGCAAAGGTTTCATTACAATCGGTCAACCCAGTTCCGAGATATGGCATACACATCGGTTTTCAAAATGGCTGCTAAACTTACTGCACTGCCACATAGAATTTATATCTACAATTAATGTGTATCATTTTAGGCTTTCTGAATATGTATTCATTGTATAGAATGGGGAATACAATAATTTTTAAATTTGAATTACTTCATTTCCGGGCTCATAAATAAGAACATTCTAGTTTGACTGTTCCTATTACATTAAGATGGCCTTCCGAATCATATGGCGCTAGTTTCGTACTGATCGGTCTACCAGTTTTCGAGATACGACGTTACTTCCGGTTTCAAAATGGCGGCTGAAATCTCTGACCCCTTGAATTTTAATTTACACATGATAACATCTTATTATAAGCTGTCTCAAATAGTGTTTATTGTATCAAAATGTAAATTTGTGAGATTTTTCAAATGTGTGACGTCATTTCCGGTTTTGCTATAAGAAACTGCAAATATTATTGTTGATAATACATAAAGTTGACCGTCTAAATTGTTTGGCGCTGGTTTCGTTCAAATCTATTTAGCCGTTATTAAGATATGATGTCACTACCGGTTTCAAAATGGCGGATTCCGGTTGGTTTTATAACAACTCAAATGAGATATCAAAAGTACATACGTTACATAAATATCAAAATAATCGGATCAATCTTTGTTGCCGAAATGCCAATCGATGTATTTCAAATTTCATGACGTCATTTCCGGTTTCGTTAACATAATTTTTAGTCTTTTGCTACTGATAATGCATATAGATGACCGTCTGAATCGTTTGGCGCAAATTTCGTTCCAATCAGTTTAGCCGTTGTTGAGATATGACGTCACTTCCGGTTTCAAAATGGCGGCACAAAAAATTCATGGGGTGAAGGTTAAATCAGACGCCAAAAGTGCACACGTGGTAAAAATGTGAGATCAATCGGTTCAGCCGTTTAGGCTGTGGCCTTGTTACCGGATTTGAATTCCAGGAGACTACTACTACTACTACTACTGAGATTATTAGTATTATGAAAACCGCCCTAAAACACTGTTTTCACTGCCCTTTAGCTCGCAAAGGGCGTAACCTATTGGGCCCAAATTTGGTATATGTAGTAGGGTGGGCCATAGCTCGAAATTAAGATATTTCGCAACAATGTGAGATTTCCCAATTTTAAGATCCAGTAGGCCGAAAATGCCACTTTGATGCTTACAGTAAAAGTGGGTTGCTCCAGCCTTTTTAAATGAGAGTGTGCGCGCGCCGTACGACTTGGCTGGCGTGGAGCGACCGCTCCACTAGATCAAGATAAATGCAATGCATTTTACTACACTTTGCTAGTTTGCTAGTTGTGTTGCTAGTTGCAACTGACAAATCTTTAAAAGTGTTTGAAATTCATTTTAGTAAATTTTCATTTTGTGTGGCCGAAATACTAATATAACAAATTGGTTGACATCTCAATAATTTTACGTATATTTCAAAGCAACTTTATCAAACATTACTCTAGTGTCTAAAGCAGTGAATTTACCATGGAAAGACAGAAGTTCAAAATAATTTCGTTCATGGGATCTCCACTTCAATTCTATTCTTAAAAGTATTGACCTTGAAGAACGGGATGTACTCCTGCAGCGTGCTGTCTATGAGCGTGTCCCTGGCATAGGAGAGGACGCAGTCGGGCTGCACATTGCTGCGTTCCACCGCATCCTTGAGTGTGCTCACTGGATAGCCGGTGACGCTGAGAAACCTCGCCTTGCCCTCCGTCACCAGCGACTTCATCGTCGGCAGCGCCTCGTTCAGGAGGTCGTCCAGGCTGTCGGCGAACTCCAGGTCGTGGGCCTGAAGTTCAACATTACGTCTTTAAACAATTAATGGCAATCTGTTTACAATGATAAGAGCTGCCGCTTGGTGTATGTTCCAGAGGGGCGATCATATAAAATGTTATCGCGTGAAACGCTCCTCATCTCACTCGAGAAGACCGTGAATAACATTGAGATGAGAAAATTGTCACGCGAGAACAAAGTTGTCATTTTATAGGATCGCATCCCTCGATAGGAAACCTGTTCACGATATTTCAATAAAACTCTGAAGGATGCTCAATAATAAAAAAAAGTTGTACACACACAAGTTATCCCATAAAAGTTATACCACTTACAGGCTTATGCCTAGGTGTTTATTTTATTCACTAAAATTGTATAGTATGTAATTTTGTAAATGTAAATTTTAATTTGGAAACTTGAAAATCAAATCTTCTGCAAATGATAAATTTTTCTTCATCGTCTGTTCCTGCTTTATAATTTTACAGATTTATGAAATTATGTGTTGTTTCTTTTTTATCATATCAGTAAGTTCAATTACTCCACCCCTCTCTCAACCCCCCCCCCCCCCCTCGTAGTTGCCATGGTTATAGTACCCTATAGTATAGGTATAGTATTTATTAATTTTTTATCTTTTAACCATTTTATAACTATTTTGACTATTACTTTCGCAAGTATGCCTACTTATGTAGTTTATATTGTTCAGTGTGAATATACTATCTTAAATAGATAATATGTTTTAGTTGTTTTTAAACAGGTTACATGGTAGATCGACAATGACCAATGTGTTCATTATAATGTTGAATGTCGCCTTTTTGTATATAAATGTGCAAATAAAGATAAATTGAAATTGAAATTGAAATTTGAAATGGTTGCTATGCAACTAGCGTGTCACCTGGATGACGTCGACGTAGTCGAGTCCAAGGAGCCGCAGACTCTTGTCCACGCTCTCGCGCGTCTTCTTAGCAGTGAAGTCTGACATCTTC
This sequence comes from Leuctra nigra, assembly GCA_934045905.1. Lineage (NCBI taxonomy): Eukaryota > Metazoa > Arthropoda > Insecta > Plecoptera > Leuctridae > Leuctra > Leuctra nigra. The sequence goes on along the minus strand of OW203766.1, from coordinate 17,502,346 downwards.
AGTGGATCCAGCTCGTAGCGGCCGATCTTAGTGGCGATGTAGTAGGCCTCTCGCGGCACTCCGACCAGAGCCTGTACAAACATGTCTTATAGAGAGATACGAGAGTAATAGTCTTGTCCACGCGTCTTCTTAGCAGTGAAGTCTGTCATCTTCAGTGGATCCAGCTCGTAGCGGCCGATCTTAGTGGCGATGTAGTAGGCCTCTCGCGGCACTCCGACCAGAGCCTGTACAAACATGTCTTATAGAGAGATACGAGAGTAATAGTCTTGTCCACGCGTCTTCTTAGCAGTGAAGTCTGTCATCTTCAGTGGATCCAGCTCGTAGCGGCCGATCTGAGTGGCGATGTAGTAGGCCTCTCGCGGCACTCCGACCAGAGCCTGTACAAACATGTCTTATAGAGAGATACGAGAGTAATAGTCTTGTCCACGCGTCTTCTTAGCAGTGAAGTCTGACATCTTCAGTGGATCCAGCTCGTAGCGGCCGATCTTAGTGGCGATGTAGTAGGCCTCTCGCGGCACTCCGACCAGAGCCTGTACAAACATGTCTTATAGAGAGATACGAGAGTAATAATCTTGTCCACGCGTCTTCTTAGCAGTGAAGTCTGTCATCTTCAGTGGATCCAGCTCGTAGCGGCCGATCTTAGTGGCAATGTAGTAGGCCTCTCGCGGCACTCCGACCAGAGCCTGTACAAACATGTCTTATAGAGAGATACGAGAGTAATAGTCTTGTCCACGCGTCTTCTTAGCAGTGAAGTCTGTCATCTTCAGTGGATCCAGCTCGTAGCGGCCGATCTTAGTGGCGATGTAGTAGGCCTCTCGCGGCACTCCGACCAGAGCCTGTACAAACATGTCTTAAAGAGATAGATACGAGAGTAATAGTCTTGTCCACGCGTCTTCTTAGCAGTGAAGTCTGTCATCTTCAGTGGATCCAGCTCGTAGCGGCCGATCTTAGTGGCAATGTAGTAGGCCTCTCGCGGCACTCCGACCAGAGCCTGTACAAACATGTCTTATAGAGAGATACGAGAGTAATAGTCTTGTCCACGCGTCTTCTTAGCAGTGAAGTCTGTCATCTTCAGTGGATCCAGCTCGTAGCGGCCGATCTTAGTGGCAATGTAGTAGGCCTCTCGCGGCACTCCGACCAGAGCCTGTACAAACATGTCTTATAGAGAGATACGAGAGTAATAGTCTTGTCCACGCGTCTTCTTAGCAGTGAAGTCTGTCATCTTCAGTGGATCCAGCTCGTAGCGGCCGATCTTAGTGGCAATGTAGTAGGCCTCTCGCGGCACTCCGACCAGAGCCTGTACAAACATGTCTTATAGAGAGATACGAGAGTAATAGTCTTGTCCACGCGTCTTCTTAGCAGTGAAGTCTGTCATCTTCAGTGGATCCAGCTCGTAGCGGCCGATCTTAGTGGCTATGTAGTAGGCCTCTCGCGGCACTCCGACCAGAGCCTGTACAAACATGTCTTATAGAGAGATACGAGAGTAATAGTCTTGTCCACGCGTCTTCTTAGCAGTGAAGTCTGTCATCTTCAGTGGATCCAGCTCGTAGCGGCCGATCTTAGTGGCAATGTAGTAGGCCTCTCGCGGCACTCCGACCAGAGCCTGTACAAACATGTCTTATAGAGAGATACGAGAGTAATAGTCTTGTCCACGCGTCTTCTTAGCAGTGAAGTCTGTCATCTTCAGTGGATCCAGCTCGTAGCGGCCGATCTTAGTGGCTATGTAGTAGGCCTCTCGCGGCACTCCGACCAGAGCCTGTACAAACATGTCTTATAGAGAGATACGAGAGTAATAGTCTTGTCCACGCGTCTTCTTAGCAGTGAAGTCTGTCATCTTCAGTGGATCCAGCTCGTAGCGGCCGATCTTAGTGGCTATGTAGTAGGCCTCTCGCGGCACTCCGACCAGAGCCTGTACAAACATGTCTTATAGAGAGATACGAGAGTAATAGTCTTGTCCACGCGTCTTCTTAGCAGTGAAGTCTGTCATCTTCAGTGGATCCAGCTCGTAGCGGCCGATCTTAGTGGCGATGTAGTAGGCCTCTCGCGGCACTCCGACCAGAGCCTGTACAAACATGTCTTATAGAGAGATACGAGAGTAATAGTCTTGTCCACGCGTCTTCTTAGCAGTGAAGTCTGTCATCTTCAGTGGATCCAGCTCGTAGCGGCCGATCTTAGTGGCTATGTAGTAGGCCTCTCGCGGCACTCCGACCAGAGCCTGTACAAACATGTCTTATAGAGAGATACGAGAGTAATAGTCTTGTCCACGCGTCTTCTTAGCAGTGAAGTCTGTCATCTTCAGTGGATCCAGCTCGTAGCGGCCGATCTTAGTGGCTATGTAGTAGGCCTCTCGCGGCACTCCGACCAGAGCCTGTACAAACATGTCTTATAGAGAGATACGAGAGTAATAGTCTTGTCCACGCGTCTTCTTAGCAGTGAAGTCTGTCATCTTCAGTGGATCCAGCTCGTAGCGGCCGATCTTAGTGGCGATGTAGTAGGCCTCTCGCGGCACTCCGACCAGAGCCTGTACAAACATGTCTTATAGAGAGATACGAGAGTAATAGTCTTGTCCACGCGTCTTCTTAGCAGTGAAGTCTGTCATCTTCAGTGGATCCAGCTCGTAGCGGCCGATCTTAGTGGCTATGTAGTAGGCCTCTCGCGGCACTCCGACCAGAGCCTGTACAAACATGTCTTATAGAGAGATACGAGAGTAATAGTCTTGTCCACGCGTCTTCTTAGCAGTGAAGTCTGTCATCTTCAGTGGATCCAGCTCGTAGCGGCCGATCTTAGTGGCGATGTAGTAGGCCTCTCGCGGCACTCCGACCAGAGCCTGTACAAACATGTCTTATAGAGAGATACGAGAGTAATAGTCTTGTCCACGCGTCTTCTTAGCAGTGAAGTCTGTCATCTTCAGTGGATCCAGCTCGTAGCGGCCGATCTTAGTGGCAATGAAGTAGGCCTCTCGCGGCACTCCGACCAGAGCCTGTACAAACATGTCTTATAGAGAGATACGAGAGTAATAGTCTTGTCCACGCGTCTTCTTAGCAGTGAAGTCTGTCATCTTCAGTGGATCCAGCTCGTAGCGGCCGATCTTAGTGGCGATGTAGTAGGCCTCTCGCGGCTCTCCGACCAGAGCCTGTACAAACATGTCTTATAGAGAGATACGAGAGTAATAGTCTTGTCCACGCGTCTTCTTAGCAGTGAAGTCTGTCATCTTCAGTGGATCCAGCTCGTAGCGGCCGATCTTAGTGGCAATGAAGTAGGCCTCTCGCGGCACTCCGACCAGAGCCTGTACAAACATGTCTTATAGAGAGATACGAGAGTAATAGTCTTGTCCACGCGTCTTCTTAGCAGTGAAGTCTGTCATCTTCAGTGGATCCAGCTCGTAGCGGCCGATCTTAGTGGCGATGTAGTAGGCCTCTCGCGGCTCTCCGACCAGAGCCTGTACAAACATGTCTTATAGAGATAGATACGAGAGTAAATGTAATCCCCATAAAAAAACACTCCGTGCCAAGTCTCATGACGTCACTTCCGGTTTCAAAATGGCGGCACAAAAAAAGTCATGAGGGTGAGGGCAAATCAGACGCCAAAAGTGCACACGTGGTGAAAATTTGAGATCAATCGGTTTAGCCGTTTAAGATGTGGCCTGTTCACCGTATTTGAATTCCAGGGGAATTCAACTCGAAATCAGCTCAAAATTCAGCTCGAAATTAAGATATTTCGCAACAATATGAGATTTACTAATTTTAAGATCCAGTAGGCTGAAAATGCCACTAATGTGCTTACAGTAATAGTGGGTTGTTCTAGCCTTTTTATATGAAAGTGTGCTCGCCCTACGACTTGGCTGGCGTGGAGCGACCGCTGTTAAAAAACAGCAGCCAAGTTTTCTCCCTTAGATAAATCAGCACTAAATGGGTGATCACCAAAGGGGCCACACATGAATATTGATAATGAGGTGGGAAGATCGAATGCTAATCCACAAAAATATTTTGTATAGAATTTATTAATATTTATTAAAATTTTCAACAATTCAGCTATTAAATATGATTTGATTCATAAAATGACATGTAACAATTGAAACTCTCGATATATAGTGTTTTAAATTTAAATTTTAAGGTTAGAATATGAGTAAATTTTTAACACAGGAGGCCTAGGATAGAGCGTCACTAAATACTCTTATGTCACTTTCTCTTTGTTTGTTTGTTTATGTGTTTTTTTGTATTATCTCTTTATATGTCCACAATCCGCTCGGCCAATCGCTCTGAAATTTTTCGCACATACTAATCTAGGATTTAATGTTCAAAGTCAATGTCATATTGGTCGTATGAAAGTTTAGTACGATCTATAATCAATCAATCAACCCGTGGTCAACTCACACACTGTTGCCAACTCGTGCAATTACTGAAGGCACGGGTTTTTCTTTTGAATCACGTGTTTCATTTTTCGTCTAAATGTAAAGGCTTGAATAGGGTTTATTATTAGTATTGAAAACCTAAGAATATATATTTTTTTATTGATCACAAATACATTCATAATTTTGATTGAATCGAGAGTAATTTAGAATGGTGAATATCGGGTATTCCCAGCTTGTTTTCACAAATACCTAGACAATTACTGTCACCATATATACGGGCACGATCCTGGAGTATCTTCAAGATTGGTCCACTTGATCATCTGCCCCAGCTTCATCACACTTCTGTACGGCCGTGCTTGAACCAGTAAACCGCTAGTTCGTGCAATTCGAAAGATGTGCTGTGTCTGATAGAGACATTCAGGTGTCTTAGAAACGGCAGCGAGATGTTGTGGTACAGCGGAGTGTCATCTCGTGACAGCCCGTACACATCATCCAGAGTCATAAGTTTTAGGTTCTTGCATTTCGAGAAGAGCTCCAACGCAACTGTCACGGTTGCATTCATGCGACTTGACGCTATCACGAACTCGGTGAGATAAACCGCCTTACTGAAGAGGAACAGAGCAAACGCATCGGTTTCGATGTGGAAGTTAGTCAGACTCAGAGTGGACAGTTTGAGTTGGCTTGCTGCGAGCTTCTCGAAGATCCCGTTGCTTCTTGTGCTGACGTCATTGTTTGGTCCGGTGAGTCGGAGGAGGAGATGCTGCAGATCGGGACACAGATCGAGAGCGACGTCGATGTCCTCGAGATTGTTCAGCTTCACACACATCCTCTTCAGCTGGAGCTTGTGGTTGACCTTGGAGAGCATCTCGCCGGTGATGTTGCAGTTGAGGTTGACGTAGACGAGGTTCTCCAGATGCTCCAGTGCGAGTTGCGTCTGAGAGGATGTCAAGGTGTGAAGTTATTGGCCGTACAGTTATTGGCAGCGTGTTTAGATTACAGATAGCGCTGCAAAAAGTACATACAGAGCCGCCTGGGCTGTGGGAAGGAAGCTTACTTTTGGCAAGGCGTCCAAGTCGATGCAATTATACGTTATGATGCTGCACATATTACGCATTAATTATCACTTCTTAAAATTTAAACAAGTTTATCAAATGTTTATTCGCCAACAAAATAGGTATTAATAATTAAGTGTTCACTATTTCACTGAATCTGATCACAATAATAATTTGCGCGACTTAGTTCTAATTTCGAGATATTTTGAGTACAGTTGTTGACATTTGATCGGCTGCTAGGTCACGGCCAATGAGAAATAAAACAGCTGAAGATCATTCCCATAAATGTTGCCTATTTCTTTCATTCGTGGCGCTGGGGGTTTGAACACACGGTGCCTATACGACGTTATTTATCAGTTACCACTTGGATCGAAACTTAAACGCCGAATATCAATAAACATTATATTTCAAAAGCCGTTGTCTTTGTTTATTAGACTGCACGAAAACGTCATTTAAAATTGAGCTTACAATAATTTAGCGAAAATAATCAAGAATCCCGGGATTTTCAACTGATAATTCAGAAATGTAAAAGCCGAAACTATTCTTATAACGTACAAGTATGCTCATTGGAATCCATTATCTTCTTGTGAGTACAGATGAATGTTACCATGGAGAAGAAAAGCTCACCAGTCTCTCCGCTTCTTGTGCGGTACAGCTGAGGTCGCCAACCAACATCCTGAGATCGCTGCAAGTCCTGATCACGAACTCGGCCGTGTCACAAGACACTGCACTCGGAAGCGACACACTCTTCAGTTTGCCGCACGCGACAGCCAACTTGCGGACAATCGCATCGCAGTTCACTTCTGTCACATCCACATGCGTCAGATACGTCATCATCGGAATGTGCTGGAGCCAGAACACCTCGTAGCTCTTGCAAACAGCCTCGCTCCCCGGTAGACAAGGAATCTTCAACTCTTGAAGATACACATCATCAAAGAAAAATGTCGAATACAGTATCCGAATATCGTGGTACTTATTTTCTTCCTTGTCGTTGTTGTGCTTGATGGATTGTCGTAACATATGCCCCCAGAGTGGCGGATTTATGTAGGAACGCAAGTAGTTCTGTAACTTTCTGATACTCAGTGTGCACTGTACGGTCAACGGCGACTCTAAGGAAGGTGGCGGAGTTATGTAGGAACGCAAGTAGTTCTGTAACTTCGTGATACTCAGTATGCACTCTACGGTCAACGACGACTCTAAGTAAGGTGGCGTGAAGAAACGCTGGTCGATCTTCTGAAGATAATCAGCGATTAATGCGATGGATGCCTTGAGGCTCTGCGCTTGAAGGCTTAGGGCAGGCATGGGGAGAAATAATGCTGATCAGAGCTGACGCGAACGAAAATTTCACTTATCGGAAAATGAAAGTGGAAATCCCTGGATACTACAATAATAGACTTTTAATTATGTACTAAACATTAAAAAAAACGACCGATTGTTCCGATTTTGAAATGCGGCCGAAAATAATGTCGTCTTGACATCATATTTATAAGTGCTATAGAATTACATAATTTGGTTGCAATCGGTACAACCGTTTGAGATATATGACGTCACTTCCGGTTTAAAAAATGGCGGCCGAGAACACTGCAACCTTGAATTTCTAATTATTAACAATGTATGTTAACTAAATATCTATTTAACTGTATTATGAAGTGGTGTAACATTTGGCATATTTATGACGTCATTTCCGGTATAGGTAATAAGAAAACAATCTAGTTTTATATAGTTATTAATTCATGAATTTACTTCTGAATTAATTAGCTCTAATTTTCGTCAAATCGGTCAGGCCAATTTCAATATATGATGTCACTTCCGGTTTCATTTAGTGTTTCCTTCCGTCAATTCCGGTACCGTTAATTTGTATATTCGTTGATCACAGTTGATTTTTCAAATACATTGCAAAATAGACACAAAGGAGCTAGTTCAATTGCAATCGGTACTGTTTTCGATATATTATGACGTCACTTCCGGTTTCAGGAATAGCGGCTGAGAACGATGCATCTTGAAATTATAATTTGCATTGTCCATAACAGCTTATTTTCCTCCATGGTCCATGTTACAATGTAAGTTAGTTATAAGCGACCGCTCCACTAGATATATTTCAATTGTAACATGAGTCATTGTGTAACAGAATACTTCAAATATCTATATTTGTCAACATCAGTCAAATGAAGTGATAGAGCACTGAGAAATGTTCTTGATAAGAGAGGCCGGGGTTCGAGCATACCTTGCCGAGGAGCTCCTCCGACCTGCCCTGGCCGTACCACGGCGCCGTGTCGATGTAGTTGATGCAAGAGAGGCAGGGGTTCTGGACTGTGTGAATGACATACCTTGCCGAGGAGCTCCTCCGACCTGCCCTGGCCGTACCACGGTGCCGTGTCGATGTAGTTGATGCAAGAGAGGCCGGGGTTCTGGACTGTGTGAATGACATACCTTGCCGAGGAGCTCCTCCGACCTGCCCTGGCCGTACCACGGCGCCGTGTCGATGTAGTTGATGCAAGAGAGGCCGGGGTTCTGGACTGTGTGAATGACATACCTTGCCGAGGAGCTCCTCCGACCTGCCCTGGCCGTACCACGGCGCCGTGTCGATGTAGTTGATGCAAGAGAGGCCGGGGTTCTGGACTGTGTGAATGACATACCTTGCCGAGGAGCTCCTCCGACCTGCCCTGGCCGTACCACGGTGCCGTGTCGATGTAGTTGATGCAAGAGAGGCCGGGGTTCTGGACTGTGTGAATGACATACCTTGCCGAGGAGCTCCTCCGACCTGCCCTGGCCGTACCACGGCGCCGTGTCGATGTAGTTGATGCAAGAGAGGCCGGGGTTCTGGACTGTGTGAATGACATACCTTGCCGAGGAGCTCCTCCGACCTGCCCTGGCCGTACCACGGCGCCGTGTCGATGTAGTTGATGCAAGAGAGGCAGGGGTTCTGGACTGTGTGAATGACATACCTTGCCGAGGAGCTCCTCCGACCTGCCCTGGCCGTACCACGGCGCCGTGTCGATGTAGTTGATGCAAGAGAGGCAGGGGTTCTGGACTGTGTGAATGACATACCTTGCCGAGGAGCTCCTCCGACCTGCCCTGGCCGTACCACGGTGCCGTGTCGATGTAGTTGATGCAAGAGAGGCCGGGGTTCTGGACTGTGTGAATGACATACCTTGCCGAGGAGCTCCTCCGACCTGCCCTGGCCGTACCACGGCGCCGTGTCGATGTAGTTGATGCAAGAGAGGCCGGGGTTCTGGACTGTGTGAATGACATACCTTGCCGAGGAGCTCCTCCGACCTGCCCTGGCCGTACCACGGCGCCGTGTCGATGTAGTTGATGCAAGAGAGGCCGGGGTTCTGGACTGTGTGAATGACATACCTTGCCGAGGAGCTCCTCCGACCTGCCCTGGCCGTACCACGGCGCCGTGTCGATGTAGTTGATGCAAGAGAGGCCGGGGTTCTGGACTGTGTGAATGACATACCTTGCCGAGGAGCTCCTCCGACCTGCCCTGGCCGTACCACGGCGCCGTGTCGATGTAGTTGATGCAAGAGAGGCCGGGGTTCTGGACTGTGTGAATGACATACCTTGCCGAGGAGCTCCTCCGACCTGCCCTGGCCGTACCACGGCGCCGTGTCGATGTAGTTGATGCAAGAGAGGCCGGGGTTCTGGACTGTGTGAATGACATACCTTGCCGAGGAGCTCCTCCGACCTGCCCTGGCCGTACCACGGTGCCGTGTCGATGTAGTTGATGCAAGAGAGGCCGGGGTTCTGGACTGTGTGAATGACATACCTTGCCGAGGAGCTCCTCCGACCTGCCCTGGCCGTACCACGGCGCCGTGTCGATGTAGTTGATGCAAGAGAGGCCGGGGTTCTGGACTGTGTGAATGACATACCTTGCCGAGGAGCTCCTCCGACCTGCCCTGGCCGTACCACGGCGCCGTGTCGATGTAGTTGATGCAAGAGAGGCCGGGGTTCTGGACTGTGTGAATGACATACCTTGCCGAGGAGCTCCTCCGACCTGCCCTGGCCGTACCACGGCGCCGTGTCGATGTAGTTGATGCAAGAGAGGCCGGGGTTCTGGACTGTGTGAATGACATACCTTGCCGAGGAGCTCCTCCGACCTGCCCTGGCCGTACCACGGTGCCGTGTCGATGTAGTTGATGCAAGAGAGGCCGGGGTTCTGGACTGTGTGAATGACATACCTTGCCGAGGAGCTCCTCCGACCTGCCCTGGCCGTACCACGGTGCCGTGTCGATGTAGTTGATGCAAGAGAGGCCGGGGTTCTGGACTGTGTGAATGACATACCTTGCCGAGGAGCTCCTCCGACCTGCCCTGGCCGTACCACGGCGCCGTGTCGATGTAGTTGATGCAAGAGAGGCCGGGGTTCTGGACTGTGTGAATGACATACCTTGCCGAGGAGCTCCTCCGACCTGCCCTGGCCGTACCACGGCGCCGTGTCGATGTAGTTGATGCAAGAGAGGCCGGGGTTCTGGACTGTGTGAATGACATACCTTGCCGAGGAGCTCCTCCGACCTGCCCTGGCCGTACCACGGCGCCGTGTCGATGTAGTTGATGCAAGAGAGGCCGGGGTTCTGGACTGTGTGAATGACATACCTTGCCGAGGAGCTCCTCCGACCTGCCCTGGCCGTACCACGGCGCCGTGTCGATGTAGTTGATGCAAGAGAGGCCGGGGTTCTGGACTGTGTGAATGACATACCTTGCCGAGGAGCTCCTCCGACCTGCCCTGGCCGTACCACGGCGCCGTGTCGATGTAGTTGATGCAAGAGAGGCCGGGGTTCTGGACTGTGTGAATGACATACCTTGCCGAGGAGCTCCTCCGACCTGCCCTGGCCGTACCACGGCGCCGTGTCGATGTAGTTGATGCAAGAGAGGCCGGGGTTCTGGACTGTGTGAATGACATACCTTGCCGAGGAGCTCCTCCGACCTGCCCTGGGCGTACCACGGCGCCGTGTCGATGTAGTTGATGCAAGAGAGGCCGGGGTTCTGGACTGTGTGAATGACATACCTTGCCGAGGAGCTCCTCCGACCTGCCCTGGCCGTACCACGGTGCCGTGTCGATGTAGTTGATGCAAGAGAGGCCGGGGTTCTGGACTGTGTGAATGACATACCTTGCCGAGGAGCTCCTCCGACCTGCCCTGGCCGTACCACGGCGCCGTGTCGATGTAGTTGATGCCGGCCTTCAGACCTGCGCGGATCGTGTTGATCGCCTCCTCCTCGGCGAACTCCCTGCAGACAAACATCATCCACGTCATCGTCAAGTCCTCTACTCGACAATCTGAGTCATCGGGTAACAACTGTTGTCGCGCGACAAGATTCTCATTTCACCAGAGAAGGTCGCGATTTTGAGTAAGTTTGATTAGAGTGTCTTACATTTATTAATATTATGTATTAATTCTTAATTTAGCGCAGGCGCTATATATCTTTCACACAATGTATCATCTGATGAAACATACGCGGTCACAACCTAGAATACTATAGTATGAGCGTCAGAAATGATATAAATTTTGATTTTATTTAACTGCAGAACAACGTTCTATTAAATTGACGGTGAAATAATAAAATTAATGATTGCGATGATGAGGGAGATCGGTGAGAAGGAGGTGTTCATGGCCTAGTTAGAAAGGTTCCCAGCTTTTGCCTCGAGTCTCGACTGAGGGAAACTACACAAAACCTCAGTCAGATAGAACAGCCGTGGGAATTGAACACGGGACTTCGGTGTGGAAGCCCAGAACGTGACTGCCTGAGCCAGCTTGTCTCATACCCGTAGATCTTGCAGAGCGAGGCCCCGCCCAGGCCCAGCTTGGAGACGACCAGGCCCGTGTTGCCGAGGGGCCCGTACTGCATCTTCTTGACGGCGGCCTCATCGTGGAAGCCGGCGACGAATGTGGCTGGCAGAGACATATTTGGTTCTGTAGGAGCAAAACACAACATTATCTATGTATCTTGCCAACAGGAACATCCTAGGGAAAATGCGTTGTGCCTCAAATCTCACACCTCTTGTTCACCTGTTGTTGACAACTCAAGGCTTAGCGATAGCGACAAATAAAATGTGCAATGACAAACAATGTCTGTTTGACTATAGATAGCATGGCTCAAGAGCAATCGATTTAAAACCTATTGCACACGGCCTTTTTTTTAGATCGATTGCAAGCGTCCGCATATTGTTGAAGAGGAATGACTTGAAATTGTATTAACAGGCAAATAAAAATAAAATGTGTAAAATACAATCAGAATGATAAAAATTCGAACGAATTAGAATTGAAATTCCCTCCGTCATGATAGCGCATGCGCTGTACGAGTTGATAAGCGCGGGAAACCGAGGTCACACAGTTGACAGTCTAGAAGCAACTGGACACAATCATTCATACGATACTAGAATACTGTGGGATGTATGATGAGGGGAGCGATGTTATTAATTTGCATGGAATTGAATATGCTGGCGAAGCAACCTTGAGAGATACAACAGTGCAGATAAGCACGCCGGCCGGTAGGACAGCGCTAAAAATCCAGTACAATCACATTCAAAAATTTAAAATTTCTATTCTCAAATCTATTTTTATACGAGAATTTAATACCTACCAATTGCGTTTACATTTGTCAAAATGTTCTCTAATTTGTATTTTACATTTATTGGATGGTAATGCAACGCGTTATGTTTAAGAATCTTCAAATATTCTGAAAATTCAAACAACTTGAAATCATTCCAAAACATTGTAGACACTTGTCCGTCAAATCTTGTTGACATTATGGTAATACTGTAATTACCCGTACCCACCCACGACATTTTCAACATGAGAACATTTCAATTAGTTTTCTCTCTCATTTGGCCACCTGTGTTTGCTCCATGTCTGTGGTATCAGTCATGACAACACGTATGAAAGTGATAAGCACACTTACTTGGGCGGCAATGAAGGTCGGCGACGAACCGCTTGTCCTGGAGGTCTGGTATGAAGTGGCGCTAGTAACGACGCGAAGAACTAGATCGATCATTAGTTTCAAGAAGTTCCGTGGTGCACGTACAGATGGCGCGCGGTGGCAGTTTGCGTAAAAGTTTCATCATATTATTATTATTTTGATTAAAAAAACATTCCAAGAGAAAAAGGGAGTAGAATACACATACAATGCTCCATTGGATTTTCATAATCTTCGTGAAACTTTGCAAAATTTCATCTAGAATGGATTAACCAATCAGAAATACATATATTTGCTTAAATCTGAACTAAGGTGTGAATTCTGCTAAAATTTCAGTCTGCGAACCATATAGTTCGTCTTTACACGAGTAAAGAATTTCAGCTCGCTCGGAGAAACGGTCACAAAAAAAACAGAAGTCGGAAATAAAAAGTAGCGCAGGGCATTTTTTAATTTTTGATAACAAAGAATCAATTTTGAAGCTTTTGACATCCTAGGCAAACCTTTAAATGGCACTGTAGACAAGTGTAATACAATCTGTAACTATTTGTTCTTTTAAAGAACCCTCATTGGCCCCGCAGGGATTTTTTAAAAAGATTTTATAAAAAATAATCGAATTTGAAGCTATTCTGGCATCCTTTTTTAAGAAATTTAAAATGTGTAATGCAATATTTTTGGGGAAACTTTAGACAAAATGCAATATAATCTGTAACTAATTGTCTATTTGCTTAAATCCCCATTGGCCCCGTAGGGAAGTGTTTCAATTTATATTAAAAGAGAATCGATTATGATTTATGAATCCAAATTATTCCTTTGAAAAAAGTTTCAAAAAGCAACAGTAATAATAAGAAACAAGAAAAATCTGTGTTTTGGTATCAAATAGTTTAACGTGGAATTATTAAATTGTATTCTTGTGGATGATCATGATGGATAAATGAGTCATTGTCTCATTGGAATACCTCTGTTCAATTAGTTTTGGGTTCACTAGAGAAAAATTTGCGAATTTAACCTCATACCTAATGGAGCAAATCTGTGCATTTTTGCATCTCTTTTTGCAACATTTTTGTATGTCTGAGGGTAATATCTGAGGGTGTCATGATGGAAAGTGGGGGGGGGGGGAGGCATGGACCCCCCCCCCACTCCCTTCCCCCCTTCCTACGCGCCTCTTTGCTTAGGCGTGTGAAATATCGATGTTGAGGTACAAAATTTTGCAATATCAACATTGTGACAGTGTGATTAAATATTTTGGCACTTGCAAGTTGCATCCACATCATTCAGTTGCATTCAGTGTCTTCTCACTGAGATGGTAAACCCAGAGTTCGAGAAGCGTGACCTCAAGTCTGATATCAGAGATCCGCCTTACATCATTGCCGCTCAAGAAGAAGCGCGAAGAAGGAAGGACGAAGCCATGGCGGCGAAGGCAGCAAGAAATGCACAAAGAAAGGACAAAATATCTAAAGCGTCCGAATGAGTCTTGCGTCATGTGTGTCGAACCAGGTCAGATCGTCCCCTTATCAACCTGATTATTGAGCAAGTAATATTGTTATCCAAAAAATTGCAGGGCTCCCAACTGTCAGTGGTCACTATTTTCACTAAAAGTAATTTTTTTAGCCAGGTCATTATAAGTAATATTTTTCATGATTCATAGCCATTTGGTCATTAAATGTAAGTTTTTTGAAAGAGGAATTCAGTCCACCAACTTACTTTTTATGGAAGTAGAAAATTGGCTTAAAATTGTGTACAAATCGCGTAGAAGGCACCAAATTTGTTCTTGAAATACAAAATTTTATCGGAGCTATTCGCCCCCGACCCTCATTATGTTGGGGGGCCGGGGCCTTCCCCGCACCCCCCCCCCCCCCCCTTGTGTTTGTAAGCAAATGTGGTTCCCATGACAATCGCAGAGCGTCCGCCCACTTATTGTTTTACAAATTAACCACTCTTAGATTTGATTTTAGTTGAACGGTAATATATCTAAGTGATATTTTTGGTGCATTGCTTAGGTATAAAATAACTAATTTTTAATGACGAGGGCTATCAGGCTAAACATATTTTTAATGAATGAAGGACAGATGCAACACGTACCATTTGCAAATCTCGTTTTTAGAATTGTCATTTTGAAGCTGACCCCCTAGTGATTATTAATTGAGCGAGCGTGGCGAACGTCACCACGGTACTCTTATGGCACTTTCTCTGTGTGTGTTTTTTTTTGTGTTCACACAAAAAACGGCACAACGGCACAACCAATCGATCTGAAATTTTGCACATATACTAACGTAATCTATGCGGTCCCTGGGATCGTTTTTGAACGGGATAATGTGATTGGTTCAAATTTAAAAAAAAATCTTTCGATTGGTTGTTCCGATCAATTTGAAATTTTGACAAGTCATTACGACCAACATTGTACCCAATCTTACAAAGTTTCAGCCAAATCCTCCCATTGGTTAAAATTTAAAAAAATCTTTCATATGATTTTTGAAATTTAAACTAGAACCGATTGAGCGATCAACTTAAAACTTCACGTGGTCATTGGTACCAACATTATCTGTATATTTGAAAATTTTCAGACTTATCTGTGTTTAAATCCAAACGTTATTGACATTTTACGGACATTTTGCGTGTTGGCTGTCAAAATACTCAAAAATGTTGATCACGGCTACTTCGAATCTTCATAGTTCCAAGGTAGTTAGAGCAACTTTCAAACGTATGAAACTGATATGACCGTTCAACAGATCGTCTGATATTGTGTAAGTACACACACTTATATCATATGAGTGGTCCCAGGTATATATTTTTTTTAAATTGATCCTATGATTTTTGAATATTAACAAGGAACATTTTAATCATAAAGGTTCAATCGATCAACTTAAACCTTTGCATGGTTATTGGGACTAATACTTTAGGAATATTTGGAGATTTTTATAACTACAAGTCTGACGAATTTCAAGAATTATTGGCTTTTAATGATATTTTCGATAGACATAATTTCGGTTCGAGGTGTTGCGCGTGTCCGTGCTCGCTCATCAACGCGTTACACAGAGCGTTTTCCTAGATACTAGGTCTAGGATGTTTAGGACATACCCTTTTTTAGATTTTTGTTCAGACACGTCTATGATATTATATAAATATGTTTCATGTGTTCCTGATTTAAAAAACATGTTTTTCATTTTGCCTGAAATGCCTTTTCTCATTTTTCAATGAATTCAGTCATTTTCTTACTATTTTTAAATATTTTTGTCCTTTTTTAAATTATGGGGGAAAATGATATAAAAATGCTTGTTGCAAATTACAACAAAATTTCCATCCACTATTTGGATGACCATCACCAATTGCCACCTTGATGCACTGACACACATTAATTTAAGTTAATTTTAATATATTACTCAAGTCCAACTCCTAAACCGATAAATCGAATAATATGTTAGCCCATTTACACATTTCAGACATAATTTTTTTAGGTATCGTCTTCTTAGGTATCTAGGTACGATTTTTTACGTGTTTCAGGCACAATTTCATAATTGCAAGAATTCACGCGCTCAGCAGGGAAGGAATTCTTACGATTATGCATCTTATGAGGGCTTGGTAGTGAGCGTGGCCTTGACGAGTTTTTTAATCGATTTTTATCAATATCTTTTTCCAGTGTAATTGTTAACAAAATAGGGCTATGGACGTGAATTCAGAACAGTTCAATGAAAATAATTTCATAGTTTGGAATAAGCTATTAGTTTTATTGTGTCCAACAGGTGTTTAGAACCCGAAAATTACTAAATTTTCGGGTTCTAAACACCTGTAGGACAAAGTAAATCAAATAAACCATTCCAAGCTATGGAATTATTTTCATTGAACTGTTCTGAATTCACGTCCATAGCCCTATTTTGTTAACAATTACACTGGAAAAAGATATTGATAAAAATCGATTTAAAAACTCTTCAAGGTCAAACTCACTACCCAGCCGTCTTATGTACGGTTTTTACACGTATAATCGCGGTCATAGTCTCAGAGTTTTATTATACGAGTAAAATCGCTTGTTGATGTTTACATTTCCCGCGTTTAGTTCCTGATCTGCCACCCGCAGTACTCTCAGCGCTAGCTCACGACTCACACGAACTACTCACGAGCAAGGTCCACTAAATCTTCTCCTAGCGGAGAACAGACGAACCGCCACGCCCGGGCGCCTGTGCGCTACTAGCGGAGATCTAGTGGACCTTGCTCACGAGTAGCCTGCATGCGCACCGTGACACGTGACACTGACGTCACGAGGAAAACAACGGGAGAAAATACGTCAAACTTGTTGAAGGAAGATCAAGATTTCTGACCTTTTAGTCGATCACATTCACATCGTTCATTGGTGGTTCGCATGAACACTGCCCTGTCAATGGCAAGACTTGTATTAGTGAAATACACAATTTTTAATAGTAGAAAAATTCAATAAAATTGATTTATTTTTATCTACAGTCGTATTATACATATTTTTGGATTATTATATTGATATTTACATGTATAGGAATACAATTGTTCATTTGACTAGAGTAGTATCTACACGGCCTTGATATTCTAAACGTGAACGAACTTTAGAACTCGAAAATATCGACAGCAAGTGTCACAAGTGAGCAACAGTTGGAATATATGTGATTGAGCGAGCGAAGCGAGCGTCTCCATTTGGCTCTTTTGGCACGGACCTCTGTTTTTTTTTTGTTTGTTTTTTTTTTTCTGTTACTGACGATATACAGGTCAGAGTTTTTCTTCGATCGAGCTGAAATTTTGCACACATGTACGTAACATTTCTGATTGTTGCAGACCCTAATTTTTTTGAAATCCATTGATTGGTTCAAATTTAAAAAAAATTAACTTTCGATTGGTTGTTTTGATCAAATTGAAATTTTGACAAGTCATTACCCCCAACATTGTACCCAATCAAACAAAGTTTCAGCCAAATCCTCCCATTGGTTAAAATTTAAAACCATCTTTCCTGTGTTTTTAGAAATTTAAACTATAACCGATTGAACGATCAACTTATAACTTCGCATGATGGTTGGGTCCAACATTATCTGCATTTTTGACAATTTTCATACTAATCTGTGTTTAAATCCAAACGTTATTGACATTTTACGGACTATTAGCGTGTTGGCTGTCAAATTCACGGCGACTTCGACTCTTCAGTTCAAGGCAAGGTAGTTAGAGCAGAAACTTTCAAACGCAAATGAAACTGATAATGACCGTTCAACAGTCGATCTGATATTGTGTAGACACACTTATATCATATGAGTGGTCTCAGGTATATTTTTTGAAGGAGATCCTGTGATTTTTGAAAATTAACACGGAACAGTTCAATCATAAAGGTTCAATTGATCAACTTAAAGCTTTGCATGGTTATTTGGACCAATATTTTAGGAATGTTTTGAGATTTCTATACAAATCTGTGGCGAAATTTTAGAATTATTGGCTTTTAATGACATTTTCGATAGACAGAATTTCGGTTCGAGGTGTTGCGCGTATCCGTGCTCGCTCATCAACGCGTTACTCAGATTCATTGGTTAAAATTTAAATAAATATCTCCTGATAGGCTGAAAAATGAAAACGGTCTTCGATAATTCTGATCAAACTCATATTTTGCATGATCATTAAGACCAATATTGTCTCTTATTTTACAAAATTTCATCCCAATCAGTTAAGAACGTATGAAGTTATTTACATTTTTAATATCTGTCAGTAATGAAGTATCGAAATGAATGTTTTCCAGTGCCAATTGAAAATTGATTCTGATTTGCTTTATGAACCAGGTGCTTAGATGCTATTTTAAAGTTTCGATGAAAAGCATACACTTTTAAGTTGATATCATAATCAATTCCATATGGATGTATATGTTTTCTGTGCGTTGTGTACGCATTTCCGGTTCGAGAATTTGCACGTACCCGTGCTCGCTCATCAACGCGTTACACTGAGCGTTTTCCTAGTAATCGAGATTATTATTATTACGTTATGCCATCAAACGGGAGGTAAGCGATGTCAAGACTAATGAAATGTAATTTATTGGTTACCTAGGACACAAAAGTGAAAGAAAGCTTGGTATCTGTCATATTCATTGTTTCAGGGCACCTCTTGACCCAGCAAATGAAAGTCTAAGAAATAACGTCGAAGAAGATGGTCATGGTCCTCCGAACCTGGAGGTAGACGTCTTGCCGAGGATGTTAGAAAAGGCGTCGAAAGTCCACGCAGGATATTTGTTTGACTCGGATGGTATACATGCCCTGAATCAATTATGTCTGCGATTGTGTAGCACGAGTGCATCCATACATTATGAAGGTTGGAAGGGATTTGGCATAAATTTGGGTCTAACTGCCATTAAAATAGAGGTAAGTTTCTTGTTTTCGTAATTTAAATAATATTTTTAATTTTAGACCAAACATACTAACGCACCTCTGTTCAAACTTAGGGATAGGTATTCAAAATTACTAACCAAAGTCATGCAGAGTGTGTCTCAAGTCTTGTGATTGGTCAATATAAAAAATGATAAGTGGGAGTGGTGAGGGGTGAGGGGCACAACATTTTGGTATCATCGAATATTTTAAAATCATTTTCCATGAATCTAGTGGAGCGGTCGCTCCACGCCAGCCAAGTCGTACGGCGCGCAAACTCTCAAATAAAGGCTGGAGCAAACCCACTTTTACTGTAAGCATCAAAGTGGCATTTTCGGCCTACTGGATCTTAAAATTGGGAAATCTCACATTGTTGCGATATATCTTAATTTCGAGCTATGGCCCACCCTACAACATATACCAAATTTGGGAACAATAGGTTACGCCCTTTGCACGCTAGAGGGCCGTGAAAACAGTGTTTTAGGGCGGTTTTCATAATAATAATCTCAGTAGTAGTAGTCTCCTGGAATTCAAATCCGGTAACATGGCCACAGCCAAAACGGCTGAACCGATTGATCTCACATTTTTACCACGTGTGCACTTTTGGCGTCTGATTTAACCTTCACCCCATGAATTTTTTGTGCCGCCATTTTGAAACCGGAAGTGACGTCATATCTCAACAACGGCTAGACCGATTGGAACGAAAATAGCGCCAAACGATTCGGACGGTCATCTATATGGATAATCAATAGCAACAGACTAAAATTTATGTTAACGAAACCGGAAATGACGTCATGAAATTTAATTCATCGATTGGCATTTCGGCAACAAATTTGATCCAATTATTTTGATATTTATGTAACGTATGTTCTTTTGTGATATTATTTGACTTGATATAAAACCAACCGGAAGCCGCCATTTTGAAACCAGAAATGACATCATATCTTAATAACGTCTTAATAGATTTAAACGAAACCAACGCTAAACAATTTAGACGGTCAACTTTATGTATTATCATCAATAATATTTGCAGTTTCCCATACTGAAACCGGAAATGACGTCACACATTTTAAAAATCGCACAAATTTACATTTTGATGCAATAAATATACTATTTGAGACTGCTTATAATAAAATGAAATCATGTTTAAATTATAATTCAAGAGGTCAGTGATTTCAGCAGCCATTTTGAAATCGGAAGAAACGACGTAATATCTCGAAAACTGGTTGACAGATCGGTATGAAACTAGTGCCAAACGATTCGGAAGGACATCTCTATGGAATAGGAACAGTCAAACTAGAATTTTCCTATTTATGAGGCCGGAAATGACGTCATTCAAATTTATAAATCATTATAATCCCCTCCTATACAATAAATACATATTCAGAAAGCTAAAAATGATACACATCATTTATAGTTATAAATTCTATGTGGCAGTGCAGAAAGTTCAGCGGCCATTTTGAAAACCGACGTGTTGCCATATCTCGGAACTGGGTTGACCGATTGGAATGAAACCTTTGTTTTTTTCATGAGAATAACCAAATTGTAAAGGGTAATTTTTTTTAAAGGATTTAGTAATTGTTCATGTGATATGTGTCACACGTAAGTTGTTAGAATAAACTAAAAAAAGTAGTGATATCCCCATAAAAAACACTCCGTGTAAAAATACCAGCCAAGTCTCTTCAACTTAAAAAAAATAATGAAATCTAAAAATTCTGCACTGAAAAGTAGTGATATCAAAAAATTAGCCAAGTCAAAACTTTATTTGAAAATCAAAAAATACTTGGCGCATCGTTTTTTTAGGGCATTATAGGTATACTATGTATATGTATATTTCATGTATAATTTATAATTGGCTTATACTTCCAAGCTATTTATGTACACGATGCGCCAAGTATTTTTTGATTTTCAAATAAAGTTTTGACTTGGCTAATTTTTTGATATCACTACTTTTCAGTGCAGAATTTTTAGATTTCATTATTTTTTTTAAGTTGAAGAGACTTGGCTGGTATTTTTACACGGAGTGTTTTTTATGGGGTCATGATTATCTTCACTGCTGTCTATATTCTTTGGATTCCATATTAAATAATAAAGTGTGTGATGAAGTGGAAGGGGGGGGGGGTGGAGGGGGAGGGGGCAGTACCTAAATCATTTCTAATTTTGTCTTATATTTTATATAATTTTACTTCTTCTCTTGCAGTATATTGCTAATCGCAAAAATCGACAAGATGAAACCTACACTGTACTAGAGGTATTTGTCCAAGACCGCAAATCCACATTGGATAAAATAATTTTATCTTTGAAGAAGATTAATCGATCAGACATAATTACAAATGTGGTGGAGTTAATAGAAGACCTGTCTGACAATGTAATAAGGAGACAGAATGCCGTGGATGATCAGAGAGTCAAGGGATTCTCTGAGTCTCCAACAGAGGAGATCAGAGGTTCAGTTGCTTCAACTGAAGAACCAGTAATCCAGGAAATTATTATGCCCCCATTTGTTCCCAATGTGTCTCTTGCTCTAAGGAAATATCCATCTGAGGTTACGAGCAGTGTTTTTACATCAGTCAACATAAAATCCCGTAGCATTGAAAATGAAAGTCTACAAACAAATGCGAACATGCCCAGGGTGGAAACAGTTTCAAATGTTAAAAAAAGATCTTCTGAAAAGCATAAGAGAAAGTATAAAAAGATAGTAATGTTAACATTTGCAAGTGATGGTTTAGAAGAGGCTGAAGACGTAGCGGAAATATTCCGTAACAAGACCGAGAATAATGATCAAATTGGTGTTGTAATCTTGAAAGATCATGCTCCACTTGTTAATTCCAACCCAGATGAATTTATCCGCTCTTGCTTTGACCAAGTAGATTATATTGTACCCATTATTACCGAAGGGTACTTAACAGCAATTTCCCCATCGAATATGGTTCATGAGAACTCGTTTCTTTGCTTAGATACAAAGTACACAAAGTTTATGTATGCACTGATGAACACAAACTATTTGCTTGATGGTTGTAAAAACAAAAAAGTTCGTTGCATTATCCCCGACAAATTGGTTCATTTAACTTACAATCACCCTATGCTGCGTACACCCCTATTTCAATCGTGGATAAAGCAAAGTGATACAGAACTTCTTAAAGAGAGGTTCATTAATGCTAAAATTTAAAAATGTTTCCAATACTGTATTTTTTTAATTTTCATTAGTTTGTGTGGAATTAATATTATTATTAACCTGTTCTTAATTATGTGAAATATGTGGATAATGATGTAGACTAGGTAGGTGTTACTTATTTAGTAAAGAAATAATAAAGAAACAAATACATAAATTGAAACATTCGGTTACCTACTCATTTGTCAAATATTCACCAAGAGAGCCTTGAAACTTTTCCAAACTCTCGTCACTCTGTGCAAGAATGCTCATTGGGAGACCAAGGTACTTTTGCGTTGTGTCTGTACTTATTATTGTTCCCGATGAATTAACAAACAGTGTATCAGTACCTCACTTGGTCCAGATAGTACAACCACATCAGCTGTTCCCGCATTTGCAACATCATGAATGGCATTTGCAACGCACACGTGTTTCAGTTGTAGCGCAAAGAGTTGGGAGTTCTCTTGACCTTTGGATTGCCTCCAACGCGGTCATGTGCCCCCCCCCCCCCCCTAGTCTAGTGGCTTATGAGCCGTGGCTTTATGGACCCCCGCCAAAATAGAAACTCTCCGATGGTCCAATGTGACAGAGAAGATAGGGCTATTACACTGGCGGGGAGAAGTCCCGGGTTTGATCCTTTCTTAGAGATAACATAAGATCCAAACATAAACATACATATCCATCCAACCATAAAATTCAGGGGCGAGGGAGGCAAGGTTCAAATTGAAATATGTGCCTTAAAAAGAATCATTAAGTCTTTCCTTTCTGATACATATTATCTGTACATTGCAAAAAAATTAGCTAATCGATGTATAAACGAATAATTTGGAGTCTATGCAGTTCATATTATTTCTGTTTGGCACCTAACTTGATGAGATTTTGAAATAGAAATACATATTTTTTACTCTATTGTTCGCATAGCCATTTTATTTTATCTGTACTTATTCGGGTCTTATTTTTTAAGGACAGAGGTGTTGATTTTCACAAAGTGTTGAAAGTTTCTAAGACTCTTTCTTTCTTGATCTTCGTTCTGGAGCTCGAATATATTGTGCAAATAAATACTATGTTACACCACACACCTAAAATACAAAGTACCAACAAATTGTTTTTGTACTTGTATACTTGCTGCAGTTCGTTTTATAAATCAGCTCGCTGGCCCAATTGTAGGAACTTTTCTCGTTCGAATTCCTTCTGCGCCGTTAATCACTGCAACCCGTGCTACAGCGCTGTAATGCGGGCTCCGTAACTAAACCTGGGATTCGGGCAACACCTGAGCTCGGTAGATCATCGGGACGGAACATTGTTTTGCTAATTGTTATTGGCTGGGAAGTAGCGGGGTTCGATGCCAGCCAGGATTTATTTGCTACGGCTGAGAGCTAAAGTTGAACAAGGTCCAACTATGCTACAAGTCGGTTAATTTTAATTTGATCGCGTTTTGTCGATACCGAATTGTAGAATGGTTTCCTGAGATTTTCATCTGGTTTAATTAAACTGTTGTTTTGGAAGGTACTTTTCAGGATAGTTGGCGAACAGAAACATTGATTATGGATTTAACAAAAAATATTTGTTTCAATGGACGGTGGAAATTGACTCGAAGGGTTATATCAGTGGTACTCAACCTGCGGGCCGGTACTTTTTTGTGCCCCCCCCCCCCCCCCCGTTGATGTTTCAAATACCTACTTTTTCAAAAATGTGTCCACTGTGAAAATAATATTAAAACAAATTATAATTTCTCGTTTCATTTGATGGCGTTTTCCACTGGCTGCACTGGGCTGCACCAGGGTTGCACTGAAATGACGTCACCATACAACATTCAATGCAAATTTCAAACAGAGAACGAAACTAGTGCAGCCCAGTGCGCAGCCAGTGGAAAAATAGATAGTTAAAATAGATAATTTTGATAGTTGTCATGTTAGGACCCACGCATCGGGCTGAAAATGCGAGGAAGCTTCTTAAATGTAACTTCATACTTGTTGAAATGAAAATGAAGTCATTTACCGCAAAATTCCAAAAATAGTAAAAGAGTTACTGTTTTGGCGTTTGAAACATTGTTCGATTCGTTTTCTAATAAACTGCTTGAACCAGAACCAGACCCGTAGGCAACAATTGGAAGGTACAGCTAATTTGCTTCAGTTCGATCCCAAGAATTACTTGAAAATTTTTAAATTAAATAAAACGCCATGAAAAAAACGCTAAAACTGAGGGGCTTCGCCTCTCCCCCCCCCCCCCCCCACGCCCTTCAAGTGTCGCAATCCACCCCCCCCTACACCCCCAATGAAAAAGTAGTTCCTACGCGCATGGAATGGCCCTACCTGATCACTTGAGCTGATCACTTAAGCAAATTCGTATTATTGGCCCGCAAGTCAAAAAGGTTGAGTACCACTGGGTTAGATTATTAAGAACGTTCTTCTTGAGCTTGTTTAAAACTAATGAAAAAGTTGACAACAAGGCCGTAGCCACAACTGAGCCTAATGTTGGGAAGGTCTACTAATAAGCCACGATATTTCCCTTCTAACTTCTCAACCTATTTCTTCATGATTCATCAGAGATGAGCGTAAAGCGTAAATTCTGTGAAACACAAAACATTGATTATTCTTGTAGCGTAGTTTGTGAGAATTCCACATAGAGTTTGTTTTTCTTCGCGTAATAACATGAATTATCCGAGTTTGTGCCGATCCATTAGTTCAGTTGGCAATAATCAAAGTAAACGTGTTTGAATTCCCTCGCACACGCGATAGAATAATCAGAGCACTTTTCTTTCCAATATTCCATCCCATCAAAACATACGAAACTAATTTGCGACAATGTCGGTGGAGGTGCCGGGTTCAGTTCCTACGCTATTTTCTTCGTCACGACAAAGTTTTTGTCAAATTCTGTTGGAAATTCCATCAACTCGTATTGTTTCTAATTACACGTTTGTGTTAATTACAATGATTGTGGATCAAGGCGCCAGCCCTCGACAAAGCGACCGCGACATGCGAAATTTCGTTCAAACTTGATTACTAATTATCTGGGTTGTCGAACTCTAAGTCGTCGAGCTTGACTTATTCTAGAAGATTTTTCACTCTCCACACGCAAACGACAAAATGATCGATGAGCGGCGAAACTTCTTACTTCTTTCAAGAGTTTCGTAGTTTCGTGGAGATGTTTTACTTAAACAAATCAAATGTTACACTGGGAAATTCAAACTGAGGATTGGAAAGTTGGAACGAAATGGACTAGAAATACTTTTAGCTTTTTACTTTTCCGAATCAGATGCTCGCTGATATGGCAGAATGTATTATATTTAAAAAAATATATATCTTCGACTTTCTACTAACAGAAATATTGTTCAGTTTCCTACAACGTACTCTTGATCAGGGATTCTATTATGAATCTTGTGCACTGAAAAAACTGCCAACGTCTCAGCGTAAAAAGTTAAATAATTTAATCAAGAATTAGGTAAATACAGCCGAGTTACGAAACATTGATTGATCATGAGTTACTTTTATCTATAGTGGAATGAATTATCTCATGTTTACACTAAGTTAATATCTTAAATGTATGCCTTACAGATCCCTAAGCAGCACCTGAAAAAGATATTGAATATTCTCAATATTGACTGTAGTTTGGTAGAAATTTTTGTAAAGTAACTACCAACCTGTAGGAAACTTGAAAAAGAATATAGACATAAAATAATATCATTATTTTTCACCAAAGTAACAAGGAATGAGGTGTAAAATATTATATATTGATATATTAAAAGTTTGGATCGAAACTGAGAGTGGTTATCATTGGATTGCAAACGATTGAGGGCAGGTTAATGAATGACGAGGTACGATGCAAGATTGAAGAGAATGATGGACACTTTATGGATATTGGATATATCCCAGGATATAAACGGGATAGAGCTGCATGGCAGAAGAAGAACGGAATGCGATTGAGGTTTGCAATGAAAGAAGGAAAGAGAGTAAGTCTGGGTGATTGTGAAGGAGTGCGCTATTCAGTACATAATAATAAGAACACAGAGCAGGTTTTTCGGAGTCGGGTGGTCCGGAGAAGAACGCTGTGAGGGAAGGAGTTGGTTTGTCATGTAATATGTTGGAAAATGGGCCATTGGATGGTAGAAAGAATGAAGTGAAATGGAAATTACGAAGACAAAGAAGAAGTTGGAATGTGAAAAAAGGACCAATAATGAAAGTGGGAACACTAAATATAGTAACACTTACTGATAAACTTGAAGAAATAGTAGATATGATGGTAGAACGAAAATTGGATCTGTTAGGGCTGAGTGAGACAAAGTGGAAGGGAAAAGGGGAAAAGAAGTTAAGAGGCGACTATAAGTTGATATGGTCTGGTGGAAAAGAGGGGAAGAATGGTGTTGGTTTTGTTGTGAGTCCTCGATATGTTGACAACATCTTGGAGATAGAGGCTCACAGTGACAGATTAATTAGACTCAGATTCGTAATGGGAAGAAGAATGATGGAATGTGTTCAGGTGTATGCTCCTCAATCAGGTAGACCCAGGGAAGAGAAGGACTTCTTCTGGGAAGAGCTGGAAGAGGTCATTCATTCAAGAGATGTGTTGGTGATGGGTGACTTTAATGCCATGGTGGGTGCAGATAGGAATGGTTTTGAGCAGATTGTTGGGCCACATGGATGGGGGAGAAGGAACGTTGAAGGGTCAAAGATGCTAGAATGGTGTGCTAGATCATCTGTGCGAATAGCAAATACATGGTTTGAGAAACGGAAAGCACAAAAGATAACAAGGTATGGTTACGGTGATAAAGATCACAGATGGGAATCGGTAATTGATTACGTGTGTGTCGGCGGAGAAATGGTGAAGCTCCTGGAAGATGTGGAAGTTCTACCATCAGTTGCGTTAGATAGCGATCATCGATTGCTAGTCGCGAAAATAAGAGTAGAAGGTCATAAGAAGACTATAGAGACTAGAGCAACCAGGATAAAGACTTGGAAACTACAGCAGGCATCTACACGTGAAGAGTTTATAAGAAGGATATCAGAAAGAGTACCAGATGGACCAATTGGTGGAGTGGAAGAAGAATGGTGTTCATTCAAAATGGGGCTAGTAGAGATAGCTGAAGAGCTTTGTGGTAGAGCTACGAGAAAGAAGAAAAAGAAAGAGACTCCGTGGTGGAATGCAAGGGTGAAAGAGGCTGTGAGAAGGAAAAAACTTGCATGGAAAAAGAATGAAAATACTCGTTCTGAAGAAAGCCTCATGGAATATCGAGAGTGCAAAAGATTGGTAAAGGCTATAGTAGAAGAGGAGAAGAAATTATCAATGGAGGAATTTGCTGATAAGCTTGAAATGGATTTTGATGGAAATAAAAGATTGTTGTACAATCTAATAAAGTCAAAACGTCAGACAGGCGAAATTCAGACATTGATGAAAAATCAGAATGGTGACATTACAAATAACTCATTGGAAATAAAAGTACTCTGGAAGAATTATTTTGAAGGGTTGTTGCAAGGGAGGACAGGTAAAGGGTATATAAGTGAGAGGTGCCGGGAGGTGGAAATGAGAGTGACAGAGGAAGATGAAGATGAGGAAGAAGGACCAGGACGTGTGGAAGTGGAAGTTATGTTGAAGAAGACGAAGAACGGAAAGGCTCCAGGAATAGATGAAGTGAATGTTGAGATGATGAAAGCAGCCGGGAAGAAGGGCATAGAGTGGCTGTGTCGAGTGATTACAGCAGCTTGGTCACAGTATAAAGTCCCTGTAGACTGGGGTAAAGGTTTAATAATCCCAATATTTAAGAAAGGGGATAAGAAACTATGCTGCAATTACCGCGGTATAACTCTAATGTGTCACACAGCCAAACTTTATGAGAAGATTATCGAGAGAAGATTGGCAGAAAAGATAGAGAAGGAGTTAAGGGAGGAACAGTATGGGTTCAGAAGAGGTCGGTCAACAACGGATTTGATATTTGCTATGAGGCAGATAATGGAGAGTAGATGGGAGAAGGATGAACCTATGAGAATGGCTTTCCTTGATTTGGTTAAGGCATACGATAGAATGCCAAGAGCAGAGGTGTGGAGAGGATTGGAAAATAGGGGTGTAGATTTGGGGTTGGTAAAGAGAATAAAGAGTATGTATGAAATGAATACTAGCTGTGTGGAAACAGGAGTTGGAAGATCGGAATGGTTTGTTGTGAAAGAAGGGCTGAAACAGGGAAGTGTATTGTCACCTATGTTGTTTAACGTGGTTATGGACGAGTTGTTACGGAAGGTAGAACCTGATGAGAAAGGGGATACAAGAACATTCATATATGCAGATGATGTTATGGTTTGGGGTGAAACAGAAGAAGAGTTGCAGGAAAAGGTCACCAGATGGGACATGGCTACTGAAAGGTATGGATTGGAGATTAGCAGAGAGAAGAGTGAAACTATGGTAATGGAGAGAAAACAGAAGACTAAGTGCTGTATAAAATTGAAAGGAGATGTGCTTGAAGAGAGAGATGAGTTTAAGTACTTAGGAAGTGTACTGACAAGGGATGGAAAGGTGGACAAGGAGATTGAGAGGAGGGTGTGTATGGCTGAAGGGTTTTATCAGAGTGTGAGGAAACTGTTGTGGAACGAAGACATGCCACGTAGGTGTAAGGTACTACTGTACAAGATGTACTTTGTACCGATCTTAACTTATGCAGCAGTAACCTGGCCAATGGGAGGGAAGGAAGAAGTGAAATTACAAGGGGCAGAGATGAAGTTTTTAAGAAGTTTAGCAGGATTGACAAAACTTGACAAGGTAAGAAGTACAAAGATAAGGAAAGATCTGGGAGTGGAGGCTCTAGGTTTCAAATTGGGAAAAGAGAGGTTGAGGTGGTATAGACGATGGAAAGGAATGGCACCGGAAAGAATTCCAAGGAGGGAGGCAGAGCGAGCAGCAATTGATGGGAAAAGAAAGAGAGGAAGACCAAGAACAAAGTGGATGAATGGAGTGGTGGCGGCTGTGGAAGAGAGAGGGGAGTCGTGGATGAAGATCAGAGATGAAAAGTGGTGGGAAGACGTGGACATATGGAGAAGACTTGTAGAAAAAGTTGAGGAGGAAGGAGGAGAAGAAGTTGAAGATGGAGAAGAAGATGATGATGATGAAGAGAATACAGAAGAAACGTCAGGCCCGGCCAGCCGGTTTCATTAATTAGGCCCTTGTATTTACCTCCTTAACCCACTGTAATTTGGAAAAAAAAAGGATTAAAGATTATTATTATTATTATATTACTTTTATACTGTGGATACTAATTGAGGTAATAAAATGTTTTAGAAGAAACACTTAGTTATAATCCGATAACTAAAATCGTTCGCTTTATTCCATTATGTTGGAATAATTGAATGCAAGTGGCGCATAGTTATAAGACCTATTTGTTGCCGCAGATGAGCAGACCTCAACATGACTCAACTTCCCTTCCAATCAAAAACCTCACAGCAAATTTATTGTCTCCTTCATTTGTTTATTACTCTTTGATGGATCGATATTAGCGCAATATGTGTCACGTCAAACTGTATTTTATCTGCGAGCTGGCAATAAATTTAAACCCTTGGTGTGTTCCACTAATCTCCCTCCCCTAACAACTGGACGCAGCTTTTGTTTCATACCTCCCACGAGCTTTTAATTCATCTCCTGCAATAATGGAGCTAATTGAGGCAGCATAATTAATGAAGAGATTAATCATAAGGTCGGAAGGATAATGACTGGATGTAAAGGGAACAACGCAGTCATGGTTAGGCACTTCATTTTACATCGTCATAAATCATGGCCAAAGAAAAAGTAAAGTTTCGGTCAGTTTTTCATAATTTTATACCTCATCAAAGGGGAGTTTGATTCCAAAATATGTGAAAACCCGAACGAATTATGCAATATAACTGAAACTTTAAAAGGATTATGGAAATTGAATGATTTACCGAATAGCTCAGCGGTGAGAGCATTGAACCGGAAATCTAAAGTCGTGGGCACGAATCCCAACGGTGACAAAATCTTTTAAAAAGTCAGTTGATTTGCATCCCATCCCCCATGAGATGTCAGGAAATGCATCATTCCAACTCCAATGGTATAATGAAGATGATAACAAATATATTACCTTATCGGAATCGAAAAAGCTTAGGGACATGCATTAGCAAAAATGATACTGTAATAACTTTTGATGGATGCAGTTAGAGATGCACTCTCATACTGAGCGATAAGGTCTAATATTTGCCATTTGCATCTGATGGGAACACACAAATATATTTACATAGAACATTACTTACAATCGAGCCACGGCGCAGACATGTCGCTTCTGGTACCCCTCCTGATGATCGTGTTCATCGCTGATCGTCAGCAACTCATCGCCGCCCACCACCAAGACACACGCGTCTTCCATGCACTGTTCCACAACATCGCCGCCGACCACAGCGACATCGCCGTCGTCACTTCATCGCTCTCCCGCTGTCTCGTCACCTCCACGTCGCACCAGGTCGCCGTCGTGATGGGAGGCGACGCCGCGACGTCGACGACGACGAGCATCGCAGATATCTGCGATTATCTGCGATTGATAAACGATTATGTGAAGTTTTTTTGTAAACTTGACTCCAAATAAGCTGTAGAAGCTGTAGAATAGAATGGGGTACTACGTCTCTTTTACAGCCATTGAGCACCATTTCTGGCGATGATTGGATATGGGACTTGAAATGGGTGCTAATGAGTTGATTGGTTTTCCAGTTAGCTAATGTAAGTACTAACAAATAATCAAAATATAATGATTTTCATGTGTTATGTGATTTTCTTGAAATGATGTGTCTTTTCAGTAGTTTCATTATCTACGACTATCTTTGCAATGCACTGACATATTTAAATTATTCACAATTGTGAGTATTTAAACCTTTAAGAATCATTGCTTTAACATACATATTTTAAATTGTTTTTATAATAAAAGTATAAATCTTGTCTGACAAGTGACGGATTATAACCACTCAATAACATCAAGTCAATATCACGTATTGTTTCTCGATCAGCCAACAAGTCGATGATTTGCCTGCTGTTAGATTGTGTTGATCCGCTTCATTGCATCGCTTTCATGTGGTCTGGAATCCGATTGAAGCGTGCAGATGGCATTCGATCAGAGGGCTGGAGGCTCCAGACCTCAGACGGGAGTTCTGGAGCTCGATCAGATAGAAGAAGTGAAAGTGGAAGACTGAGGTATATAGTTATAAGATCAGAGGGAAACATACACTCTGTAGATGTATTGTTGTGTTATTCTTTTTCTTATGTGGATTCAATATTAATTGATTTTGATATTAAAATTATGAAAATGTTTTAAATATATTTCATATAAAGTAGATTGTAGAGTGCTCCATCTTCCTATGGATTTATTTCCTTTCGATTAGTTCGTTTGTGTAATTACTTTTAATATAAGTATGCATTGTAATTATTATTGACTCATTGATTTTCTTAGATTTACTTAATAAATTTTAATATTTTCTTTTTCTTTTTCAAAAGAAACCCCCAAAAACAAATCCCACCCCACCAAAAGTGAAACAAATCCATTAGCTGATTTAATTAATCAAAACACGAGAGGTTACTAACTTACAATCATAATTGTATAAATAGAAAACGACAAGGAATACTCAGAAACGTAAACAGAAGTTTAGTTTTATTTCTTTATGGAACAAAGCAAATTACAGATATGAGATGTGACTAAAATAAAGCAGTGGATCTCATGCACACATTTTATATGTGGGAATGTGAAAACTACATATACATTAATAAAGATGCCTGTCAATATTATCACTTCAAACAGTCAAAGCACACATAATGCACATCTGCAATAATGTCCAAAAATATTCAATGTTTATATCTATGTTTATTATTTTGTTAACATTGACATTATTATTTATTATATTTATTATTTATTATTTGTATTATTTTCATAAGGCTTTTCAACTAGGACAGCTTTTCAAACGAAACTAAGTGAGATAACGAAATAATGAAATAACTATAAAGAAACACTTTCAATGTAGTATTTTTTTGTCTGGGGCTTAACTTCGCACTGTTCTGCAGCGAGGCTAATGGCGACGGATGAATGATTATGATGATGATTGGGAGATGATGGTGAAGAGTAGGTAAGGATGGAAGGTGGGAAGGAGGCGGTCGTGGCCTATTAGTAGGTACCTTCCCAGCATTTGCCTGTCGACTGAGGGAAAACCACGAAAAAACCCCAGTCACTTCCATTGGTAGGAACTAAGCGGAAGGTGAGACACCTATTTTCACTTACACAATTCCAAAACTGTACATTGACTCTCTGCAATCGTTGTAACAAAAATAATTAAGTCCATGTCACCGTTGACTTAATAAATGATGACACAACTCGTTGATCAATAAACTTAGGAACATGTGCTGATTATTGCAGATTACAGATTATTTGCCCCATCAATCGAGCAAGATTTGTTTCATATGAATTATAAGTTTAATGGATGTGTACGATATTATATGCTAAGCAGATACCGCAATTACTGTCACAAATGTAATACAGTTATGTATTGAATGTCGAATAAGTGTAGATAATTATTTTATGTGAGATATTTCATTTTGATCGAAGGACAAACGAGATTTGCCACCAACTCAACGACAAACGCGATGAAGCTGACAATTAACCCAACAGCGAGACCATAAAATGCAGTTTGAAGATTACTTATAGTTAGCGGTTTAGCCTCTGTCTTCATCTTTCTCTTGTCCCACTTCGCAGCCAATGTTCCACTCAACATGGCCTTGTAGTACGTCTCATCCGTCCACTTGTCTCCAAGTCCCGCATCGATGATCCTCTGTATGACGGCGTTGATCCTCTGAAGAAGAAGCGACTTCTTCGCCACGGCATAGCCGACGAACCCAGGGACCGGACATTCAGCCACCATGTGAAGGAGTGGCCGACCGGACACTGTCAAGTTGCGTTGACGCACCTTGTATGCCAATGAGTACTCGTTGACCACCATAGCGAAGTTGCGTTGGAGGGAGATGTCGTCGAGGTAATTGCCAACGACGATGAGAGGTAGGAATCGTAAGCGAGGCCGTCGTAACTTAATGTCAATGAAGAAGCTCTCAGTTTCTTTGAAATAAAAGATTGGTAGTCCGGAATCCTCCAACTGATCGAAAGTGTCGATGTCGTCGAGGAATTGCGGGACTGTGAGGTTGCTTGTCAGAGAACTCTGGAAGGCCGTGAGAATGACCAAGCTGAATAACAACCAAAGCACGATAAAGATTCTTGTTGAGGTTGTTGTCGGAAGGTAAGTGCAGTCACCGGTGAGCATCAAGCGGAAGGTTTCGAAGAATGACAAGCCGAGGATGTTGATTATTGGGATGTTTCTGTTGCGGAATGTTCTGTACTTGAAGATTAGTACAAAGCAGAGGACGACGGAGAAGAAAGAAATGGCCAGCATAATCCAGGTAAGTTTCTCGAACGGGCGGGAGAGGTTCTGGTATTCTGGATATGGTCTGGATTTGGGTACAATTATGCAGAAATCGTCTTTCTTGTGCGGATAAGTGTAGTCAACACGAGAGTAGGCCAAATAGCGTGAGTTCCCTCCGATATCTGCACGGCCTTCAATGACGTCTCCGAGTGCTCCTGTCGCCTCGCCCGTCGGCAAGGAGGTCCCGAAATATCGACCGTCGCTTGGAGAGAACGTCTTCATGGTAGCGTCCATGTGTTCGAAGACTGTGGACATCATTAAGCCGTCGATTCCGGTGAACACTCGGGCGCCGTTGATGAACTCTTCTACTACAGCAGGAGCATTTGGGAAAATGCTAACGCGGACTTCACTTCCGTTTAGGTTCAGAGGAGAGGCGTTGAAGATGTCGCAGAGTTGAGTCAACTTGATGCAAGTTTCTTTCAACGTAAAAGGATTGTATTTGTGAACGATCTCTTCAGGTAATGAAACGACGGCGACGTTGATCATACCTTCTTGTTTGAAGCGTCGAAACACACTTGACGTCATCACAGCTGTCGTCAAGGATATCACCAGAAATCTCGCCTCACGATTCCAAAGCTTCTCCTGTGTTAATCTGGACATCGTCGTGTTGAACTCGTCCAGGGAATGAAGGATCACGACGAAGAAGTCACTCTTGCTCGTCGCGGTCCTCTCACCTTGTCCCGAGTCGGCGAGGTGCACGACGACGCCAGTGGCGACGATCTCGTTGATGGCACGGAGGATGCTCGTCGTCGTCGACGTCGCGGCATCGCCTCCCATCACGACAGCGACCTGGTGCGATGGGGAGGTGACGAGGCAGCGGGAGAGCGATGAAGTGACGATGGCGATGTAGTTAGGATCGCTGGCAAAGAGTTGTGGAAGCTGGTCGGAGACTGGCAAGGTTGCCAGACATACTATGAGAAATATCCAATACATGACTTCTCAGCGATGTCTTCTACAACAATGTATCATTTGCAGTTTATTTAACATCAATAGAAATGTTAAGCGTAAATGCATTATCACGTATTAGCGAATTTAATTTGTAGAAATATTATATCGTCGTTATCTGTTGCTAATGATTGCATG
The DNA here is from genome assembly GCA_934045905.1 of Leuctra nigra. Taxonomy (NCBI): domain Eukaryota; kingdom Metazoa; phylum Arthropoda; class Insecta; order Plecoptera; family Leuctridae; genus Leuctra; species Leuctra nigra. The sequence goes on along the minus strand of OW203766.1, from coordinate 17,468,015 downwards.
ATTGTTACAAATGGATGTTGACTTTTTTCTGTGCCAGTTATATTAACTCTAATGTAATCATCTTCGAAATAGTTTATTATACTATAATTTGTGGAGGGGGTGATCAATGTCATCTAGGAAATAACTAGGTATTTAGCATCCATTATGAATCCGGGGCATAATCTCCTCCTTCTACAATCAATGGAACAGGAACACCGAAACTACGGCCATCTTTTTATTTAAATATCAAAACAATTCTGCGTATCTTATCTAGTGGAGTGGTCGCTCCACGCCAGCCAAGTCGTACGGCGCGCACACTCTCATATAAAAAGGCTGGAGCAACCCACTTTTACTGTAAGCATCAAAGTGGCATTTTCGGCCTACTGGATCTCAAAATTGGAAAATCTCACATTGTTGCGAAATATCTTAATTTCGAGCTATGGTACACCCTACAACATATACCAAATTTGGGAGCAATAGGTTACGCCCTTTGCGAACTAGAGGGCCGTGAAAACCGTGAAATTGTACGGCTTTCAGATAATAATAATAATGATGATGATGATGATTCATCTCATCTTCCAATAAATTCCGTGGTCTCCGCCACAGCCTAAACGGCTGGGTTGATTGACCCGAAATTTTCACCACATATACAGCTCGTCTGCCTGATGATACCTTGCCCTTATGAATTTTTTGTGCCGCCATTTTGAAACCGGAAGTGACGTCATATCTCAAAAAACGGCTTAACCGATCGGAACGAAATTTGCGCCAATCGATTCAGACGGTCTTCTATTCGAGAAAATAAGGAACACGACCATGAACACGACTGACCTCTGGTGGATTCTTTGGTACTATGATAATGGCGGTTGTAAAGGGTTTATTCATGTAAATAAATTATATAAAATTTGCTTTAGTTGTTTGTTATGGCTGAAAAGGTAAACTTGTAACTAAATCTACATTTCATTTGTTTCTCCTTTTTCACTGCCTTGTGGAAACACGAACATCAAAACAAAAAAGTGCATCTAAAAATTTTCCTGCCAGAAGTGGCTCCATCACGTATCGCTTATTTGTTCGAATAAGAAATAACGATAGTGAAATTAAAGTTTTCTAATTACTGAAACCGGAAATGACGTCATAGCTTAGCGAAATCTGCCTAAATTCACTTCCCTTTATATAAAAACCAACTACATATTCAGAAGGCTTATAATGAAATATTAGTAGTTATATCTAGTGGAGCGGTCGCTCCACGCCAACCAAGTCGTACGGCGCGCACACTCTCATATAAAGGCTGGAGCTAACCCACTTTTTCTGTAAGCATCAAAGTGGCATTTTCGGCCTACAGGATCTTAAAATTGGGAAATCTAACATTGTTGCGAAATATCTTAATTTCGAGCTATGGCCCACTCTACAACATATACTAAATTTGGGAACAATTGGTTACGCCCTTTGCGAGCTAGAAGGCCGTGAAAACAGTGTTTTCGGGCGGTTTTAATCAGTAATAATCATAGTAGTAGTAGTCTCCTGGAATTCAAATCCGGTAACAAGGCCACAGCATAAACGGCTGAATCGATTGATCTCACATTTTGACCACGTGTGCACTTTCGGCGTCTGATTTAACCTTTACCCCATGAATTTTTTGTGCCGCCATTTTTGAAACCGGAAGTGACATCATATCTCAACAACGGCTAAACCGATTGGAGCGAAAGTAGCGCCAAACGATTCGGACGGTCAACTATATGGATTATCAATAGCAACAGACTAAAATTTATGTTACCGAACCCGGAAATGACGTCATGAAATTTGAAATACATCGATTGGCATTTCGGCAACAAATTTGATCCGATTATTTTGATATTTATGTAACGTATGTACTTTTGATATCTTATTTGACTTGTTATAAAACCAACCGGAAGCCGCCATTTTGAAACCGTAAGTGACGTCATATCTCAATAACGGCTAAATAGATTTGAACGAAACTAGCGCTAAACAATTTAGACGGTCAACTTTATGTATTATTATCAATAATATTTGCAGTTTCCCATACCGAAACCGGAAATGACGTCACACATTTTTAAAAAATCACAAATTTACATTTTGATGCAATAAATATACTATTTGAGACAGCTTATAATATGACTAGAGAGCCCCGCCAAGTAATACATGACCCTATTTGCTATCTTTCAGGGCAAGGCAATGCATAACTGAAGATGGACCACCATTAAAATAAAACTACTCTGATATGCTGGCAAAGAATTGTCTCTCGTGATAATTTTTTTCAACTCACGGCATGACCGATCATAAATGCAAATCAAGGCTTTTTTATAATTATATCTGTGGAAGGTGCATACTAACCCCACACTAACCCCAATGCACACCTGTAGTGTACAACGTAAATTAGAAAAAAAGAAAACATATGTAACTATTTTTAAAATATTTAAATATATCGTGAATAACTTAATAGTCAATATATAAAAAATATGAACAGATACGACTCAATGTTAAATAAAAACAAAAACTTTAGTTGCATGGTATATAGAATTAAAATGATTTTATAATATTTGAAACACAACAGAATAAAATGTATCTATATGATGATCGAATTCAGGTTCCAAAATTTTATTTAGTCGAATCCTGTTTACAATTTAATTATTGTGATGTACATCATAGTCTAGGATATTCTTCTCCGCAACCGATCAACGCGACTGGCCAAGTCCATCACGGGGGGGGGGGGGGGGGGGGGGGGTTCAAAATAAGAATAAATATTTGAAACTGAATTAAAACAAATAGGCGTGATTGATATTAATATGGAATATGATTTGATATGCAATTATGATGAACGAAAAGTGGTATCGAGATTTAATCGAAGTTCGTCACTTTTTATGTAAAAAATTAAAAAATTACGAAATATACCCAATACAATTTTTTGCATGTTTCCACTTTATAACTTATCCTGATTATTTAATCGTTCGCAAATTCTCTGCACACATGAAAACATCAACGAACGATACAGTATTAGGTATGCAGGTGTACCAATTAAAATCTTTATGCTAAGTTGTGAAGTAAGCAGAAAATGTATGTTCTTGCTTGCTTGATATTTGTTTATATAGTCATATCAAATGAGAGACGTAATATTGGAAATTAGGTCCAATATCAAAAGGTAACAATAAAAGACACTCTGGACAGAAATGTTCCCTTGTGCCGCCCCCCCCCCCCCCCCCCCCCATAACCCACTCCAAAAATGTCAGCATTTATTCACATGAAATGTTGGTTTGCCATGATTCTAGTCAAGGTCTCCAGTAGAAATTCCAATATTTTCTTCACTGCCAAATGGATTCACTCCTACATTTGGAAAGTTACGAAAACAGTGACTTTTTCAATGACAATTTGGTTTATATTTAGTATCTCTCTAAATACTTATCGGATTCAAACGAAACTTTTTGCTTGCCAGTTCGCTTGAAATTATGTACAGGAAAATTCATGTTTCGTTGAAAATTGTGCTAAATTCGCGATGTCTATAGACGCGAATCGTAACGCAACTTCCGATCTCCGGATTCCATGGCCAAATATTGTTCAGGTCGATTTGTGAAAATTAGTTTCACTGCCTACTAAAATTGATTTTCACTGCACAATTGAAATTGACGTTTAAAATTAAGAGATCAGAAAAGGCGATGTTTTTCACGAATAACTTTGTAAATACTGAACAGAATGTCGCGAAAGTGTTACCACCGCGTAGAGAACAGCTATCTTCACACTTTTAAGCTTACGGTGTGAACACTTCAATGATCTACCATTGGCTCCCGTGAATACGGACTACGGGTGGAATACGCAGAAAAAAATGCTATAAAATCGACCCTTGGTCAGTCTGCACCCTAGCCGATCGCAGCGCTAAGTTCGCTGGTGGTGATCCCGGAACTATTGTAGGCAGTTATTTTATTTCTTGAGTGATAGTCAATGGCGCGAGCTGTCAAATGCCATCTTTTAGGTTATTTGCTGTTTGGTGAATAATAAGTAAGTGAAAATGCTTGTATTACATGTTAATTATTACAATCAATAAACTAAACACATTTGTACACTGATATCAACCCTTTTAATTTCATCTGATCGTTATCCAAGTTGTTTAAGTTCTAATTTATACATTTGATTTTGAATTAACCCGCTAAAATTCAGATTAGTTCGATTTTCTAAAACCAACCATGGTGCTTAGAGAGCGCTGCGAACGGCAGGTAGCCGCAGCCAATCCACTCTATAGACCTGGCCATATTTAGCATTGGAGCCTGTTTCACGTCTCAAGCCCATCTGATCTCACCTTAAATTTAATAGTGTGAAGATAGATGTTCTCTACGCGGTGGTGTTACTATAAATCAAGTCACGTAATTTTGTACATTACTGGCGAGTTTAGGGCATTATAGGTATACTATGTATATGTATAATTGATGTATATTTTATAATTGGACTATACTTCCAAGCTATTCATATACACGATGCGCCAAGTATTTTTTGATTTTCAAATAAAGTTTTGACTTAGCTCATTTTTTGATATCACTACTTTTCAGTGCAGAATTTTTAGATTTCATATTTTTTTTTAGTTGAAGAGACTTGGCTGGTATTTTTACACGAAGTGTTTTTTATGGGGTACATATTAATACAATGTGTAAGAGCTTTCAGCCGCCATTTTGAAAACCGGAATTGATGCCATATCTCGAAAACGGCTGGACCTATTGGAACGATGCTTTCCCAATTCTTCATGGCATATCACTTTAAGTTTATATTTAGCTCTAAACAATATTTTTTTAGTAACTAATTCGGAAATGGCGTATTTTTTTAAAGGAATTAGCCATTGTTGCCCTAATAAGTTTTACAAGTTGTGTAAATAAACTAAAAAAAGTAGTGATATCCCCATCAAAAACACTCCATGTAAAAAAACAGCCAAGTCTCTTCAACTAAAAAAAATAATTATGAAATCTAAAAATTCTGCACTGAAACGTAGTGATATCAAAAAATGAGCCAAGTCAAAACTTTATTTGAAAATTAAAAAATACTTGGAGCATCGTTTTTTTAGGGCATTGTAGGTATAGGTACTATAAGTATATGTATTTATATCTAGCCTATACTTCTAAGCTATTTATATACACGATGCGCCAAGTATTTTTTAATTTTCAAATAAAGTTTTGACTTGGCTAATTTTTTGATATCACTACGTTTCAGTGCAGAATTTTTAGATTTCATAATTTTTTTTTTAGTTGAAGAGACTTGGCTGTTTTTTTTACATGGAGTGTTTTTTATGGGGATCTCATTTACCGCGTCCAATACACCGTTTTTCAATATTAGTTAATCTGTTAACGTTTATTTGATATTCGGACAAACACCTTTTGCCATCAACTCGCCGAGGAAAGATGTGGAGCTGATGATAAGGCCGAGAGCAAGAAAATAAAAGGCAGTTTGTAGATTATTGATAGTAAGGGGTTTAGCTTCTGATTTCAACTGCTTTCTGTCCCACTTAGCCGCCAATTCGCCCTGCAACATCGCCTTGTAGTACGTATCATCAATCCACTTGCCAGGGAGTCCCGCCTCGCTGATCCTTTGTATGATGCCGTCGATCCTCCGAAGCAGCAGCGACTTCTTCGACAGGGCGTATGCGAAGAACCCAGGGACCGGACATTCGGACATCATATGAAGAAGTGGTCGACCAGACATGCTAAAGTTACGTTTTCTCACTATATACGTCGCAGAATTCTCGTCGGTCACCATAGAAACGTTGCGATAGAGGGCCATGTTCTCTATGAATTTGTCAAAGACAATGTGAGGAAGAAATCGCAGGCGAGGCCGCCGTTGCTTAATATCAACCATGAGGTTTTCAGTTGCTTTGAAATAAAAGATTGGTAGACCGGACTCCTCCAGCTGATGGGGCGATGCCAAGCTAGGACGACAGGATCGGCCACTTTGGCGCTAGCGTCGAGGCTGTGCTTTTCAAATCAACGTATTTCTTACCCCACACTCCGTATTTTCATGTTATATTATAAGAATTAATGTTGATATTTGGTTATTTACCGAAAGAGTGGATAATTATTAGAAATGATAGTGTAATAACAATATTTTGATCATATAATGACAGCTCACAGAAATATTTTTGTTTCCAGTGCTTTCTTGAACTGACTCACGGCACAATGGAATTTTGTAACTTTCTATTAAAACAATTGAGAGGGTGTCGCTTCAGATTGAAATCGAATTTGCTTAAGATATTGCACTATCTTCTTATTTTTACACGTTTTATTATACTAGAGTAAAAAATATATGTATCTAAACAGTAAGTACATCTTCTTACGCCTGTCAAAATAAAGTTTCGCGAGTTTTAATTTTGAGTGGCACGAACAGCTTACTTCAAAGCTTACTTCACACTTCTTACTCACTCCCGATGGCAGCGCTGCAGCACAATAGCGGGAAAAAGTTTGGCTAGTGCCCTATCGAAAGTGTCGATGTCGTCGAGGAATTGCGGGACTGTGAGGTTGCTCGTCAGAGAGCTCTGGAAGGCCGTGACAATGACTAAGCTGAATAACAACCAAAGCACGATGAAGATTCTTGTTGAGGTTGTTGTCGGAAGGTAAGTGCAGTCTGCGGTGAGCATCAAGCGGAAGGTTTCGAAGAATGACAAGCCAAGGATGTTGATTATTGGGATGTTTCTGTTGCGGAATGTTCTGTACTTAAAGATGAGTACAAAGCAGAGGACGACGGAGAAGTAAGAAATGATCACCATAATCCAAGTCAGTTTTTCGAGAGGGCGGGAGAGGTTCTGGTATTCAGGATATCGACTGGATTTGGGTACAATAATGCAGAAATCGGTTTTCCTGTGCGGATAAGTGAAGTCATCGCGAGAGTGTGCCAAATAGCGTGAGTTCCCTCCGATATCTGCACGGCCGTTAGTGACGTCTCCGAGTGCTCCAGTCACCTCGCCCGTGGGCAAAGGGGTACCGAAATATTGACCGTCGCTTGGAGAGAACGTCTTCATGGTAGCACCCATGTGTTCGAAGACAGTGGACATCATGTAGCCGTCGCTTCCGGTGAATACTCGGGCGCCGTTGATGAACTCTTCTGTTGTAATAGGAGGATATGAGAAGATACTGACGCGTACTTCACTTCCGTTGAGGTTCAGAGGAGAGGCGTTGAAAATGTCGCAGAGTTGAGTCAACTTGATTCTAGTTTCTTTCAACGTGAAAGGATTGTATTTGTAAACGATCTCTTCAGGTAATGAAACGACGGCGACGTTGATCATACCTTCTTGTTTGCAGCGTCGAAACACACTTGACGTCATCACAGCTGTCGTTAAGGATATCACCAGAAATCTCGCCTCACGATTCCAGAGCTCCTCCTGTGTCAGTCTGGACATCGTCGTGTTGAACTCGTCCAGGGAATGTAGGACCACGACGAAGAAGTCACTCTTGCTCGTCGCGGTCCTCTCACCTTGTCCCGAGTCGGCGAGGCGCACGACGACGCCCGTGGCGACGATCTCGTTGATGGCACGGAGGATGCTCGTCGTCGTCGACGTCGCGGCGTCGCCTCCCATCACGACGGCGACCTGGTGCGACGGGGAGATGACGAGAGAGCGGGAAAGCGATGAAGAGACGATGGCGATGTAGTTGGGATCGCCGGCGAGGAGTTGTGGAAGTTGATCGGAGACTGGCAAGGTTGCCAGACATAATATGAGCAATATCCTGTACATGGTTTCTCAGCAATGTTTTTAACGGCAGTGAAACCATTTTTACTCAATTTCAAATCAATAGAAATGTTATACGCAAAAGCATTATCGCACTTAATTTTTAGGAATAAATTATATCATTGTAATCGCTAATGATATCGCTCTTATTAGAAATGGATGTGAACTTTTTACTCTCGCCTTTTATCAATACTTATACAAACATCAATGCACCAATGCATTTATGACAGGCGAGGTTGATTGTGTCTAGGTAATTATTATCTCTTGTATGGGTTCAGAGCTCACAACACATGGAATGATAAGTAAGGGAAATCCATCAGATGCTGTCAGTTAAAAAGATCTGTTAGATTTTCAAGTATAGTGTTTTGGCCATTTGTAATGTACAATGTCGTACGATTTACAATTTCTTTTTCAAAATACTTGTAAAATTTCAACTAATTATTAAAATATTGAAACCATAGAACCTTACTATTAGACTCATCTTGTACTGTACATTTGACTGATACTTACTTTCCGTGTCCGGAGCACTATGTTCAATTAAACCAAAATCTCCCAAAAATCCGCCACTCTGATGGCTTTGTCAGTTCCTGAAAGTATATCGACCATCTCTAGATATAGGTACAATCGCAGTAACAGTAATATGTAGAGGCTAACTTTTGGTTGATCAATTTGGCTCTTGTCGTGCGCAGAACAACTTTAATCTCGAGACGTACTGAACATGTGAAGGAAGAACCAAGTTGATCAACCAAAAGTTGCTGGAATGAATTAGTACCTTCTTTGATCACTGTTATAAAATCAAGTAATTAGATATGCAGGACTGCATCTCTTTAATTAAATGAAAAAAAACTCCAGAGTCAATGAGGATAAAGTGTTTATTTATAGATACCATAATAAACATGTCGACTAATTGTTTGTGAGTAATAGTTTAAAATGTGTCTTTCATTATTTATTATGCGGACAAACGACTTTTGCTACCAGCTCGACGACGAAAGAAATTGAGCTAACAATAAGGCCGAGAGCAAGAAAGTAAAAAGCAGTCTGTAGATTATTAATTGTAAGTGGTTTCGCTTCTGCCTTCATCTTTCTCTTGTCCCACTTCGGAGCCAATGTTCCACTCAACATGGCCTTGTAGTACGTCTCATCCGTCCATTTGTCCCCAAGTCCCGCCTCGATGACCCTCTGTATGACGGCGTTGATCCTCTGAAGAAGCAGTGACTTCTTCGCTACGGCATACCCGACGAACCCAGGGACCGGACATTCAGCCACCATGTGAAGGAGTGGCCGACCGGACACTGTCAAGTTGCGTTGACGCACCTTGTATGCCAATGCGTGCTCGTTGATCACCATAGCGCTATTGCGTTGGAGGGCGATTTCATCGAGGTAATTGCCAACGACGATGAACGGAAGGAATCGTAAGCGAGGCCGTCGTAACTTAATGTCAATAAAGAAGCTCTCAGTTTCTTTGAAATAAAAGATTGGTAGTCCGGATTCCTCCAGCTGATCGAAAGTGTTGATGTCGTCGAGGAATTGCGGGACTGTGAGGTTGCTCGTCAGAGAGCTCTGGAAGGCCGTGAGAATGACCAAGCTGAATAACAACCAAAGCATGATGAAGATTCTTGTTGAGGTTGTTGTCGGAAGGTAAGTGCAGTCTGCGGTGAGCATCAAGCGGAAGGTTTCGAAGAACGACAAGCCGAGGATGTTGATTATTGGGATGTTTCTGTTGCGGAATGTTCTGTACTTGAAGATCAACACAAAGCAGAAGACGACGGAGAAAAAAGTAATGGCCAACGTAATCCAGGTAAGTTTCTCGAAAGGGCGGGAAAGATTATGGTATTCTGGATATCGACTGGATTTGGGTACAAGAATGCAGAAGTCGTCTTTCTTGTGCGGATATGTGTAGTCAACGCTAGAGAAGGCCAAATAGCGTGAGTTCCCTCCGATATCTGCACGGCCGTTAATGACGTCGCCGAGTGCTCCAGTCGCCTTGCCCGTCGGCAAGGAGATGCCGAAAGTTCCACCATCACGAGGAGCTGAAAACTTTAACGTAGCCCCCATGTGTTCGAAGACAGTGGACATCATGTAGCCGTCATGCCCGGTGTACACGGGGACGCCGTTGACGAAATGTAATTCTACGCCGGGAGGATGTGGGATGAGGCTGACGTGAACTTCACTTCCGTTGAGGTTCAGAGGAGAGGCGTTGAAGATGTTGCAGAGTTGAGTCAACTTGATTCTAGTTTCTTTCAACGTAAGAGGATTGTATTTGTAAACGATCTCTTCAGGTAATGAAACGACGGCGACGTTGATCATACCTTCTTGTTTGCAGCGTCGAAACACACTTGACGTCATCACAGCTGTCGTCAAGGATATCACCAGAAATCTCGCTTCATGATTCCAGAGCTTCTCCTGTGTTAGTCTGGACATCGTCGTATTGAACTCGTCCAGGGAATGTAGGATCACGACGAAGAAGTCACTCTTGCTCGTCGCGGTCCTCTCACCTTGTCCCGAGTCGGCGAGGCGCACGACGACGCCCGTGGCGACGATCTCGTTGATGGCACGGAGGATGCTCGTCGTCGTCGACGTCGCGGCGTCGCCTCCCATCACGACAGCGACCTGGTGCGACGGGGAGGTGGCTAGACAGCGGGACAGCGATGAAGTGACGACGGCGATGTAGTTGGGATCGCCGGCGAGGAGTTGAGGAAGTTGGTCGGAGTCTGGCAAGGTTGCCAGACATAATATGAGAAATATCCAATACATGGCTTCTCAGCAATGTCTTTAACGGCAGTGAAATCATTTTCACTCTATTTTACATTAATAGAAATGTTAAACGCAAGCGCATTATCAATCAGCCATTATCGCACTTAATTTGTAGGAATATGTTATATCATCGTTATCGCTAATGATATCACGCTTGTTTGAAATGAATGTGGACTTTTTACTATGCGCCTTTTATCAATACTATGATAGTACAAACGTCAATGCACCAATGCATTTAGTCTGGGAAATCTATCAGATGCTGTCAGTTATAAATATCTGTTATATTTACAAGTACTATTTTGGCCATTTGTAATGTATACATTGTCGTACGATTTACAATTTAATTTTCAAAATACTTATAAAATGTCAACTAATTATTATAAATATTTAAACCATAGTTCCTACTATTGTTAGACTCTTCTTGTTGAGCGAGCGAAGCGAGCGTCTCCTTTTGGCTCATTTGGCACGGACCTCTGTTTTTTTTTTTGTTTTTTTGTTTTTGTTTTTTTCTGTTACTGACGATATACAGGTCAGAGTTTTTCTTCGATCGAGCTGAAATTTTGCACACGTGTTTGGACATTCTCTGGGCGTTGCAGACCCAAATTTTTTTGAAATCTACTGATTGGTTAAAATTTAAATAAACATCTCCTGATAGGTTGAAAGTGAAAATGGTCTTCGACAAATCTGATCAAACTCATATTTTGGCTATACATGTCTAGAGTTTTTCCTCGATCGAGCTGAAATTTTGCACACATGTAGAGACAAACTTTCTGTTTGCAGACCCCAAATTTTTTTGAAATTTATTAATTGGCTAAAATTTAAATAAACATCTCCTGATGGTAGGTTGAAAAATGAAACTGGTCTTCGATAAATCTGATCAAAATCATATTTTGGCTATAGGCAGCGTGTTTAGACAACAGATGGCACTGCAAAAGTACAGACAGAGCCACCTAATCTGTGGGAAGGAAGCTTACCTTTTGGCAAGGCGTCCAAGTCGCTGCAGTTATATGTTATGTTGCTGCACATATTACGCATTATCAATTCTTAAAATTTACACAAGTTTATCTAATGTTTATTCGCCTACAAAATATTAACAACAAAGTGTTCACAATTTCACTGAATCTGATCACAATATTAATTTGCGCGACTAAGTTCTGATTCCGAAATATTTTGAGTACATTTGTTGACATCTGATCGGTTGCTAGGTCACGGCCAATGAGAAATAAAACAGTTGACGATCTTCCCACAAATGTTGCTAATTTCTCTCACTCGTGGCGAACACTCGGTGCCTATACAGGTCAGAGTTTTTCTTTGATCGAGCTGAAATTTTGCACACATGTAAAACCAACCATCTCTGTTTGCACACCATAATTTTTTTTGAAATCCATTCATTGGTTAAAATTTTAATAAATATCTCCTGATAGGCTGAAAAATGAAAACGGTCTTCGATAATTCTGATCAAACTCATATTTTGCATGATCATTAAGACCAATATTGTCTCTTATTTTACAAAATTTCATCCCAATCAGTTAAGAACGTATGAACTTATTGAAATTTTTAATATCTGTCAGTAATGAAGTATCGAAATGAATGTTTTCCAGTGCCAATTGAATTGATTCTGATTTGCTTTATGAACCAGGTGCTTAGATGCTATTTTAAAGTTTCGATGAAAAGCATATACCTACTTTAAAGTTGATATCATAATCAGTGCTCGAAGTGGGCCGGTATGGGACGGTATGGTTTACCGGTACTTCTTTACACATTTGATTTCATACCGTTACTTCTCAGAAAAAACGGAATGCTTAAAATCAGATATTCTTGGAAATTTACGTAATTTTAGATTCTAATTTACTCGTATTTCATGGTTATCTTTTGACTGCATATTTCAAGCATAACTATGAACTATGAACAGCCACTACAAGATAAAGTAAAATTCATTATTTAATTTAGTTGTTTCATCATTGTAAAAGACTAATCTAACTAATGACATGACAATGGTTGTCAGTATAATTCTGGAATCTGGACCATCATCTAATATCGTACCCCCCCCCCCCCCCCCCCTCCCACCGCACGTGGTATTCTTATGTTACCATACCGCCACTATTTAATTCCTACTTCGAGCACTGATCATAATCAATTCAATATGGTTGTATATGTTTTCTGTGCGTTGTGTACGCATTTCCGGTTCGAGAATTTGCACGTACCCGTGCTCGCTCATCAACGCGTTACACTGAGCGTTTTCCTAGTACTATAAAATTGACAGATAGGTACTTACTTGCCGTGTCCGGAGCAGCATAGGTCTAAATAACCAAATTCTTCCAAATATCCGCCGCTCTGAAGGCTGTATCAGTTCCTGAAATTATATCGACCATCTCTAGATCTACAAGCGCTGTAACAGGATTATGTAGATTCCTTATTTTGGTTTATCAACTTGTCTCTTTCGTGCGCAGACAAACTTTGGTGATGATCTCGACACTGCACAGTGAAGAACCAAGTAAACAACCTAAAATTGCTGGCCTGAATTAGTACCAACTCTTTGATCGCTGTTGTAAAACTACTGCATCTCTTTAAGTAAATGCAAATATAAACTGACTCAACGAGGATAAATGATGATCTATACACATACCATCATAAACATGTCGACTAATTGTCTGTGAGTAATAGTTTAAAATGTGTCTTCCATTATTTATTAAGCGGACAACGGACTTTTGCCACCAACTCGACGACGAAAGCAATGGTACTGACAATAAGGCCGAGAGCAAGAAAAAAAGCAGTTTGTAGATTATTAATTGTAAGTGGTTTCGCTTCTGCCTTCATCTTTCTCTTGTCCCACTTCGCAGCCAAAGTTCCACTCAACATGGCCTTGTAGTACGTCTCATCCGTCCACTTGTCTCCAAGTCCCGCCTCGACGACTCTCTGTATGACGGCGTTCATCCTCTGAAGAAGCAGAGACTTCTTGGCCACGGCGTAACCGAAGAACCCAGGGACCGGACATTCGGACATCATGTGAAGAAGTGGCCGACCTGATTCGATGAAGTTGCGCCGACGAACCGTATACGTCGCGGTGCTCTCGTCGACTATCACCGTAGCGTTGCGATGGAGAACAACGTCGTTCAGCAAATTGGCATTGTGAGTGAAGGAGCTGAAACGTAGGCGAGGTCGCCGTAACATTATGTCACTAAAATAGCTCGCATGCTCTTTGAAATATAAGATTGGTAGTCCGGATTCCTCCAGCAGTCCAGCTGATCGAAAGTGTCGATGTCGTCGAGGAATTGCGGAACTGTGAGGTTGCTCGTCAGAGAACTCTGGAAGGCCGTGAGAATGACCAAGCTGAATAACAACCAAAGCATGATGAAGATTTTTGTTGAGGTTGTTGTCGGAAGGTAAGTGCAGTCTGCGGTGAGCATCAAGCGGAAGGTTTCGAAGAACGACAAGCCGAGGATGTTGATTATTGGGATGTTTCTGTTGCGGAATGTTCTGTACTTGAAGATGAGAACAAAGCAGAGGACGACGGAGAAGAAAGAAATGGCCAGCATGATCCAGGTAAGTTTCTCGAATGGGCGGGAGAGATTCTTGTATTCGGGATATCGACTGGATTTAGGAACGATGACGCAAAGGTCGTTCCTTTTGTGAGGATAAGTGAAGTTCACGAAATCATACAAACTTTGTTGCGCGTTGCCGGCGATGTCTGCATAGCCGTCACTCACATCCCCGAGGGCACCTGTCACCTTGCCTGAGGGCAGGACACCGCCGTGACTGCCGCCATCGCGTGGCGCCGACGACTTCATAGTGGCGCCCATGTGTCCGAGGACCGTGGACATCATGTCGCCGTCATTCCCGGTGTACACGGGGACGCCGTTGACGAGCTCTAATTCGACGCTAGGAGGATACGGGAAGATGCTGACGTGAACTTTACTTCCGTTGAGGTTCAGAGGAGAGGCGTTGAAGATGTCGCAGAGTTGAGTTAACTTGATGCGAGTTTCTTTCAACGTAAAAGGATTGTATTTGTAAACGATCTCTTCAGGTAATGAAACGACGGCGACGTTGATCATACCTTCTTGTTTGCAGCGTCGAAACACACTTGACCTCGTTACAGCTGTCGTCAAGGATATCACCAGAAATCTCGCTTCACGATTCCAGAGCTCCTCCTGTGTCAGTCTGGACATCGTCGTGTTGAACTCGTCCAGGGAATGTAGGATCACGACGAAGAAGTCACTCTTGCTCGTCGCGGTCCTCTCAACTTGTCCCGAGTCGGCGAGGCGCACGACGACGCCCGTGACGACGATCTCGTTGATGGCACGGAGGATGCTCGTCGTCGTCGACGTCGCGGCGTCGCCTCCCATCACGACGGCGACCTGGCGCGACTGGGAGGTGACGAGACACAGGGACAGCGATGAAGAGACGACGGCGATGTCGCTGGTATCGCCGGTGAGGAGTTGTGGAAGTTGATCGGAGACCGGTAAGCTCGCCAGACAAAGGAGGAGACAAATCCAAGACATGGCTCCTCAGTAATCTCTTCAACTGCAGTGAATCTAATATCAGTCAATTTTAACATCAATAGAAATGTTAAACGTAAAAGCATTATGATCTATTATTTGATGTAATAGGTTTGTTGGAATAAATTATTATATCGTTATCGCTTAGTTATGACTGATTCTTACAAATGGATTTTGACATTTATTATTTTTGGCCCGTATCACTAATGATTATGCGGCATCGAAATAATTTATACAGCTATAATCTGTGGTGAACGAGAGAAAAATGTAAATAAAATATACTGCATTTAATGCAGTATAGGCAATGCACTGGCAATTAAGATGGGTGTTTAAGAGGCAAACGGAATCGAACGGGAATCGCACGGTTCGTCAGAGCGTTTTTTTGAAATTGTGTCTTCCCACTTAAAATTTTTAAAAAATCAGATAGTAACGACCCATAACAGCCTAATAAACTAAATAATGACGCACACTGGAGCTCATTATGACCTCTGGTGCAACCTCAAAGTGTTAAATACGATATTTTTAATAAAATAATCGAAAATAATCGTATTTAACACTTTGAGGTCGCACCAGAGGTCATAATGAACTCCAGTGTGCGGCATTATTTAGTCTATTAAGCTGTTATGGGTCGTTACTATCTGATTTTTTTAAATTATTAAGTGGGAAGACACAATTTCAAAAGAACGCTCTGACGAACCGTGCGATTCCTGTTCGCTTCCGTTTGCCTCTTAAGAGCCCATGTCTGGGTCTAGAGCCCACAGCTCAGTGATTAATATGGACTTCTTAGTAGAGTTTTAAGAATTTCGAACGGCAAAAATATCGTGGTACTTTCTAGTACATTACATTATTAATTTTAACGTTTACGATTTATTGACCTTTTAGAGTTCACGCAGATGTTTTTACACCTTTAATATCTTAATTTTGGTATAGCATATATCGATTAGGACGGCTATTTTTTTGATCCATTAGAACACAACACCCTTATATTACGTATAAGTATCACTATGGTGTTACAACAAACAGCTTTTACCATAAAATAAAATAATTCCTGTAGCATTGAATATCTTCGTATTTTGACGTAGGACTACAACTTCATCTTACCGCGAGTCCCCCCCCCCCCCTCCCACAGCTGACCACGACACGAACCGTGACGTGACTCGCGATACACACAGTGGGTGAATCCACTTCGGCCTCTCTTGTGGTCCTCTGGCTGTTGTTTATACACAATTTGTCATGTTAGGATGTTATTTGCCAATACGATATTACATAGAATGATGCACAATGCAAAGTTATGTCTTTGATAAAGAGAACAATAAGAATGCCTCTTGATTGTCACGTCTCCATTTCACACCAAACCAGAGGAAAAGCTCAATTAATGGGGTGTGTAATAAAGCAAATAGAGGACACTGAAGATAATGAAATTTACGAAACAGTGGTTATAGTTCATATATTTTTTTTTAAATAATGAAGCAGAGCATTTTACAACAATTAAAATTGGGTATATTGGTTAGTACTTTCGCGAGTACTAAATTGGTTACTACCTAAATATAAATTCACAGTGGAGCGCATAGAAAGATGAAAATAGGGAATTTGGAGAATTAGTGAAAATAATTAGCATTTGAGTTTTGAGTATCGCTATGATCTATTTCCTTGATGTATTTCAATATCTGCTTTATAAAGTGTACTACAGGTGACAGACCTGTCAAACAGCAAACACCCAACATTATCAAATTATGTGCAATACAGTGGGACAATGTCAGACTGATTAATACACACTTTCAAGGTAACACTTGCATATTTCTTCCGTCGAAAGGACTGCCCGAAGATAGTATTTTTTCCTTACATTTTGAGTTTTATCAACAGAGATTCTCACTCCGTTTGAGTCCAGGAAATGTTTTAATTTGATGTAGAATCATGCTTTTGTACACACTGCGTTAGTTGTTTTTGGTATACATGTACAAATATTCGATTAATAATTAATTTCATTATAATGTAATTCATTAAGTGTATGAATACCTGTGGCCCAAGTACAGTGCCCTAGGGACACCTTTTGTACAGTAAATAGGCAAAGATGGCTATTCTATTGATCCTCAACAATCGCTATAATAACAGAACTACTGCATTTAGTTGTGAGATGGCAAAACTAATTCCCGTCTAGAAGGAACTACTAAGCATTATACTTATTGTTTATGATGCTTAATTCAATGTATTATCTTTTATTTGATATGCGGACAAACGACTTTTGCCACCAACTCTACGAGAAACGCTATGAAGCTGACCACAAGACCGAGAACAAGAAAATAAAAAGCAGTCTGCAGATTACTAATAGTAAGCGGTTTAGCTTCTGTTTTCAACTGCCTCTTGTCCCACTTTGCCAACAATGTCCCATGCAACATCGCCTTGTAATACGTATCCTCCATCCATTTGTCCACCAGTCCCGCCTCAATGATCTTCTGTATGATGCCGTTAATCCTCCGAAGAAGAAGTGACTTCTTTGGGACGGCATAGCTGATGAAACCAGGAACCGGACATTCCGACATCATGTGAAAAAGTGGCCGACCGGACTTGGTAAAGTTGCGTCGACGAACAAGGTATGTTGCGGAGAACTCGTCGACTACCACAGAAGCGTTACGATGGACGGCCATGTCTTCCATCAAATTGACATCGGGAGTGTAGATGGTGAATCGCATTCGTGGTCGCCGCAACAATAAGTCGTTAAAGCTTACATACCCTTCGTAGTAAAAGATTGGTAGACCGGACTCCTCCAGCTGATCGAAAGTGTCGATGTCGTCGAGGAATTGCGGGACAGTGAGGTTGCTCGTCAGAGAGCTCTGGAAGGCCGTGAGAATGACCAAGCTGAATAACAACCAAAGCACGATAAAGATTCTTGTTGAGGTTGTTGTCGGAAGGTAAGTGCAGTCTCCTGTGAGCATCAAGCGGAAGGTTTCGAAGAATGACAAGCCAAGGATGTTGATTGTTGGGATGTTTCTGTTGCGGAATGTTCTGTACTTGAAGATTAGTACAAAACAGAGTACGACGCCGTTAAAAGAAATAGTCACCATAATCCAGGTAAGTTTCTCGAAAGAGCGGGAAAGATTCTGATATTCAGGATATCGACTGGATTTAGGGACGACGATGCATAGGTCGTTCTTTTTGTGTGGATAAGTGAAGTCCACTAAAGAAATGATCCCTTTTCTCGCGTTGCCGGCGATGTCTGCATACCCGTCGCTGACATCCCCGAGGGCCCCGGTGACTTCACCTGAGGGCAAGATGGTGCCGTGTATTCCACCGTCGCGTGGCGCCGACGACTTCATAGTGGCGCCCATGTGTCCGAAGACCGTGGACATCATGTAGCCGTCGATTCCGGTGTACACGGGGACGCCGTTGACGTAGTGGACTTCTACACCGGGAGGATATGGGAAGATGCTGACGTGAACTTCACTTCCGTTGAGGTTCAGAGGAGAGGCGTTGAAGATGTTGCAGAGTTGGGTCAACTTGATGCGAGTTTCTTTCAACGTAAAAGGATTGTATTTGTAAACGATCTCTTCAGGTAATGAAACGACGGCGACGTTGATCATACCTTCTTGTTTGCAGCGTCGAAACACACTTGACGTCAGCACAGCTGTCGTCAAGGATATCACCAGAAATCTCGCCTCATGATTCCAGAGCTCCTCCTGTGTTAGTCTGGACATCGTCGTGTTGAACTCGTCCAGGGAATGTAGGATCACGACGAAGAAGTCACTCTTGCTCGTCGCGGTCCTCTCACCTTGTCCCGAGTCGGCGAGGCGCACGACGACGCCCGTGACGACGATCTCGTTGATGGCACGGAGGATGCTCGTCGTCGTCGACGTCGCGGCGTCGCTTCCCATCACGACGGCGACCTGGTTCGACGGGGAGGTGACGAGACAGCGGGACAGCGATGAAGAGACGATGGATATATAGTTGGGATCGCCGGTGATTAGTGGCGGAATTTGGTTGGAGATGTGCAAGGTTGCCAGACAAAGGAGGACACTTAACCATGACATGGCCTCTCACTGATGTCTCTAAAAACAGTGATTCTACTGCATATAATTCACTCAATTTACTTCAGTATGCATCATTATAAAAGCTAAACGTCAATGCATTATCTGCCAGTAATGCACTTAAATTTAAAAGAGTGAATTATAATATCGTTAACGCTTAAGTTTGACTAATACTCACATATGGATTTTGACTTTTTATGTAATTCTATTTCAGTAGGTAATAAGTGATGCCTAATCGAAATGGCTTATAAGATAATAACTTGTGGACTTGGGTCAATGTTGGCTAGGAAATATCTGGGCAATTAAGATGGACATATTTTACCGTTTACGAGTCCAGAGCCCACAGGGTCAGAATTAAAATTGGTTTCACTCACCAAAGTGTGATGAATATTTCGACCAATTATCTATACCAGTTATAGTATATATTGCATTTTTAAGTATTCCAGCTGAATTGGTCCAGGTTGTAACATTTCCAATCAAAGCTGTTCAATATTGCAGTACCAACTGCAAGCATCCAAGTAAATTCTTGCATTTTTGTTATGGTTGGAAGAAATCAACAGATAATTGTTTAACTAGTGTGCTTCTCACGAATGCCCCCAAAAGTCCACTTTTAGAAAGTTAAATCTTGAGTTAAGTTGAAGTTTTAACCTGTGGAAAAGCGGAGACTGAAACCTGTTTTGAAAATTTTCTCGAATCTGGTTTTATGTCATTTGAGTGCTTCAGTTTCTAGTGTTACCAAGGAGGGTATAATCTATATTATTTAGATCCTAATGGGTGGTGTTGAGGAGGTGACGCTGAAAAACTCCGAATGTGCCAAAATCGCTAACTAATCTAAATATGTTAATATTATGTGACCAATAGAATGTTGTTTTATGTTAAGAATAGAAAGATAGCAATCACGAAGAAGACCGCCACAATAAACACGTGTTCTATAAAGTATAATATGTACGTATATTATATGACCCTATTCCGTTTATAAAAGGAAATTTCGTTTATGATGTTATGAAGATTAAGATGAAATTGCGGTACGAGAACTTTGCCCTACGCTTGTCCCGGATAGATGTTTGACAATTTGTACTGATTCTCACTGCTATCAATTGTAATATTTCACTGCATACTTATTGAACGGCGTTAAAACTACTTGACTTGGTGTTGAGCGAGCGAAGCGAGAGACTTCTTTTGGCTCTTTTGGCACGGACCTCTACTAACCGATACACAGGTCGCACCATTTCACCGATAGATCTGAAATTTTGCACACAATGTAAAGACAACCTTTTCTGTTTGCAGACCTTAATTTTTTTGAAATCCGTTTATTGGTTCATTGGTAAAATAAATATCTCCTGATAGGCTGAAAAATGAAAATGGTCTTCGATAATTCTGATCAAACTCATATTTTGCATGATCATTAAGACCAATATTGTCTCTTATTTTACAAAATTTCATCCCAATCAGTTAAGAACGTATACACTTATTGACATTTTTAATATCTGTCAGAAAAGAAGTATCGAAAGAATGTTTTCCACTGCAACTGAATCTGATTTGCTTTTGATGTACCAGAGTGTTTAGACGCTATTTTTAAGTTTCAATGAAAATCGGATACTTTACTATTATGTTGATTGAGTTATTTCAATTCAATATTGATGTATATATTTTCTGTGCCTTTTGTACGGAATTCCGTATCGACAATTTGCACGTACCGGTGCTCGCTCATCAACGCGTTACACTGAGCGTTTTCCTAGAGTATGACATCATGTCAAAAGGTAGTGTTACGAAGCTGGATAACGTATTATTTCAGCCTATGTATCAGTGGTCAATAGTTACAGTTGCATTATTGTGTAATAATTATGTGTGTAAGTGTGTTGGCAAAGTAAGTGAATTAATATATACTAGGAAAACGCTCTGAGTAACGCGTTGATGAGCGAGCACGGATACGCGCAACACCTCGAACCGAAATCTTGTATGAAAATCTTGAAAAATTCCAAAAATATTGGTCCCAATAACCATACGAAGTCTTAAGTTGATCGATTGAACCTTTATGATTGAATGGTTCCCTGTTAATTTTTAAAAATCACAGAATCTTGTTCCAAAAATATACCTGGGACCACTCATATGATATAAGTGTGTGTACACAATATCAGATCAATCTGTTGATTATAAGTGTCATAATAATGCGTTTGAAAGTTTCTGTTCTAACTACCTTGGAACATTGGAACTGAGGCGTCAATGTTGCCGTGATCCATAGCAACAAGCAAAATGTCCGTAAAATGTCAATTACTTTTGGATTTAAACACAGATGTGTCTGAAAATTGTCAAAAACACAGATAATGTTGGTCCCAATGACCATGAACAGTTTTAAGTTGATTGGTCAAACGGTTCTCGTTGAAATTTCAAAAATCACAGTAAAGATGGTTTTAAATTTTAACCAATCAGGAAATTTGGCTGAAACTTTGTTTGATTGGGTAAAATGTTAGTGGTAATGACTTGTCAAAATTTCAAATTGATCAAATTAACCAATCGAAAGATAATTATTTTTAAATTTGAACCAATCAGGGGATTTCAAAAAAATTATAGGGTCTGCAACGCCCGGAAATGGTCAGTATATGTGTGCAAAATTTCAGCTTGATCAAAGAAAAACTGTGACTTGTATATCGTCAGTAACAGAAAAAAACACACAAAAAAATAGGTCCGTGCCAAAAGAGCCAAAAGGAGACGCTCGCTTCGCTCGCTCAATTATTTTAAGTGAATAAGTTTTTTAATTTCATTTTCGGAAAATGGCTCTTGCTATTATTTCGACGATGAACGCGACAAAGCTGAAAATGAGCCCGAAAGCAAGGCAATAAAAAGCCGTCTGAAGATTGTTGATAGTAAGCGGTTTAACTTCTGTTGTAATCTGTCTCTTGTCCCACTTTGACGCCAACCTCCCACTCAACGTGGCCTTGTAGTACGTCTCATCCGTCCACTTGTCTCCAAGTCCTGCCTCGATGACCCTCTGTATGACGGCGTCGATCCTCCGAAGAAGCAGCGACTTCTTCGCCACGTCATAGCTGACGAATCCGGGTACCGGACAGTCGGCCATCATGTGAAGAAGTGGCCGACCGGCCTGCATGAAGGTACGCTGACGTACCATATATGCCGCGGTGTACTCGTCATACATCGTTGAACAATTGCGCTGGAAGGCAATGTTTTCCATCAAATTGCCACCGAAATCAAACGGAGTGAATTGCAAGCGAGGTCGTCGTAACATTGTCACTAAAGAAGAATTCGAACTCCTTGAAATAAATTACAGGAAGTCCGGACGCTTCCAGCTGATCGAAAGTGTCGATGTCGTCGAGGAATTGCGGGACTGTGAGGTTGCTCGTCAGAGAACTCTGGAAGGCCGTGAGAATGACCAAGCTGAATAACAACCAAAGCATGATGAAGATTCTTGTTGAGGTTGTTGTCGGAAGGTAAGTGCAGTCTCCGGTGAGCATCAAGCGGAAGGTTTCGAAGAATGACAAGCCAAGGATGTTGATTATTGGGATGTTTCTGTTACGGAATGTTCTGTACTTGAAAATTAGTACAAAGCAGAGGACGACGGAGAAGAAAGAAATGGTCACCATATTCCAGGTAAGTTTCTCGAAAGAACGGGATAGATTCTGGTATTCTGGATATTGTCTGGATTTAGGGACAACAATGCAGAAATCGTCTCTCTTGTGCGGATAAGTGTAGTCAATGTGAGTGTATTCCCAATAGCGGGAGTTCCCTCCGATATCTGCACGGCCTTCAATGACGTCTCCGAGTGCTCCTGATGATTCACCTCTAGGCAAAGAAGTGCCGAAAGTTGCACCATCACGAGGAACTGAAAACTTCAACGTAGCTCCCATGTGTTCGAAGACCGTAGACATCATGTAGCCGTCATTCCCGGTGTACACGGGGACGCCGTTGACGTAGTGGACTTCGACGCCGGGAGGATACGGGAAGATGCTGACGTGAACTTCACTTCCGTTGAGTTTCAGAGGTGAGGAGTTGAAAATGTCGCAGAGTTGAGTCAACTTGATGTGAGTTTCCTTCAACGTAAAAGGATTGTATTTGTAAACGATCTCTTCAGGTAATGAAACGACGGCGACGTTGATCATACCTTCTTGTTTGCAGCGTCGAAACACACTTGACGTCATCACAGCTGTCGTCAAGGATATCACCAGAAATCTCGCTTCACGATTCCAGAGTTCCTCCTGTGTTAGTCTGGACATCGTCGTGTTGAACTCGTCCAGGGAATGTAGGATCATGACGAAGAAGTCACTCTTGCTCGTCGCGGTCCTCTCACCTTGTCCCGAGTCGGCGAGGCGCACGACGACACTCGTGGCGACGATCTCGTTGATGGCACGGAGGATGCTCGTCGTCGTCGACGTCGCGGCGTCGCCTCCCATCACGACGGCGACCTGGTGCGACGGGGAGGTGACAAGACACCGGGACAGCGATGAAGTGATGACGGCGATGTAGTTGGGATCGCCGGCGAGGAGTTGAGGAAGCTGTTCGGAGTCTGGAAAAGTTGCCAGACAAAGGAGGAGACTAATCCAAGTCATGGTGCCTCAGCGACGTCTTCTACAACAATATGTCATTTGCAGTTCATTTACTAAATGTACACATCAAAAGGAAAGTTCAACTATAAATGCATTATCACTCAGCAATGTACTTAGTTTAAAATGATATAAATTATAATATCGTTATCGCTTTTATTTCTGCAATTCTTGCATATAGATTTTGGAAGTTTTTGTACGCCAGCTTACATTAAGTGTTGCATCAACATTATCGATTGCCTATCATAACTTATGATGATGACTTGATGAGGTTCAATGTTGCCATAGAGTACTAGAGTGCCACGCCCACTAGGCACTTCCGGATTATTTCTGGATTTCTTCTTATGGAAAATAACATGGGGACTTACTTCGATTGCTGGTCATTTATAAACAAAACAGAGTTAAGATAATCGCAATGCACCACCATTAAATTCAATCTTTCATTTATAATATTATGTCGACACATCTCTTCAAATATATACCATAGTTAATCTGTTTAAGTTATTAAACAGCTCCAAAGTGCGACGTTGCAATCTACATCAATAATATATTGTCACATGAAGCAGCGCAATGTCCTGGGTAGCGAGCTGGCAACTGCGACTTTACAAAAATGAAAAACAAATGAAACAATTTTCAACAATGATGCCAGACCTTGCACGTCAAATTTGATTGTTGACGAAAAGTAAACAAAACTGAAGTATTTCTGTGCTCCTCGAGTTTATACACTGAATCAAGTTCATTATAATAGTTATTTTGATTTCAGGATACCATAAAACGAGATGTAATCATGTAATGAGCTGTTGAAATGTAGACTGACAGTTCATTGAATTTACATCTTGCACCGGTGTACACTTTCGTGACGTCATACCCTGTGTAGTGTGTTGTTTAACTTGGAACAGTTTAAATTTGGTATATATTTGAAGAGATGTGTTGACATAATATTATAAATGAAAGATTGAATTTAATGGTGGTGTATTGCGATTTTCTTAACTCTGTTTTGTTAATAAATGACCAGCAATCGAAGTAAGTCCCCATGTTATTTTCCATAAGAAGAAATCCAGAAATAATCCGGAAGTGCCTAGTGGGCGTGGCACTCTAGTACTCTATTGAATCCGATTTACCCGAAGATTTATCATTTTACTACTAGTTATGATGATGGTTGGATTGAGAGTTTTATTCGACATTTTCGTGAAGGCTGTTCCTCCTTTACGTTCCTCCTTTTTGCAATATCTTTACATTTGATGCCTTTATGTATGCATATTTTCCAAATAGCAGATTGCATAATTAATTAACTTAATAGTATTAGGATAAATGAAGGAGTTTACTGATAGTAGTATTTGAGACGTGTTATATAGCAAATAGTAATAAACCTAAAATAATTACAATTACTTTATTTGAGCAAGGAACTTATAAACAAATAAAATTATATTGTAAAATATACGGTATCCATCATACAGTTTGGTACAGTAAATCTATGCTTTTACTGCCAAATGATAACCGATACCGCCACTGGCACTTCCAGTTTACAAATCAGTTTTAATAGTGTGATTGACTTGAAATGATTACCAATGTTTTGTTTACAATGTCATTGAAATCATAGTAAACTACAATTATATTCAATATTCATAAATAAGTAGAACAGTGAGCAGATTTTTGTGGAAATGACTGTTTCGCTATTTGATAGCATTAAAAAAACATATTATAATGCAACAATTAATAAATTCACTCTTAGAACTTTAAACCTCACACTGTCATTATTGTCCCTGAGTAAGACAAGACTACACTTGTTGTAACGTTGACAAATAAATATAATTGTCCACAACTTTATCCGGAAGTTTTTATTATGTATAATGCCACGAGATATAAGCCGAAGCACCTTGTAGGACATGATGCCTTTTTGCTAAAACTCGTACAAATTAACATTAATACAACGTTCTCCCTGTCTTTCATTCATTTCACAATACATACAATATTTTAATACTAGGAAAACGCTCTGTGTAACGCGTTGATGAGCGAGCACGGATACACGCAACACCTCGAACCGAAATTATGTCTATCGAATGTCATTAAAAGCCAATAATTCTTTAGTTTCGTCAAATACGTACTTGTATAAAAATCTCCAAAATCTCCAAAAATATTGGTGCCAATCCTTGCTAAGTTTTAAGTTGATCGATTAAACCTTTATGATTGAACGGTTCCTTGTTAATTTTCAAAAATCACAGGATCTCGTTCAAAAAATATACCTGGGACCACCCATATGATATGATATGTAGTGATGTGTACACAATATCAGATCAATCTGTTAAACAGTCATTATTAGTTTCATATCGTTTAAAACTTTCTGCTCTAACTACCTTGCCTTGAAGATTCGAAGTCGCCGTGAACTTGACAGCCAACACGCAAAATGTCCCTAAAATGACAAAAACTTTTGAAAATAACGACAGATTAGAGTGAAAATTGGCAAAAATACTTTAAATGTTGGTACCAATGACCATGCGAAGTTTTTAGTTGGTCGGTCAATCGGTTCCAGTTTAAATTTCAAAAATCACAGGAAAAATGATTTCAAATTTGAACCAATTGGAGGATTTGGCTGAAATTTTTTTTGATTGGGTACAATGTTGGTTGCAATGACTTTCCTAAATTTCAAATTGATCGAACCAACCAATCGAAAGATAATTTTTATAAAATTTGAACCAATCACAGGATCCCGTTCAGAAAAGATCCCAGGGATCGCATAGATTACGTTAGTATGTGTACAAAATTTCAGATCGATTGGTTGTGCGGTTTGACCTGGGCAGTGCAGGCAAAAAAAAAACAAAAAAAAACAAACAAAAAAAACACACAGAGAAAGTGCCATAAGAGTACCGTGGTGACGCTCGCTACGCTCGCTCAATAATAACTTAATATCATTAATACCTATATTGATTGAACAACGATTCAATGATACCTGGCCATGTTTTTCCTCTGAAGTCCTTGAGAAGTCAAACGACGAGAAACAAGGATATTTGCCACAATCTCAATGACAAACGCGATAGAGCTCACCACGTATCCGATAACAAGGAAATAAAACGCCGTCTGCAGATTCTCCACAGTCATCGTTTTCGCTTCTGTATTCTGTCTCTTGTCCCACTTCGCCGCCAACCTCCCACTCAACATCCCCTTGTAGTACGTGTCTTCCGTCCACTTGTCACCAAGTCCCGCCTCGACGACCCTCCGAACGAGTGTATTGACCCTCGCCAGAAGGAGCGACTTCTTCGTGATGCCATATCCGACGAACCCGGGCACCGGACATTCCGTCACCATGTGCAGAAGTGGACGGCCGGACTGGGTGAAGTTGTTTGATCGAATGACGTACATCGCCGTGTACTTGTCCATCATTAGGGACTCGTTGCGATAATATGCTGCGTTGTAGTACCAGTTGTCAGAGTCTATTTGGACCAGGAATCGGAGAAGAGGTCGACGTAATTTGATGTCGGCGAAGTAGCTTTCAGTTATTTTCATATAGAAGATCGGTAGACCGGACTCCTCCATTTGATCGAAAGTGTCGATGTCGTCGAGGAATTGCGGGACTGTGAGGTTGCTCGTCAGAGAGCTCTGGAAGGCCGTGAGAATGACCAAGCTGAATAACAACCAAAGCATGATGAAGATTCTTGTTGAGGTTGTTGTCGGAAGGTAAGTGCAGTCTCCGGTGAGCATCAAGCGGAAGGTTTCGAAGAATGACAAGCCAAGGATGTTGATTATTGGAATGTTTCTGTTACGGAATGTTCTGTACTTGAAGATTAACACAAAACAGAGGACGACGGCGAAGAAAGAAATGGTCAACATAATCCAAGTCAATTGAGCAAAAGATCGACTGAGGTTTTTATATTCTGGATATCGACTGGATTTAGGGACGATGATGCAGAAATCGTCCCTCTTGTGAGGATAAGTAAAGTCAATCGCAGGGTATGTCCGATAGCGCGAGTTGACGCCGATGTTGGTGTACCCGTCGATGAGGTCCCGGAGTACCCCGGTTGACACGCCCGTGGGTAAGGAGGTGCCGAATATACCACCGTCGCGTGGGGCTAAGAACTTGATAGTTGCCCCCATGTGTCCGAGGACCGTGGACATCATGTTGGCGTCACTTCCGGTGTACACGGGGACGCCGTTGACGTAGTGAACTTCTACACCGGGAGGATAGGGGAAGATGCTGACGCGAACTTCACTTCCGTTGAGATTCAGAGGAGAGGCGTTGAAGATGTCGCAGAGTTGAGTCAACTTGATTCTAGTTTCTTTTAACGTAAATGGATTGTATTTGTAAACGATCTCTTTAGGTAATGAAACGACGGCGACGTTGATCATACCTTCTTGTTTGCAGCGTCGAAACACACTTGACGTCATCACAGCTGTCGTCAAGGATATCACCAGAAATCTCGCCTCACGATTCCAGAGCTTCTCCTGTGTCAGTCTGTTCATCGTCGTGTTGAACTCGTCCAGGGAATGTAGGATCACGACGAAGAAGTCACTCTTGATCGTCGCGGTCCTCTCACCTTGTCCCGAGTCGGCGAGGCGCACGACGACGCCCGTGGCGACGATCTCGTTGATGGCACGGAGGATGCTCGTCGTCGTCGAAGTCGCGGCGTCGCCTCCCATCACGACAGCGACCTGGTTCGACGGGGAGGTGACGAGACAGCGGGACAGCGATGAAGAGACGACGGCGATGTAGTTGGGATCGCCGGCAATGAGTTGTGGAAGCTGGTCGGTGACTGACAAACATGCCAGGCAGACTAGAAATCGAAGCCAGCTCATGACTGCTCAGTCCGGTATTCAAGAAGCAACAATAAATTAAATAGCCGTCGAGGCTTGATGTTTAAAAATCAATATGAATGTCAAACGTAAAAGCGTAATTTATCAGATCTGTGTAATTGATCGAAATTAAGTGCCACGTTACGTAACGTGACCATATGCAATGGTACATGATTCATGAAATATGAACATGAAATATGATTATTTAAGTAAGTAATTCCATGTGTTTGTTAAAATCGTGTTTATAGATTATCTATAGTGTGATGTGTCCACTCCACTCAACTACGTCGCTGTTGTTGTATAAAAGTACCGGCGTTTTTCTACAAACTTTATTTCTATTTTACAATTTTACAAATGGTGCATACTATTTTGCCAAGAGAGTATGTGGGAGTACTGTGAGTAGAGAGTACTGTGTGACTTGGCTGGCGTCGAGTGATAGCTTTAATAGATTTTCAATAATACAGATTGAATGAAAAATAATGAAAAATGAAAAATATTTTTAATATATACAATCTTATAACGTCAATTTTGCATTTTAATGCAAGGAAAATATGTGTTTTTTTTTATTTAATGTCGACGTAGTTAGTCTTGACGTAAACACATTCTATTCGCCGCAATCTCTACGAGGAATGCGATACAGCTTGTGACGAGCCCAACTGCAAGCATATAAAACGCCGTCTGTAGATTCTTCAGA
The DNA here is from genome assembly GCA_934045905.1 of Leuctra nigra. Classification (NCBI taxonomy): domain Eukaryota; kingdom Metazoa; phylum Arthropoda; class Insecta; order Plecoptera; family Leuctridae; genus Leuctra; species Leuctra nigra. The sequence continues at coordinate 17,439,024 of OW203766.1, read as the reverse complement.
GTAAACTGTTTCACATCTGCTTTAAACTCATTCTTGTCCCATTTCGCAGCCAAAGTTCCACTCAACATGGCCTTGTAGTACGTGTCATCCGTCCACTTGTCTCCAAGTCCTGCCTCGATGACCCTCTGTATGACGGCGTCGATCCTTCGCAGAAGTAGCGACTTCTTCGCCACGGCGTATAGCTGACGAATCCAGGGACAGGACATTCAGACATCAAGTGTAGAAGTGGCCGACCAGACAGAGTAAAATTCCGTTGACGCACGAGAAATTTTGCAGAGAAATCGTCAACAATGATTGAAGCGTTGAGGTGGAGGGCGACGTTGTCGAATCCTTTGGTCTTGTCTTCAACACTGATAAAACGTAGACGAGGTCGTCGTAAGATGACATCACTAAATATTCTGCCAATCGGACTGGCGTGAAGGATTGGCAATCCGGACGCCTCCAGCTGATCGAAAGTGTCGATGTCATCGAGAAATAGGCCATTTAAGAAAGTAAAGATACATCTGTTGGTGAGGTGTGGTACTAATGTTATCAGGCTTAAACGCATGCGCAGTGCGCACTTCAAAGGACTCGGCGTGACGTCATCCCACCCACAGCCTTCTCGAACACAACACGTACATTTATGACAGACACCAAACAGACACTAGTCACTACACACTAGACGGCTGTGGACCTGTCAGGCTTTATCGCATGCGCACTGACTTTCTTAAATGGCCTATTACGGGACTGTGAGGTTGCTTGTCAGAGAACTCTGGAAGGCCGTGAGAATGACCAAGCTGAATAACAACCAAAGCATGATGAAGATTCTTGTTGAGGTTGTTGTCGGAAGGTAAGTGCAGTCTCCGGTGAGCATCAAGCGGAAGGTTTCGAAGAATGAGAAGCCAAGGATGTTGAGTATTGGGATGTTTCTGTTTTGAAATGTTCTGTACTTGAAGATCAGTACAAAGCAGAGTACGACGCCGTTAAAAGAAATGGTCACCATAATCCAAGTAAGTTTCTCGAAAGGGCGGAAGAGGTTCTGGTATTCAGGATATCGACTGGATTTAGGGACGACGACGCAAACGTCGTTCCTTTTGTGAGGATAAGTGAAGTCAACGAAAGAATACACCAAGTAGCGTGGGTTGCCGCCGATGTCTGCATACCCGTCTCTGACATCCTTGAGGGCACCTGTCACCTCGCCTGAGGGCAGGACACCGCCGTGACTGACACCATCGCGTGGCGCCGACGACTTCATAGTGGCGCCCATGTGTCCGAGGACCGTGGACATCATGTAGCCGTCATGCCTGGTGTACACGGGGACGCCGTTGACGTTGTGGACTTCTACACCGGGAGGATATGGGAAGATGCTGACGTGAACTTCACTTCCGTTGAGGTTCAGAGGAGAGGCGTTGAAGATGTTGCAGAGTTGATTCAACTTGATTCGTGTTTCTTTCAGCGTAAAAGGATTGTATTTGTAAACGATCTCTTCCGGTAATGAAACGACGGCGACGTTGATCATACCTTCTTGTTTGCAGCGTCGAAACACACTTGACGTCATCACAGCTGTCGTCAAGGATATCACCAGAAATCTCGCTTCACGATTCCAGAGTTCCTCCTGTGTCAGTCTGGACATCGTCGTGTTGAACTCGTCCAGGGAATGTAGGATCACGACGAAGAAGTCACTCTTGCTCGTCGCGGTCCTCTCACCTTGTCCCGAGTCGGCGAGGCGCACGACGACGCCCGTGGCGACGATCTCGTTGATGGCACGGAGGATGCTCGTCGTCGTCGCGGCGTCGCTTCCCATCACGACAGCAACCTGGTGCGACGGGGAGGTGACGAGACACCGGGTCAGCGATGAAGCGACGACGGCGTCGTGGGTTTGGTCGGCGGTGATGAGTGATGGAAGTGGTACTGATGAGGGCAAGATGGCCAGGCAAATGAAGAGGCAGAGCGAAGGCATGACTGTTGCTCTGTGTACATAACAATGCATCTATGGCACATAATTCTTTGTCTTTATATACTACAAGTGTAAATGACAACATGTTGACACGTCAAAGTCAATATTACACTTAGTTTAAACGCAATGATTATTATGTCGTTATTGTAAATGTTTTACTTCTATCTTCTAATAAAATATACTGTTTTTCTGCCATCCTACATTAATACAGCATTCAAAGAAATAATTAATAAGTAATTGATATCAAATTGTATTTTTTCACTTTTATTTTGTAATTAGGAAGGAATAGTTCTTGACAGAAATTGGTGTTATATATTGTAAATTGGTAATTTGTATTGTTTTTAGAATGAATTTAAAAGATTATTATAAATTTTTTTAAATTTATTAATTGATTCGTTCAAATCGTAATTTGCCATGAAACGAAGTTAAAGAGTAAAGTAACAAGAAAAAGATTGTGAAATACTTTTCCCATGATATTCAAAATTCTTTCTACACCAAGGGCGTTTTTACATCAAAAGTTACTTGACTTGAGCGAACAAGTTTACAGGTAAAATGTTTGGAATCATTTAGGAAGTCTGAATTCCACTTCTTTATTTATTGTCTCAGTTAACTTATTAATGTACTAAATTCAAACACTTAAAGTGCACAAATGACAAGAAGTTTCTTCATACACTTTAAATTATTTTAAAAAGTTTTGTATCGTTTTATATAAAAACGTTTTAACGCTGCTATTCTTATGATTCAAACACCTCTTCCTCCATTAGTAAATATTACAAATGGTGTCGCTAGTTGGATACTTGTGTTAATTGCTAGAATCTACTTACGAATTGATATCAATATATCATGCTTATTGCTATGGTGCTAGTACCATTATGTTACCGAGAAGCACATTGCCCCTAAGATATACTATAATAGCTCCATTAAAAGTATTCGTTGGGAATTGCAGCCGCAGCCAATAAAACTAACTGCCGGCAATCATTTTCCTTCGACTCAGAATGTAAGCATTCGAGAGAAAGTAATAAGTATATTTTATTATATATCGAAGAAGCTGAACATTCCTTGTCCCAATAAAAATTCGATGACCTCTGTATATTCCTCTTTAAGAACGGATTTCTCAAAAGTCATCACGTTTTGAGAAACGGATAAGAAGAAAAGTTGTAATTTGTCGACATTTAAGTGACGTGACCGGCGAATCGAAATGTCTTCAACGAAACGAATGCAAAATAAGCATTCTTCTTAGTTCTTATTTCGTTATAAAGTTTAGTTCATGAAAGAAATGCCTCTCTTTATTACTGATGTTGAACAATACGATATTTCCGCAGTTCATCTGCATTCATTTGATGTTCGTTCCCATCAGCTAGTTTCATTTGAGAATGGCTTTGGATGGATAAACTTTGACCTCAAATCATTTGCTTTCTTCAGCCACAAAGTAACTGTTACTCAAGCTGTAGTGTTTTGCATGCTTTTAGAGCTTTCGGTGGTGCTTTCTATTCAAAGCTACGGGAATCAATACATTGGATTAAAGATGCTTCTAATGTTCAGTGTTTTGGTTCGGCTAAAACTTAGAAGCTCTCCAAGGAAATTATTTATTTGGTTTGATTATTTTCGTGTTTCTTAACTTACTCATTTTTAGAATGCATCACCAATTGATGTACATTTGAGACATATAAAAGAAATCATAGTGAGTTCATGCATTGCCAGAAATTGCTTACTATAAATATACAATATTTTCCTTCAATATTATTTAAATTACTTTTTACTCCCGGTGGCAAAATATTTTATATTTTCAGTCCACCGTCATACCTAACATAAAATTTATTAAGAAAAAAAGGCCCATACGAAATAATGACTAGAGCACACACATCATCAGTTGATCATTTTCAATCTTAATAACTTCTAAATTATTACATAATCGACTCTGGGATCGTCTAACTTGATCAACAACCGATCGACATCTTTGACACGTCAAAGTCGATCGACAAATGTCGAGTCAATGCTAAACTCCCATAAGAGTTGTCGATCGATGTCGCCAATAGTTACACAATCGCGTTGCTACTCGAATCTGTCTGTATCATCCACGCACGCTATCCGGACGCCCTCAGGTGCTTCAGCTTGCTATCAGAGTCTCTCTAATTACTGCCACGTGCTTGTCGAGTTGGCTTCGGTGATAAACTCGTCGTCCCCGGTGGCTTCTTAAAAAGAGTGTCGTTAAGGTGTAACATGGTGCGCTCTTAATTAGTACAGTCGTGTTCAAGAGAAGTGAACCCGATCAGGAGATGAGCGCGCATTATGGCTGGTAAACACTAGTCAAGATTATTGCGCTCGATTATACTTTTCAGTGTTACGAATAGATTTAAAATCTGAAGAATATTTATCTGTACAAACATCTGTAGAACCTTCTACATTGAAATAGGCGTTTACATAAGGTACGGGTCCACTTCTTTAATAATGGCTAATTGTCCTGTCCGATTGTCTTAAAAATTTCACTGGTTATAGTAAATTATAGTTATAGAATAGTATAAATAGTAAATGCGTGTTTTATTGTTAGTTTCGTTATTTCGTGACTTTGGTTACAAGATTCCCCAAAATTACTCCTATTAGTCCCTGTTTAGCAAGCAACAATAATTTGTTTAACATTTTTAAGAAATGGATATCCAGATCTATTCGAATTATTTGTCTTTAATTGGTGAAAATTTTAAATGGATCCGTTCAGCAGGCTTCAAAAATTTCAAAGTCGCCGTTTTACAATTTTTTTTAGGTTTCAGTAATTAATTATTGTTTTATCAGTTCCGCATCAAAATGCAACGCAACAAGCAAGACACTACTAAATGTTACACATGTCACTTCTTATGTCAACTAATGCATTTTGTAAGATATCTTGTAAATCCGAATTGCAAAATTCAGCGAGTTTCTTTGAATCAAAAGATTGTTGTCATTCAGAGCTCATAATACTCACTTGAGGTAACAAACGTATCTACTTACAAGCCTCATGCTCATAATAATATCCAGATTTATCGAAGTACCTACGAATTTTTTTTTTTATCATTTTGATTGCATTTTTGTTCAAAATTTTGACGTCATTCAGCAGAGGTGCGATACTAAATGTAGCTAAACACTTGATGCATCAGTTTTGACGTCAAAACAAGAAACAAAATAGAAGAATTCAAACACTTCTTCATTTTCTTATCATTCGCATTCCAACGTAACCTTCATATCTCATTTCAAACTCTTATTCCAAAATCCACCTTACATTTTCGTGTATAAATGTATTACATGTATTATACATTTTCGTGTATAAAACTCTTCTCTTGGTTTCTGTGCCATTAAACGAAACCTTTCTCTTAGTCTGCAAGATGCCAAACTGATCTCTCTAATGGAATGGATTCAATTGGTGAGCTGAACTCAGTTTGAGTTACCCAATTTCTGTAATTACGTGTCTGGATTTTATCACACAAAACACACACACACACCCCTGTTTTATCGCAAGGTCTGTTTTCTCACCCTTCTTTAATCGCTAATAAACTGAGCGATCTCTGACGTATCGACGCCTTATCATGACGTCAAATTGAAGCGCCGCAACGCTGATGTTTCAACTCTATGAAGATTGAGTCTCGGAGATAATAGACGTCGATTTCTTCGTCGCGTTGGAGGATGCCTAACTTCACACGTTTCAAGAAAATGCTTTATCATATTTTACGTTCTGTTAAGTCACTTAGATTTTATATTGAGAGACATTCTTATTTCGGTCTATTCGTTTGGAAAATACTTGGAAAAGAGAGGTAAAAATGTAGATAGATGGAATAAAATTCTATCGCATCGTAAGTTTCCACTTCGAGCTGATAAAATGTGATGATTTGTAACACGTTTAACAGTTTTTTGTGCCAGCATTGCCAAGATCAAAGTGTTCAACCAATCGATCTGAAATTTTGGATACACTAATGTAATCTAAGAGGTGTCGTGTTTAGTTTTTGAACGGGATCATGTGATTCTTTTAATTTAAACTGGAGCCGTTTGACATATCAACTTTAAATTTTGCTTGCTCATCGGGACCAACATTTTATAGCGGTGTTTTTGTCATTTTTCAGTTTTATTCGAAAGTTATTGACATATTATGCGCATTTGTAAATTTGTGAACTTGCAAACGCATATCAATTCGCATGCAATAAGAAGGCTCGCTCATCAACGCGTTACAAGGAACATTTTCCTAGTTAGTAATTCTTTGTTATGGGATTCGATGCGTATTTTATTCATACTTAAAATACAAATTCAATTATATGGCGTGCAGTTCACCAAATCATCGAGAGCTATTTCTTCCGTTCTTTTGACACTTGGCTCGAGTTTTTCATCGGGTCTCTGCACTCTTGAATCTAGATCACTCTTCATAATTCATTGAACCTGATATTTAGGGAGTCGCCGACTTTCTAGTCGGGCGCTAGCTCGACGCTGCCAAGCACCGCTCTAATACAACGTGCGAGCTACTACCAGACTTATACTGCAAGCGCTTCGGGCCCGATTTCGGGGTGTCAGTACGCATGCAAGCATTTAGAAATGAAAGTTGAAAACCATGGTTATCGGGTATATTTAGCCACCTGACAACACCTAACCAAATATCAAAGTGCTGCGATCATCCCTTCGGGGTGAATTTTGGGCCTCAAACATGCAAGGATTGACTTTCATGTTAGTTAGTTAGTTAGTTAGTTAGGCACGGTCAATTTGTTTGCCCCTCTCCACAGGTTGAACGGTTTGTCCTAGAGAGTTGAAATTTGGCAGAGACATAGAGTCATATTTATAGCAGTGCCCTTTGAAAGAAAATCTGAAACATTTTGACCGGAAGTGAAGTTATTACAATTTTAAATTTTAAATATTTTAAAAGTCAAACGGGTCCATCGAGAGTTTTGAAATTTGGCAACAATAAAGACAATGTATTGCTAGACACTCCACTTCAAGAAAAATCAATAAATTTAAACCGGAAGTGGGAAAATTATCAATATTTACGTTCCGCCCTTCTTCTTTGATACACTAAACAGCGGCTCTAATTCCCATCGGACTGATAGCTCATGTTAGGAAGGCAGCTGGCTTCGACATCTGCATAACACGTTCGATTCCCGATCTCGGAAAACTTTTTTTTTCATATATTATTTTTTAATTTGTATAAGCGATGATACCTTCATGGATATATATTCAAATGAGAGGTCCAGGGATGCTGTGAAGATCATCAATAGACCGAAACATCGCAATCGCGGCACGCCAGTTGCCATCGTGAACACTGAAGATATCAGGGAATCAGGAATTGCGCACGTCGCTTTACGCTCCACCTTTCTTCTTTGATATACTACACAGGTTTATATTTCAGTGTGGCGAATTGGCTCGGTCACATGAGGCAAGTGACTTCGATCACGGCGTTGCCGGGTTCGATCCCCGTAACAAACGTTTTATTTTTTATCTTTTTATTTACTTAAAAAATGTTTAACCTTCTTGTGTATATATTCAAAATGTTAATCCGAATACATTCAACGATTACATAGCTACTCTTTTTAATATTATACTCATTGGACTCTAGTAATGATTGTCAATGTACACGTTGTACGTAAAGTTGTGCAATAAAACAATTCGTGGTCATGCTAATCAACAGAATCTTGGTGGCTCAGTTACTAAACTAGAAACCACACAAAAAAGGTTCCATTACTGGGTGCATAAGGTTGTCACAGCTTTTAATTTATCCGAATTATTTAATTATGTAAAATTCAGTTAATTAAGTAAATAGTAAAATTCAGTGAAGGCTCCATAACTAATATTCAGAGTATTAGGTGTTTACAACTTTTCATTTGTCACACTTATTTAATTATTTAAAATAGAGTTAATTTGTCAATATTGGTGGCTCAACAAGAAACAAGAACAACACGAAACAAGAAACCACACAAAAAAGGTCCATTACGTGCATCCATTACGTGCATTAGGTTCTAAAATTAATTTAATTATTTTAATTATGCTAATTTGTCAATCTTGATGGCTCAGTTACGAAACAATAAACCACACAAAAAGGCTCCATTACTAGGTATATTAGGTGCTCTTTGCTCCTAATACTCTAAGAGACTAATGCTCTGGTGCTCTGGTACATTTTTAATAAATGAGACTACCAATGGATGCTGTGAAGATCATCAATAGACAGAAACATCGCTATCGCGGCACGCCGGTTGCCATCGTGAACAGTGAAGATATCAGGGAAACAGGAATTGCGCACGTCGTTTTACGCTCTACCTTTCTTCTTTGATATACTACACAGGTTTAATTTCAGTGTGGCGAATTGGCTCGGTCACATGAGGCAAGTGACTTCGATCACGGCGTTGCCGGGTTCGATCCCCGTAACAAATGTTTTATTTTTTTATCTTTTTCTTTACTTAAAAAATGTTTAACCTTCTTGTGTATATATTCAAAATGTTAATCCGAATACATTCAACGATTACATAGCAACTCTTTTTAATATTATACTCATTGGACTCTAATAATGATTGTCAATGTACACGTTGTACGTAAAGTTGTGCAATAAAACAATTCGTGGTCAAGCTAATCAACAGAATCTTGGTGGCTCAGTTACTAAACTAGAAACCACACAAAAAATGCTCCATTACTGGGTGCATAAGGTTGTCACAGCTTTTAATTTATCCGAATTATTTAATTATGTAAAATTCAGGTAATTTAGTAAATAGTAAAATTCAGTAAAGGCTCCATTACTAATATTCAGTGTATTACGTGTTTACAACTTTTCATTTGTCACACTTATATATTATTTAAAATAGAGTTAATTTGTCAATATTGGTGGCTCAACAAGAAACAAGAACAACACGAAACAAGAAACCACACAAAAAGGCTCCATTACGTGCATCCATTACGTGATCACAACTTTAAGTTTCTAAAATAAATTTAATTATTTAATTATGCAAATTTGTCGATCTTGATGGTTCAGATACGAAACAAGAAACCACACAAAATGGCTCCATTACTAGGTTTATTAGGTGTTTACAACTTAGTAAAAATTATTTCATTATTTCAGATGTTGTAATCTGTCAATCTTAGAAGCTCGGTTACAATAAACAAGAAACTACACTAAATGGTCCATGATAATTAATGGAAATCTGTGGGTATGAGAGATTTAAATTTCATTTCATCATCCAACAATGCTTACGTTAAAAAGTTAGAATAATAAAACGCTTTTAAATTGTCATGATTTATTTCCAAACTGTGAGTCAAAGTCTCATCAAGTGACATTGTTTAATGGAAATAAATGAAACTGAAACTGATGTTCCTCCTAATCTGACACTAATAAAATAAACATTGGTTTTGATGCGAACGTTATATACGAAAGTGGTCTGGCTTGTTTACATCGGCAATACAATAATATTCTTCAAGTATCTAGGCAATAGCACGAAGTTGTTTCCTGGTTTGAAAATATGAAAATATTATCTTCCACAGCAACATCACAAAACAATATAATAATCACTAAATAAGATCAGTGGACTAGTTAAAATGCAAGCTCGATAACTGTTTACAAGTACCTATAGAAGAAGACAACAATACTAAATGGACATCGATCGTATTTGCCATGAACAAACAAATGTAAACATTAAGTTGACCTGACAGGGAGAGGCAGAGAGGTGGAGATGCCAGGTATAGGCCGGCCCATGCTATCCGTGTACATAGGCGAGTAAGGCGGGTAGCGTAAATTTCATCACCCGTCATACTCCTTCCCACCAGCACTATAAACACCAGGTGGCTCAGCTAGTTAATCTTAACTAAGTTCCTTTTAATTTACATTGCCTTCCAAAAACCATCCGGATTTTATTTAAAATGTGTTGTAAACATCTGTAAGCCTGCACGCTTTACCAATTGAGTTTATACTTCGGAACTTTGACATAAAAGAGTGAACATGGGAGAATTTAAAAATGAGGAAACGCATTTGCAATCATCTTTCGTGTACCTTTCAGTTTACCTAGTGGCGACAAATACGCGTTTTACGAGATGAACGCACAAATTCCGGTTTACACCGGAACAATACACCTACAATTTACGTTATTCACATGACTCAAAGCTGTGAACTTTTAACAAATTATAATTTGATATAACTCAAATTCAACCAAAAGAAATGGACCCTTTCGTTATACTAACTTCGGAACTATTGAAATAAAAACAGAAAACTTTAGACAAGAAGTGACGTTGTTGGCGTTAACTGTAATGATAGGTAACACTTAAGATAGTGATAGGTATAACCCCATATGACATGTTGTACAAAAACAAAAACTTGTAAAAAAAACTGCCAAGCACCTTCCCACTTAAAACAATTGAGATCTAAATGAAGGGCCAAGCAATAATATATTGTTTAAACATTTTCGCACTTAAAATTCGTGAAATCATTTCGCCCAGTTACTGCCGCCAAGCACAACACTAAAAACCTAATGTTGTGTCCAAATTTGAAGAATACAATCTAAGTGAACCATCATTGTAAATTTAACAAAATTATAAAAATTAAAAACGACTTTAAAATAAATTTAAAATTGAAATTAAAAAAATTAAAAATAAAGCTTGGCGCATTGAATTTGCACCGACCATATTGTAGACTTCCTCTATCTTCTTCCTACTTTCTGTCTTTCTTCGGCTCCTTTATCGTCATCTTCTTTCTTATGTTGCCTTCTTCTTGACACAATGCGCCTAGCTTTATTTTTAATTTTTTTAATTTCAATTTTAAATTTATTTTGAAGTCGTTTTTAATTTGTATAATTTTGTTAAATTTACAATGATGGTTCACTTAGATTGTATTCTTCAAATTTGGACACAACATTAGGTTTTTAGTGTTGTGCTTGGCGGCAGTAACTGGGCGAAATGATTTCACGAATTTTAAGTGCGAAAATGTTTAAACAATATATTATTGCTTGGCCCTTCATTTAGATCTCAATTGTTTTAAGTGGGAAGGTGCTTGGCAGTTTTTTTTACAAGTTTTTGTTTTTGTATCATTTCTACACTGAAACAGATAAAAATCGAGAAGATGGCATTATCTTGTATATTGTTTGAATGTACAATTTTGTTGTAGGTCAAAATATTCTACCGAATTGATATTTGAATTAAATCTTAATAAATTCCTTGACAACAAATTACAAGAAATTTAAATACATTTTAACTTTGGCTAAAGATTTTCGTTCAAAACATTTGGTGAATAAAAGCATTTTATAGTGTGACTTTCCTATCTTCCTCTGCAAGATTTAAAATCAAAATGTTGACAAGTATTTTGAGGAAATACGAAATAGTTTGAAAATATGTAAATACAAAAATTCTTAATAGCAATATGTTAACCGTGCGATTTTGTATAGATATTTCAACTCTCGTTGTCGAGTAGAAATTCACAACATTTTTCAATATTTTATTTCTGAGTTTCTTTTGATCCTTGCTCCTTGGAATCCTTTCAGGATCATTGCCTTGTTGAATGTAGGTCACAATTTCTTCTCTGAACGCTATTTGTCATTTGAATATCTCACCTTTGTGATCTTCTCTTCCAAGCATCAACCATCCGTATGAATATTGCTACGATTTATGACCTCCTTAAGCTATTTTATCAAAGAAGAAATCCACTTGTGACACTAAATTGTGTCAGTGAGAAGAGATTCCACTTAATTTTTTGTCACTAAAAATGCAATAACAATCTTACAAAACAATTACATAATGCAGTCCACTCTTTTGCTGTATTGACTGGGCCTTATATTCAACTGTAACTATTTTGAATTCATACTGGTATTAAACCATTTAAATTTTCTTTGCTGAGGCCACGAATGGAAAGTATTCACTTGCAAAAATAGATCATACTTTTTTGCCTTATCTAACAAAAAATTATGTAAAACAAAAAGTTATAATCGGCATAAAATGTATGACAAAGGCTAGTTGTTGGTTTCGCTCACTACCATTTTAGAGGTCTATGAGAAGAAACGAACTATGAAATACGATACAAACTGAATAATAACGAATTATAAAAGATTTAATGAATTACCTATAGGTATAGATACATATTTGAAAAATTGCAAATTTTTCATAAATTACAAATGGTGTCAGATCTGGGATTCAACATTGAGTTTCATATTTTTATAAATGTATTCTAAGAAAATCTCTTGTATTTCTTGGATATACTCTTGGATACTCTTGGATAATATTTTTTTTGTGTATGATCAACGTACAAAATAGCATCGAAAATTAGGCAGGCATTCCAAGAGGGCGTCGGAAGCTCCAGTCAGATAGCTAAGAACTTCAAGTATCTTCAAAAGTAAATGGAATCAAAGAATTTGCGCATTTACCGCTTTTTCCTGCGTTACAGAATCCGTTTGACAGAATAGCTACTATCTTGTTGACAGATGGCGTCACTTGGAAATGCAATTATACTCCATCATGTGTAACGAACTTCATAGAAAAAAACAAGTTGAAACCAATGAATCAAGTCCTGAACTCTGTCATTTGTAATGCACTCTATATAGTTAATGCCTCCCGCATGCATGCAATGCATTAACATGGTGACCCAGGTTCGATGCTTTTAATGTACCTCATTCACTAACATCTGGCGTTAGTTCCATCATTCCCCGTCCTAGACGACGTTGACAGCGCTGCTGATGCATTGCGACTCGTCTATTATTCTCACGCCTGCTTCATGCAACACAAATCCGTAGAGTTTTCAGGGTTATTTTTAATTCGGAGTTTTCAGAATAATTACGAAATGACATGGAGTTTTGTAATTCGACGGAATTGCTTATGAGAAATGTATAATAAACTCAGATGAAACGAGTTAAAGTTATGGAAATGGATATGCAAATTAGAGTTAATTATTGAGTTGACAACTCGTGCTGTGGTTTGTTGAAAAATCCTGCCGCTTGAGGAATACTTGAGGCGCCTCTAGTGTTGAAACAACGAATTAACTCTTCCAGAGAATTGAAGATAATTTAAACAGAGCGATTTTTTTATCTGCAACTTCTTTCCGCTGGAAAGTTTTAATCAAATTAGAATTATATCATTTTTAGATGACATTGGGAACTTTTTTAGAGTTAATGATAAGTTATTTTTGCTACTTGAAGGTAACTATCAGTCAAAGTCAGAGCAAAACCACTTCAGGGAATAATTCAATGGTATCTAGAGAGATAAATAAGCCATTTCAGATAAGGTTTAGTTATAGTTTCGCATCTTGAGCTGTAATTGAAAAGAGAAAGAATGAAATAAATGATTGAAATACAATACTTGAGCGAGCATTAGTGCCAAGAGTCAATATTGTTTTAAAAATGATTAGACACAACCACTATTCAACCAATTGATGTTGAGGAACTACCCATAAATACACTTTTTAGGAGTTCGATTCCAACATAACTTTTGTGTCTATTCCACTTTAATTGTACTGAAATAAAAATAAAAAATATATTCAGTTGCTTACTATTTAAACTAAATGACGTTGTACCTAGAATGGTTCAAAATCTCAATAAATAAAGAGACAGAATAGTATGATTTTATTTAGCCGGTGTTGAAAAAATGTGAATGTAGATATTCAAAATTCAGATAAAGGTCCAGTTTTTCAATAGCTACTCCGCTAAAATCAGTAGGTAATTAAGTTAACATAGTCATTCTAGGAATGTCATTGGTTGTTGCCATGACAATACAGTCCTAATCAACCGTTTAAATGTTAGCAGAGTATTGAAAGACTGTCAATAAAACGACCAAATAAGTACGTGTTCTTAAGATCAAATTGTCGTTATGATCATCCAGTTTCTTCAATTTCCGTTTTTTAGAGCACGACAAACCCCACATTGATATACACATTGATATCAATAGTGTGAACTCATGTCTTTATTGACAAATTAACACAGTGGTTCGTTCGGTTTACACTTATCAATGAATCTAGAATAAACATAACACGTTCTGAAGAGACATTTTGAATGAAGTCTTGATTCATCAGTACTCAACTATGTATACACAAGAAACCTAGACTTTAATCAATACATCGAATCGTGTAAAGAAGACTTATGGCAATATTTATATTCTAAAATTACACATAGCTTCTTCTGAGTTAGTGAGTCCCAAAATCTATGTAAATATCCTTAATTTTCTAGGAGGCGAAAACTCTTCCTGATTAGTACCCTACGGAGGATTTCCTGTAACCAAGTGTTGCTATGCAGGAACTGCAGTGATCAAGTTAATGAGTGTGTATCATGGGAACTGAGTTTATCACAACCGGAATTACTGCCGGAGTCATCGCAAGTCCATGTTTAAACGTCGCGGCAGTTTATGACGACACGAGAGGAGAGTTCGTCGCGGAAATTGCTCGTAAAACGACGAGTAAAATTTTTGATAGTTTCTCAGGAAGATTCTGTTCTTTTTATTCTGAAGATGCTGGGGATTTTGAGAGATTTCCGAAGAGTTTTATGCGAAGAACTTCTGATGGTTTCCTGGAAGAGTTTCCTGCTGAATGCTGATTTGGTGCTCGTTGATATAAAGGTGTAATTGCTGAGTGGTTTTTTATGTTTACTTCTGGAAGAGATCAAGTGTCTAATATCTCAGAAATACAGGTGCAAATTGACGTTCTTCGTCATGAATGTTGTGTTTATATAGTTTCTCTGAACTGCAACTTGAAATGATCCCACCTCCACTTCAATTAGTTTTGAGATAAAGCGGAAAACCACTTACATTTCCTTTTCAAATAGCCGGCGAATCAGTTTTCAATACACGTTTTGAAAGAGAGGATAATTTTTCTTACACTTGACATTGCATTTAGACGATAGAGAATTAAAAACGGAATATTATCAAGTCTCAAATCTGACTCAAAAATTTATTTTTTGGAGATGGCTAGGTTTTGCAACTGACCCCCTCATTCCTCTCATGAGATTTTGTGCTAATAGTTACATTTTTTATGCGTGATGGAAAATCAATCAAATGTATTTTAAACTAAAATTAATGTGGTTTAATTGAATTTCAAACAATGCATTGAATGCAAATGCAAACAATGCAATGTATTGGCATTGAATTGCCCAACAATATTTATAATAAAAATAATATTTCTGTAATATTTACTAAATTTATAAAAGTACATAAAACTGCATTATGACCGTAACTTACTTTATTAGTAGGTAATACATTATTTCGAAAATTAAATTTGACGTGAACAATTCTTCAAACTCTTTGGATAATGAGTTGTGAGTTATATTAGCAGATGTGCTGCTCGCATACGTACGCGAACTTGTGCTGGGCAGCTGCAGCTTCTTCCCCCAGGTTCCCGGTGGCTCCCCAGAACCACAAGAAGTCTCCCAGAGATCCGACGCCGGGTCTTCCGGGATACCAGCGTTGGAACCCGGTCGAAGCCAGCGGTTCTCCTTAAGGAACAGGAAAACAGAGACAGTTCGTTCATCTTGACAAGTCAAAGTTCCTCAAGATTCAAAGAATAATATCTGTACCTCAGAGGTAGAAGGGCGGAAGTCATTTTCAATTATTCAGGTGACCTCATAATCCAGTAGAATCTGGGTTCAACCAATCATATTTGTAATGGTGACATGAGTCATTTTGTAAGAATACTTCAATATAACTGCAATTTTTGCCATCAGTCAAATGGCAATTGTACATCATTTCAAAAGTGTGCAAAGCAAAATCGAGAAAATGGAATTCCGAGCTCTACCTCTGAGGTATTATCTAACCAATGATGCAGTTATTGATATAGTGATATAGTCTATACCCCTGATTTATATCACGCGATAATGACGTTATCTCTATCTTCTAAGTCACACCAATCTTATCAGTTCAGAAGGTCTGAGACAATAGATAACAGATATCGCGACACTACGTGAATAACATTGCGTCAGTGTCACATGTAAGTTGATAAACATCGCATTTGTGTTCTGTAGGATGTGTGGTTTTTGTGATTTCTAACAACAGTTACCGACTAGAACCATCATGGTGGCCATCGGCATCGACCTCGGGATCTCCAACTCTTACGTAGCCGTGTGGAAGCGTGGCAGAGTCGAGATCATCGCCAACGAACTCTCACGCAGAAAAACGCCGAGTTGTGTTGCTTTCGACGAGGAAGGAACACTCATCGGAACACCGGCCGTCCTGCAAGCGGCCAAGAACCCCAAGAACACGGTGTACGGGGTGAAGAGGCTGATGGGTCGCAAGTTTGACGACCCGATAGTTCAAGGTGAATTGAAGAACTGGCCGTTCCTCGTCGTGGACGTCGAGGGAAGTCCCAGGATCCAGGTAGAGTACAAGAAGGAGACGAAGCTGTTCGCTCCGGAGGAGATCAGCGCCATGGTCTTGGGGAAGATGAAGGAGATGGCGGAGAGGTATCTAGACTGTGATGTCACCGACGCCGTCATCACTGTGCCGGCTTACTTCAACAACGCTCAGCGACAAGCGACGATAGACGCGGGGAAGATCGCGGGGCTGAATGTTCTGCGCATCGTCAACGAGCCTACTGCGGCTGCGCTGGCGTACAGAATCAACACAGCTCCCGAAGAGAAAATACACGTTCTGGTCTACGACCTTGGAGAAACATATTTGGATTTAGCGATTGTCAGGATGGAACACGGCCCGAAGGTCGAGGTGTTGGCGACTTCTGATGACACGCATCTAGGTGGCAGTGACTTCGACACGTTGCTAGTCGAGCATCTCGCAGGAATCTTCCAAAACGAGTCGGGGAAGGACATCCGAGGAAACGCAAAGGCAATGAGTATCCTAAGAAGAGAAGTTAAGGCCACTAGAGTCATGCTGTATACGCACTCTCAAACCAACATCTACATTGACAACCTCATGGATGGTATCGACTTGGAAGTTACTGTTTCGCGATCCACTTTCGAGGGACTCTGTTCCCGATTAGTCAGCTCGACCATCGAGCATGTAGAAGCCGCATTGAGCGACGCTGAACTACAAAAAGGGGACATTGATGAAGTTGTTTTGGTCGGAAGTTCGACAAAAATCCCGATGGTCAAGCAACGACTCCTGGAATTCTTCGCTGGGAAATGTTTGAAAGACGAAATCAAGCCGGACGAAGTCGTTGCGTACGGCGCAGCTATCATGGCAGCCATCTTGGGCGGGGACATTGACTTCAACGACTTGTGCAACGACGGATCCACACTTTCTCTTGTCACAGGTGGATGCAAGAGCCCTGACATTCCGAATGACGTTGATAGTAAGCGAGAGGAAGAAGAGCAAATCGAGGAAGACCGGAGTCAACTCAAAATAATTGCTGAGAAATTAGCAACTGAAATGAGAAAAGTGGATAACTCTTTCAAATGTGAAGAATATGATGATTTCCTTCTGCTCTGCAATTCCACACAGCGTAAAATAGATCAGAACGAATTTAAAACCAAAGAAGATTATGTATCGCAAGGAAAGCTCTTACAAGATGAATTTACGAAAGCTAAAGCCATTACAAAGAAAGTCAACGAATATTTAAACCGCCAAAAGAAGTTGGAGGAAGAAAAGCAAATCAACGAAGCCAGGAGCCAACTCAAAATAATTGCTGATAAATTAACAGTTAAAATGAGGAAAGTGGATAACTCTTTCAAATGTGAAGAGTATGATGATTTCCTCTTGCTTTGCCATTCCACACAGCTTAAAGTAGACAAGAACGAGTTTATAACCAAAGAAGATTTTGTAGTGCAAGGAAAGTTTCTACAAGATGAATTTACAAAGGCTAAAGCAATTACAAAGAAAGTCAATGAATATCTAAACCGCCAGAAGGAGATGGAGAAAGAGAAGCAAATCGAAGAAGCCAGGAGCCAACTCAAAATCATTGTTGAGAAATTAACAGCTAAAATGAGAAAAGTGGATAACTCTTTCAAATGTAAAGAGTATGATGATGTTCTTTTGCTCTGCCATTCCACCCAGCATAAACTAGATCAGAACGAATTTATAACCAAAGAAGATTATGTGACGCAAGGAAAGTTCTTACAAGATGGATTAACGAAAATATTCACAAAAATTGACGACCGTACATCGCCAGAGAGAATAGGTTCAAGCCGTGAGACAGAATCTAAAGAAATACATTAATTGTATTCGACATACACCAAGTTCTAGTTATCTAATACAAAGTGCAGTGTTTGTTATGTATAAATGCTGCTGACAGTGACAAGACCAAAGCAAAGATAGTTTGGAGACGAGAACGAAGACTTGAAGGCTGCGACTTCTCGACTGAACAGTAACACCGGACGAAGATGAACTCCGCCCTGAAAATGTCATCGTGTGTGGTTGTGGGAAGATGGTGGGATGCGCACTAGGAATGCGCAGTGACATTGAGTGGAAAATGTTATAGTGATTGTGACACCAGTCATATTAAAAGTGTATATAATATAACAATACAACTGTATTTGTTAATTCAGTCATTTTTAGTTATGATAGAGCTTGTTTATTTAATTCGAAAAGTGCAGCAACCCAAAATCGAGAAAAGATGTTGAACCTTTTGCTTCTGAGGTACTGAATAATTTGTCATCCGAATCCGAATTTAAAATCGAACATTACGAACCAAAAACGGTGTAGAATTGTCCATTAGTAGTTTCCGACTCCTTAGCGCCGACCCACGAGCGATCTTTGGCCGCCGGTCCTCCGGTTATATTCGGGTTCCGAGCGAACAGTTTGACCATCGCTTCGGCTTCCTCCGCGGAGTTGAGAATCACAAGATGGCCGCCTTCTTGCTCGCACGTGACTCTAGCGCTCGGCCATGTTGCGGCGACGGAGTGGAACTTGTAACTTCCTAGACCCGGGATGAGCTCGTAGCCGGCTCTGACTCGCAGTGTAGGTGGCGCTGGCGGCAATAACACATGTTGAGCGAGAGATACACTTGGCCAAAGTAAAAACGGTATGCGAAAGAAAAAGATTGGCTGATAAAGATGTCATGGCATTATCCGATGAAGTCTATGACGCGTCATCTAACTCTAGTGTGTGAGCTCGGATTTCATTGATAAACAACTAAACAAGGATAGATTGTCAAGGAACCTGACCACCGCAGACAATCCGTTTCATTCAGATCCCGGTTTTAGTTGTGCCAAGTATACTTGCATAATTTCATAGTTCGCATGTGAGCATTGTGCCACAGATTATTTAAATGGCTGTTAACAAGTGTTTTTGATGTTTTGTTGGTTTATTAATGGGTAATTGTGCAATTAAATCAGTTATTTAAGTAAGTGCATGTCCATTATAAACCAGTTCCAAGATAAAAGAGTCAGACGGCCCCATGGATAGTAACATTTTAGAATTAATCCAATTTTGCTTATTTATTTCGATCCCGTGACATCTCGGACTGACGCCATTTATCAGAATACGTAAGAATCTCAGAATCTGTGTCAGAATCTCTGTGATATACGATTTCAACCATAATATTGTTTTCGTAATTTTAAGGACCTGTGTCCTTTCTTGAATAACTCTGTAGGTTGCGGATGAACTCTAATATTCCTAAGTGGTTAGTCTAAGGTATAACCAAAGGCAAAACTCATTTTCCAAAATACGATCGATATGTTTAAATGACCTGACATCTATATCAACAACATGGCGGCTAAGGAAACTAAAGTAAAGAAAACATATTTTATTTCTTTTTACTTTTTCATGTAGAACAAGAAGCTCGTGCAAGTTTCGGTAAAACACCTAAAAGGAATCTATAAAACATCATGAATTACTAAACAATAAGATTATCTGTTTTGATTTGTCATGAACATACTTCTGATCGTGATTATGACGTCATAGCTGGGTGTCCGGTCGTTGCAACTTGAAGCCCTGGGTTCGACCTCCACTGACGAGAAAGCCGTGACAGATTTCCTCAAGTTGTCACGACCTAGAATTACCTGTACAGCGAGAAATTAATTGAGTACGCGGTTAAACATTATTGATTAAGAATTGATTTGAACAAAATAAAAATTACAGTATACCATTTTCACAAATATTAAAAATAAAGTAAAATTTGGAAAACGCTCTGTATGACGAGTTGATGAGCGAGCACTGATATGTGCAAAAGCTCGACCAGAATTCCCTAAATCACAAATAAATCTACTGCAATTGAAAGCATAGAACGATCCAATAATCTGTTGACACTCTCTGGTGTAAAAATAAAAAAAAACAAAATTGCAAGTGATTCGGGCTTGCTGCATTTTCTTTGCGATTGATATCTTTTTTAAACAAGCTTGAAACTTTAATTACTCATTAAGTTTTTGACAAATTTTGCTTGGTAACATGTTAGTAAAAATTTCAGCTTGACTGGACATATAAGCTAATTTTTACTTTTCATTCAATCAGAGGACAGATATAAAAATAAACATCTCAGCAGCCTGGTACGTTTGTATGCAAATTTCAGCTAGTTTAGAGAAACTTTTGAAAAAACAGGAAGAAGACACGAATGAATTCAGAAAGCTTCCTATAAATTGAAGAATTACTATTTTCTTCAAATATCGAACGTATAAAATAAGAATGCAAAAGTCTCACCTGCGTTTCCCAATGCCCCGTCTGATTGCGAACACTGGTCACTAATACAGTGACGTCACGTGATCTCTGTACCTCAGACCCCGCCGAGGATCGAACCAGGAACACCCAGTACAGAGCTAGAAGCTTGCAGACGAACATCTCGGGACTTTGTGTCGGCACTTACACAAAGCCAAAGTACAGTTCTAAAACAAATCAACAGCGAGAAGGGGGATCAAACTCATTTCCTTGAATATTATTGAATTCAGACCTACAGGTCGGGAATTCCGTTCTGAATTGTAAGTTTGTGAAAAACAATGCATTCGTGAATATGCAAGGCTACTTATTACATAACTTTTAAGCGATGCATGGCATCATGTGACTAGAAATAAAAGTCGATATTACCAAATCACGCGCCCTTTTAGCCGCATATATTATCGTTCAGAAAAAATTTGATAAATTTAACATGATCATTTGCTATGCTCTTGACTGTATGGACAACAATAGGGAATGCAAAAGTATTTTAATGCGGTTAAAATACAATATTTCAAAATAAACACACATTTATTGGTAAAACACACTATTTTCAATCTCAAAAGTGTAAATTTTCATTCATAAATATGAAAATAAAAAATCAGTGTAAATTCTGGCGGGAAAACGCTATCACGGCGAGTGATGTCATATTTTATTGTAACCATGGCAACATCATTGTTGGTTGATATAAATGACATCACTTGCCGGGGTGGCGTTTTCCCGGCAAAATTTACACTGATTTTCACTTTTATAATTATGAATGAAATATATAAAATATATATTTTTATATTTATCACTTGTGCACTTTTTAGTGTGAAAATAGTGCGATTTACCAACAAATATGTTGTTATTTTGAATTATACTTTTTAAAAAATACATACATATTCCCTATTATAGCTCAAATATCAATAACTTCATTCCTTTCCCGATAATATCCTCTTTGCCTCTCAATGTACGCTACAAAGTCTAGTGTCGTATTGGAATGCATGAATCTCGAGCAAACGCCTCTAAATCGTGTTACAAGGAGGTTATCAGCCATGAGAAGAAGTCACGGCAGGCTGGAAATAGCTTGGTGATAGCGTGAATCCACGGCGGAATAGATAATTACCAGCCCAAGAGCTTTAAGCTCACACGAGATCGAGCTTTAAGTTCAATATCAGGTCGTCTGAGTGATTCCTTGACTCAAGGCAAACTTGTACAGAAATAGAGAGATGGTGAAAAGCTGAAATTTTAAAATCGTAATTTGACTTTGTGTGGACAATGTTTGAAAAAAAACATGGTGCGAACATGATTTCATTTTAGATAGAATGATATGAGATTTGTTAATTTCTAGCTGTCAATTTGTCAATTTGTCTTTGTTTACATTGTTTACTTCGTTCTCATGCTGCATATAAAAATGTGCATTCCAGTACCTACGTTAGTTTTATTTATACGTACGTACTAGTTGAGTTTCATGATTCATGACGAATCAGGTAAGAAAAAGAATATAATAAATATTTAGTATATACATTCATTGGTAAACAGGTACCTATTCAATTGCAAAGGTCGAAGAATCAAGTAGGTAGTTTGCATATGAATTAAGTGCATTTTTTATTACTCATTAATAAAATATTAAGAGGAGGCGAAACATTATGCATATGAAATAGCAGACTGAATATTGAGAATGTCTAAATTCTCTTAAATTGTCGTATTTTTGTTGAACTATACCACTACACTCTCCACTACACAAGGGCGTATTCAGGGGGGGGGGAGGCGAGGGGGCCATGCCCCCCCCCCCCCCCCCGAAATCAGGGTTTCATCTAAGAAAATAAGCACATTTAAAATAATATGGGGAAAAAAACACTTACAAACAGACAGGTCATGTCAAAAACGTTCCAAAATGTTTAAAATTGAGTTAAAATTCCAAAAAATTTCCAATTTTTTGATATTTTGTAATTTATAATTTTCCAAAATAGCTATACAGTGCGATTCAAAATTGCACCTAAATGAATGACCTTGATCCAAAATTTTCTCGGGGGCTGTGCCCCCGAACCCCTGGTTTTACACTGTGATTTTTCAAATTATTAGTAATGTCCGCCCCTCCCCGAAACTTAATCCTGGATACGTCCTTGCCACTACATGATGAGCATGACGGTATCCTGTGCATGGCTTGTGGTTAAGGAATGAGAATTCAGACCGGACTGTGTGGTTTAAAAGTCTCGTCTTCCTAGTGATTATGCTGATGACGTGAACTTCCCAGGAAAATCAATTCGATGGGCTCTACGTGTTTGTCCTCACTTTATACGAAGTCTACTTTCAATACTCAAATATTTGATTTAGGATAATACTATATTATACACATGGGATGGTATATAGAATCCACATAAAGATGCTCTAATTCTTGATGTATTTATGCATGTCAACACCGTTTACGTTTTCAAAAGTTCCTCTAAAAGCAAACACCTCAACCAATCAGGACTTTAAAGTAGCTTTTCCCAACATTGAAAACCTGGAAAACAGCACGAATAACGAAATAAATTTAGTATTTTTTGTGGATTCTAGCGCCATTCTGTTATTTGTATGTTGAAAAGAAGACTTTGAAATGTCCGTTGATAACAAAGATTAAAAAACGAAGTTCCCTTTTAATGGAGCCTTTTATGTGGATTCTAGACCCGTTCTCTCGCTGCAGTATCTGATTTATATAAAATTACAAACTCAACAAAATCCGATAATTGACACCAGCTGTCTTGACAGCTTCTCATAAAATGAGAACTCTATGAAGTTATTATCGACTTGTCAATGAAGAAATCGGTCCACAGAAAAAAACATCAATCTTACAAACTTGAGCCTTTCCCAATAGTCTCTGCCCCCGTCATAATTGGCAGATGCATCAGTATGCAGCACACTTGACGCCTCTCCAAATCTACCTTTGCTCCAATTATAGAACGTCCCCCAGTTTGACGGCCACGCTTCAGTCCCAGACAAAACGACCTCTTGTACTTCGTCCTTCAGCGAAAAGATTACTAAGTGTATACTTAACATGCAATTCTAAATATATCCTAAATTTGTAGGACATAACCGCTAACAATAACTATCCGTTTTATTATTATGTTTTACGAATCTAGTCTGAAATTCATAAATAATTCATAATACCACTTTAGAAACTGTCAGATAGTTTGTAACACTAACTTGCGGCTGTCAGGTAAACTAATTATCCAGTCTTGTCTTCTGGGACCCCCTCCCCCTCCCCGAATGTTTAGATCTCAAGTTATCAAGATATGATGCAGGGGGGGAGGGGGGATTCTTGACCTAGATGTGTCAGCAGTTTGTGTAGCCTACTCTAGTTAGTCACGTGGTCTCTGTGTATATTACAATTGGCGGCAGGTGTGGGATGGTTCAGCGATTTCCTCTGACCTTGTGGCTATTAATACTTTAGTTGTATTGTAAGAAGAGATAATGTAGATTGTATACTTTCTAAAACGGATTTCAATTTCATTATTCTATTCAGGTTTATAAGGCTTGATGTATTGGTGTGATGTGAATGGGGGCAAACAAAGAGCGACTTTTACAAAATATAAATGTATAGGCGAACATAACCTAAACGATATTTTGTCTATGGCAGTGGTTCCCAAACTGTGCGCATGTGGCTTACAGGGGCGCTGCGGATAAGTCCAAGAAATTTCCAAAAACTTGTAATAAAATATAAATTATTTAAGTAAAGAATCTGTTTTTAATCATTATTAAAATCGGAAATAAATGGTCAAAATGCATTAATGAAATTCGAAATTTGCCCCGCATATAGATTTAGGGCACGAGGTTTACCCAATAAAAAATCATTTTTGGGCTTATTTTGGGGGCAGAATTGGGGTGGAAACTAAATGTTCTTCGCCTGATGTTCTGACTTGAGTGCCGTGGATAAATTCTTATCCGCTGTGCGCCGTGATCTGAAAAAGTGAGGAACCATCTTGCATAATGGAAGTCATGGAGGATTTGGAATATGGAAATTGTAATCAATTGGAGGATTTGTCTGAAATTTTGTAGTATGTGATAAAATGAGACCTTGCAAAATTTCAAAATGATCGGTTAAACAGAATATTTTTGTAAAATTTGAACCAATCAAACGGAGGCTTTGCAAACCGCTGAGTTGGTCATTACATGTGTGCAAAATTTCAGCTCGATCGAAAACACGGTGCGCCCTGAAGTACACCGATAGAAACAGAAAATTAAAAAAACAGAAGTGATAGAAAAGAATTCGCTCGCTCCATTTTAGTTCCAGGAGACTTGGCAGATATATTTACATGGATGCCTTTTTATGTGGATATTGATGAAGCGACCATGATCTTTTCAGGGCTATATGGACATCATCAAGTATTACACGAATTATCAATTTATCGTTGACAATAGATAAACTGTGATATTTGGCGAAGTTGTGAGTGATTCTACTTACCTAGGGTTCCTTAATTTACTCCCAGATTCAGTTAAATCATACGTAGTACAGTTTATTAAGCACATAAAATAAGATTACATGTCTCCAATGTACGGTATAAACCGCATTAACAATACTTATGAAATTCATCTCTGACTGAGCTTCAAAACGATTTCTTCATATTAAGATTCCTCCCTCTCCACAATTGATATTTGCCCGTATCAATAACCTGAAAACAAGGATATATACTTTTTTAATGACAGTTTATTTACTTATTTTATTTTAATGTTGTTATTAATGCTAAATCGTAAAGCATTGCATTGGTTGACCAATAAGGTAGTAATATACAATTTTTCAAATACAATTTTGAAACTTGAGTCGCCCTCGAAATATGAACACGAACTTATAAATACGTATAAATTCGTGTCATTTTACCAACTCGACTTAAAGCTAAAAGTTAGAGCTTTGCTACGGTCGACTCAAAAAAGGAACTACGTTTATTAATTTCAAATTTTTCATAGTGATATAATTGACTTCCGCTCTGTATGGGATTCGTGACTGCTATAGCTGCAGCACTGAATGCTTTCGCGTATGTCGGAGGCCGCACTGCTTTACCAAATTCTGGCAATATAAAGACATATTATTAATTTTGTTTAATGCTACGCTGTGTCTACATATTTATAACACAAGTGCATCAAAAGCATATTGCTGTGCTGTGTCAGGTTTCCCTGCAATCTTGTCAAATATGATCTCAGCCTGACGCGTGAAGAATTTGACCTTAATCTGTACGTAAGAACTGGTCGGTTTCGTTTGTCACTAAACATCGACGAAACTACTGCAAATCCCTTAGAGCGGTAGTCAATGGTGATATCTAAATACCCAGTTGACGGGCTACAGCCTCAAAGGCTAAACCTACTGACTTGAAATTTGTACCGCATGTGCACGTTTGGCGTCTGAAGATCATTTGTGAATTGGTCCCTGTAGGCCAGAGTAGTCTATACCCTTGTTACAGGTTACACATTTATTGGTATTCTACATAACTACTTAGGCCGGGTAGGACCAACACTGGATTAAGTTAACTCTCGAGGGTAAACCAATGAAACAAGCTGGCGCGAATTCCATAGCCAATAGGATTCACTAATTTCCACTGATCATCGAGAGTTAACTTAATCCAGAGTTGGTCCTACCCGGCCTAAGTGCGAGTCGGTAAAAGAAAAAAAATGTGATACAAGGGCAGAAAATACAAACACCAAATGAAATTCAACTGCATATTAATTGGTGTTCTAACAGAAGACTCAATCAGGGGATGGTGGCCGAGCGTGTCATCACGTGAGTATTTGAACTTTCGTTTGTTTAGAATGGTATAACTAATAGCAAGGATGATTTTGGACTTACCTATAAGTGAGTATTTAATCTAGATGTGAAAATCTAGTGGTGACGCTTCATGTGAACGACAAGGCTACACTTGTAGGTGGTCTCATAATCACACTGGGTACATTGATGGGGTTTGACTGCTAAGTGTCTCTTCATATGGTTGACCAGTCCTCCCTTGCTGACACTCGTGTATGTGCAAAGCTTACAGGCATTATCCCGCTCGCCCGAATGAATGCTCTGATGGGTAACGAGGTTGCTCTTTGAGTGTGATCTATAGTCACATCAAGGGCATCGGTTCGGCTTCTCAGAGGAATGAGTCTTCTTATGAGTGATTAGGTTGCTACTCGTACAACCCTTGTATGAGCATATATTGCAGGCGTACGGCTGCTCGCCCGAATGTCTGTGCTGGTGTGCAACGAGAAGAATTTTGTTGTGCGTTCTATATTCGCATATAGTGCATCGGTGAAGCTTCTCAGAGGAATGGATCTTCTTATGTCTGTATAGGTTGCCTCTATTGGAAGACTTGTAGGAGCAAATATCACAGGCGTACGGCTGCTCCCCTGAATGTCTGAGCTGGTGGGTAATGAAGCAACTCTTCCAGGGTGTTCTATACTCGCATGTAGTGCATTGGTGCGGCTTCTTAGAGGAATTATTCTTTTTGTTTTTGGTCAGGTTGTTTATCGATGCACTCGGGAATGTACAAGGTATCTTCTCATTGTGCAGGTAGATTGTAGCGAACTGGTCCTGCGTATCTTCCGGAAGAGCCCTGGCAACATCAGGAGACGTCTTGAGCTCACTGTGTCTTGGAAGGTACTTCGATTCCTCATTCAATTCTCGTTTAATTTGTCTATTGAACAAGTCTTGGTCGGTACTGAACAATGGTTTCTCCTCAACTCCTTGTCTTTTTTCATCAAGAGGATCGTTTTCATTGCAAGAGAATTGATCATTCAGTTCAAGTTTTATTTGTCTGTTGAACAAGTCTTGGTCGGTGCTGTACAGTGTCTTCTGCTCTATCGTGACGTCATCTAATGGTTGGAAGTATGTCGCTGTGTTATCATTAAGTTCACTGCTGATGTTTGTCTCATCTTCAGATTCTTGTGGTTCCAACTTGATGATGTAGCTGGGATCCCAGAACTGACTCATCTTTGCTTCCGTCTGTCTACAACAATGCAAAGAAGTAAAATGTTGCAATATGTTTATGTAATGCCATAACTGCGTTTTCATGTGTCTATCTACCAGGATACGAATTTCATGAAAGATACATTTAACCTATTTGTTACATCTTTTGACTGATGCCCTTTCAGGAGGGTGATTCTAAATTTCCTTGTCGTCTCGTATCAATTGATACGGCGTCACTGCCATGTTAAATAGATAGCACTCCAGTGTGCAGTGAGCCCGTATCACGTGAAACGAGACGACAAGTAAATTTAGAATAACCCCCCAGGAATACCTAATTGATTTCATTGCCCAGGTAGGTATTCATTAAATCTAACAACATTTCTCAAAAACTTATGACAGCTATTCTGAATTTTATAAACAAGTTGGTATTAACAATTAATAATGTCACATTCGAACTGTGAATTTAGGTTTTTTCAAGTACCGCTCAACGTCATTATACTTTGTGAAATATGAGGCACTCTTTATGAGGATTTAACATTTTGAAACCATTTTGTAAATTTCTTTGGTCCAGAAAGTTGAAAACTCATAACTCATAACGACTTATTATCAAAATGGGTCGATCATAGAATTAGTTTCCAGCAAAACATTGATAGTCCGTCCTCTATAACAAACTTGTCCAATGGAGCACGTAAAGTAGACCCCATAAAAAACACTTCGTGTAAAAATACCAGCCAAGTCTCTTCTTCTAAAAAAAAATATGAAATCTAAAAATTCTGCACTGAAAAGTAATGATATCAAAAAAATTGCCAAGTCAAAACTTTATTTGAAAATCAAAAAATACTTGGCGCATCGTGTATATTAATAGCTTAGAAGTATAGGCCAGATATAAAATATACATAAAATATACAAAAGTATACCTAAAATGCCCTAAAAAATCGATGCGCCAAGTATTTTTTGATTTTCAAATAAAGTTTTGACTTGGCAATTTTTTTTGATATCATTACTTTTCAGTGCAGAATTTTTAGATTTCATATATTTTTTTTAGTAGAAGAGACTTGGCTGGTATTTTTACACGAAGTGTTTTTTATGGGGATATCACTCCTTTTTTTAGTTTATTCTAACAACTTGTGACACATATGAAATGAACAATTACCTACTAAATTCTTTTAAAAAATCATCACCCTTTACAATTTGGTTACCACTAATGAATAGCAGCGTATGGTCCTAAATAATTGCTTTAAATGATCTTTCACGAAGAATAGCAAAGGTTTCATTCCAATCAGTCAACCCAGTTCCGAGATATGGCAACACTTCGGTTTTCAAAATGGCTGCTGAACTTTCTGCAATGCCACATAGAATTTATTTCTATAAATGATGTGTATCATTTTAAGCTTTCTGAATATGTACTATTTATTGTATAGGAGGGAATTATAATAATTTATACATTTGAATGACGTCATTTCCGGTCTCATAAATAGGAAAATTCTATTTGTACTGTTCATATTCCATAGAGATGGCCTTCCGAATCGTTTGGCGCTAGTTTCATACCGA
The DNA here is from genome assembly GCA_934045905.1 of Leuctra nigra. Classification (NCBI taxonomy): domain Eukaryota; kingdom Metazoa; phylum Arthropoda; class Insecta; order Plecoptera; family Leuctridae; genus Leuctra; species Leuctra nigra. Next base: position 17,410,162 of record OW203766.1, on the reverse strand, counting down.
TTTGTCTACCAGTTTTTGAGATATGACGTTACTTCCGGTTTAAAAATGGCGGCTGAAATCTCTGACCCCTTGAAGTATATTTTAAACATGATTACAATTTTATAAGCTGTCTCATATAGTATATTTATTGCATCAAAATAAAAATTTGTGAGTTTATTAAAATGTGTGACGTCATTTCCGGTTAAGGTATGGGAAACTGCAAATATTATTGATGATAATACATCAAGTTGACCGTCTAAATTGTTTTGCGCTGGTTTCGTTGAAATCTAATTAGCCGCTATTGAGATATGATGTCACTTCCGGTTTCAAAATGGCGGCTTCCGGTTGGTTTAAAACAAGTCACATGAGACGTCAAAAGTACATACGTTACATAAATATCAAAATAATCGGATCAACCTTTGTTACCAAAAAGCCAATCGATGTATTTCAAATTTCATTATGTCATTTCCGGTTTCTTTACAATATGTTTAGTCTTTTGCTACTTAAAGATGACCGTCTGAATCGTTTGGCGCAATTTTCGTTTCAATCGGTCCAGCCGTTGACGAGATATGACGTCACTTCCGGTTTCAAAATGGCGGCACAAAAAATTCATGGGGTGAAGGTTAAATCAGACGCCAAAAGTGCACACGTGGTAAAAATGTGGGATCAATCGGTTCAGCCGTTTAGGCTGTGGCCTGTTTACCGGATTTGAATTCCAGGAGACTACTACTACTACTACTACTACTACTACTACTGAGATTATTATTATTATTATTATTATTATGAAAACCGCCCTAAAACACTGTTTTCACGGCCCTCTAGCGCGCAAATTGTTCCCAAATTTGGTATATGTTGTAGGGTGGGCTATAGCTCGAAATTAAGATATATCGCAACAATGTGAGATTTTCCAATTTTAAGATCCAGTAGGCCGAAAATGCCACTTTGATGCTTACAGTAAAAGTGGGTTTGCTCCAGCCTTTTTAAATGAGTGTGTGCGCGCGCCGTACGACTTGGCTGGCGTGGAGCGACCGCTCCACTAGATAGTTTATGTTACTAACCAAATTGTAATTAAAAGAGAATGTACTTACATGTAGTTACCAAAAGCAACACCCTGACTTTAGTTAGGTACATCTGATCCTGACTGATCAGAGTGTCACCAGAAGAATTCTGTTGGGGCTATGTCGTTTCTTCGTAGATAATTATTGAAACAATGACAAGTTGTTGGAAGACTTTCAAGAACAACTATGAATATAATTATATTTGCTTGCTAATTAAAGTTTCGGGAATCTGGGTAAAATCATAGGTAAAATGGTGAATGCTTCGTCTGCACAACAAGACATCTGTTTATTTGTCACAAAGTAAACAAATCTGTTGCCTGGCAACTGACATCCAGCCAGCCGGGAAACTCAAAAGATGAGTTTCAGAAGGCCGTGAGGTTTAAAAATAAGCGCGAAATAAGCAATAACTTTTGTTGACAGTTGTATTTATGTGACAGTTAATTGCGTTTTCCACTGGCCCAATTTTGATCTTGTGTAATGAAATTAACATTTTTATTAAGTGGCCCATACACGGTCAATCTTGAATAGCAAATTTACTTGACTAACCTGATGTTTTGATCATGTGTGGGTCATTCAGTGAAGCTTGAAAAAGTTCAAACAAGGACAGAAAATCCTTCATTTATGTCTTCATGCCAAGGTCACATGGCTTGATATGCAAGTCGTCAAGTAAGATTGACCGTGTATGGGGCACTGAAGGGTGTTGAAGGAATGTTTTCTGAGTATTGCTTGTTATAAGAGAACATGATTGACGAAGATTCTCACACATAACAGCGAGAAGATCTGAGTAAGTTCAGAAAAGTACTAACAGTTCCGGCACGGCATCATCTGGTTATCGTGAGAGAAGAGAAGATTATACTATATTATGAGTTTGTTATAACAACATAATTAACTATATTCAGTTCGAAGAGGACATAATAATAATTGTTTTATACATTGTTTTTATGTATATACAACATACCATGTCTTTGCATCACCGGGGTATAGCTGACAAAATATAACAAAATGTTTACAGACTACTGGCAGTCCTAAAGGTTTGCACATCCAAATGTGCACCATTTCAAATACAACGTTTATTCTCCGTTAATAACATTAGTCAAAGATAGTTTTACTAACAGCTAAAGAATCAAACCAAAAAAGAAAACTAAACTTAATTAATAATTAAAAAATGTATCGACGCTTGAAAACATTTCTTGATGCTTGGATCCTTCCATCTCCAGTCGCCAACGTCAAGTTAGAAGGTCAAGTTGATGGCTCAATTAAACTGAAATCAAAGCAAAAAACTACGTTTCAGAAAGCTCATGTCATTAGTTACATATTTCTAAATCGATTGTTGTCAGTATTGCTGTTTCAATCAGTACGGCTCACTGCATACAGGAAGTGTACGCCATTGTTGACGCGGGAAATACAGTGAAAATAGCTGGATGCAGTGGCTTCCAGCAATCAATACATCTGGCCGACATTAATCTACCCACTTCAAAATGCACCACTCAAGAAAATCTCAATGGGATACTTAGAAGACCTCGACAAGTTAGTGAGAAGTACAATAAAAGAGATTTTGTCTTTACCTGGTGATACCCCGGACGGGATGCTGTATTCAGCGAGAAAGTGCAAAGGATTAGGTACTTTCAGGGCTAAGTGGGAGGCGTTTATTCAACATTACAATATATGTCAAGTATTGGAGAAGAGTCAGGAGCCATATGTTCAAGCTACAAGAAATTTGGAAGAAGAGAGGAGGTATTGCTTGGCAAAACTGGACATTGCCCCTATAAATGGTACGAAGACTTCAACAAACCCAATCAAATTTAATAGCAAAAGTATTCGAGAAGCTTTGCGGCAACGTGAATTTGACAAATGGTGTAATCTTGTGCAAAAAGGTAGCGGCGTTATATTATATGAAGAATTTACTCCAGCAAACAAGTGGATTACAACTAAAGAAGGTCTTTCATCCGCTGAATGGCGCGAAGCTTTGAAATTTACTTGCAATGTCGCTCCAGTGAGAGCTCTCCATGGAAGAAGCCTAGACGGAACCCATTGTCGCCATTGCGACAATGAGAAAGAAACCCTTCCTCATGTGCTAGGCTTCTGTCCTTTTGGTGAGCAGCTTCGTAACACGAGACACCATAATATTCGCACTGAAATTGCAAAGGCATTATCTCAGAAAGGCTTGGAGGTCTACGAGGAAGTCCACGGAGTATCATCTGATGGAAGTAACAGAAGGATTGATATTATAGCCATCAACAGAAAGTCAATGCACGGCTACATAATCGACCCCACCGTCCGCTTCGAGACACGAAAAGAGCAGCCGAAAGAAGTAGATGAGGAGAAGAAGGCGATTTATGTACTTACAATAGGCTACTTCAAAGAAAAGTACAATTTAGTAGATATTGAGGTGATAGGGCTGTGGGTTGGGGCTAGAGGTACTATTTCTGATTTCTTTGTTAGTTTTTGTAGACGTTTTAAGTTAAATAGAAAGATAATTTATAGTATAGTTTTGTTGGCCCTCAAAGGTTCGATCCAAATTTTTAGGAATCATTGTTATAATACCGTATAGTTGATAGTTATAGTATTTTTCAATTATGGTAATTTTAATTTTTCTGTATAACCTTTTCAATTTAATTTTAAACAACTTCATAATTAATTTCATGTATTTTATATTGATAGTTATTCTGTGTTTGTACAACCTTTGTTAATAAGGCAGACTTTATTTCTCTGAATAAAGATATATATATATATATATATTTGATCGATATTCTTGTATACAGATTTAGGACTACAAAACGCATTCCAAACATATTAAGTCCCGACATATTAATACAGATATTTCCAGATATCTATTCGAGTATCAATACTTATCCGTACAATCAGATATGTACCTCAGAAGCAGAAGGCCTGAAGTACATATTCTCGATTTTGCGTTGTAAACTTTTGGAAATATGTAATCACGCTCTATCAATTGCAATTTGACTGATGTCAAGAACCTACAGTAATATTGAAGTTTTTTTTATAATTGAAGTCATCTCTTTCAAAATTACGGGTCACCATTAAAATGTGATTGGATGAAGACAGAGAAAGAAGTTTTTTTACCTCACCTCAAGAAGCATTGAATTGGATTTCGGGCATTCTACCTCTTAGGTATTGAGTTAGATACTCACCTCCCCGGTGACCCTGTTTGACCTCTCTTTGTTTGCCTTCTCGATGATCTACCTATCTATTATATTCTATTATATTTCATTCTAATATTTAGAGTTTATAAATATTTATAATATATTTATATTTAGACTTATAGACGCCATTTGCCGAGATGAAAATAGACTTAAAATAACGTCAAAATCGCGTAGAAGCGCACCAAATTAATATCTGACATTTTTTTTCGTAGCTATGCGTCCAGACCAGCATTGGCCTGGGGGCCGTCCCCCATTGATATCATGCAAATGTTTCTTTTTGTAACAATACAATTGTGTAATATTTGTACAGTAGGGAGGAGGGTGACAGGGGAAGGGATGTCAGATCCCCTAGATGTCAGAAAAATATTTAAATGAAAAAAAAATGTTTTAGTAAACTGTGCATTTTGTAAACAAAATGACGTCAAAACGTCTTAATATTGATTTTAAAGTGCCAAAAAACTAAAAACCGCTTGCGGGTAAAGCTGGGTTCCCATACTTTACATCGAATTCGCTTCCGGAATTCGCTTCGCTTTCGCAAAATGGCTACCTTTTAACAAAGGAAATCGTCCATGTTTACATTCGCATGTTCCCGTGTTTCGGTTTCGTTAAAGTTGAGCCAATTTTAACTTTGACGAAACCGAAACGCAACCGAAACAAGTGAACATGCGAATGTAAACATGGACGATTTCCTTTGTTAAAAGGTAGCCATTTTGCGAAAGCGAAGCGAACCGGAAGCGAATTCGATGCGAAGTATGGGAACCCAGCTTAAGGGTTTTTGTTGCATGCCCCCCACACCTTATTGGAGTGAAAACTGTGAAATGTAAAAAAAGTTGAAAATCAAAATAAATCTCAGAACGTCTCAAAATTGATTTCAAAGTGTCAGAAAAACAAATAACGCCCTGCGGGTCAAGGTTTTTGGGGCATGCCACCTACACCTTAGCGGAGTGAAAACTGTGAAAAATGTAAGAAACAAAATACACCTTAGAATATCTAAAAATTGATTTCAAAGTGTCAAAAACCAAAAATCGTCCCGCGGGGCAACGTGGGGGGGGGGGGGGGGGGGAGGGGGGGCGCCCCTCACACCCCCCTTGGCGCGTGGCAAGTTTGTTCCTTCACTTGCCCCCCCCCCCCCCCCCCCCCTACCAGGCAGAAATCCTGCAGTATATAATTGTAATACACCATACTTCCCAAGTTAAGCTTAAACTAACTGTAGTTTAAACTAATGGTAATACTGGTCCTAAGGCCCGGTCTTTCAATACTCTGCTAATGTCTCAATTAGCTCTTAACAGTTAGTTAGTGGTAATTTTAGGAATGTCATTTGTTGTTGCCATGACAATGCAGTCCTAATCAACAGTTTAAAAGTTAGCCGAGTATTGAAAGACACCCTAAGTGGAAGAGTGTTACTAATGTACCATTAACTTATGTGTTTAATAAAGATGACAAGTGGAGCCGTGGTGCCTGAGAGGCAACCCAGGAGGCCATAGTCTTGAATCTTACGCCTTCAGGACGCAAACGCTCTAGGACGTCAACAAGTCCCATTTACTGTAAGAATGATCGCCATTGAAACATTAATTTAAGCCACTTATTTGATTGGCATCCAGCAATCTATTGCAAACAATTTATTAACATTAAAATTAAAATTACAGATGTTATTCAGTCATAAAACCTTATTCAAAATTAAGCTAAACAGTTAAAAGTAGATTTCAAGGTCATCATTCTTACAGTAAATGGGACTTTATGACGTCCTAGAGCGTTTGCGTCCTGAAGGCGTAAGTTTCAAGACTTGGCCTCCAAGCGGCACAGGGCCCTGATTCTATAACTCCATTGCGACCGTTTAGCAATTATTTCAATGTTAATCCTTATGGAAGAAATTGCTAAGCGGTCGCAATGGAGTTATAGAATCCCACCTCAGGGGATTCGAATTAAACAGATTTCTCCCACACCATTAGAGCAATCAAGTTGAGGTTTGCACTAACATGTTGATAAGAGATGCTACATGGGTAGTTACTGTATAAGATTTTTATTTGTTGGCCTCATTTTGTGTTACTGTGTGTTTAGTTTTAAAAAATTGTATTTTAGACAGGTCATAAAGACCATTTTATTTAGATCAACAAGAACATAACCACTCCAAATGAGGTTTCACAATGACACGAGCAACATACAGTTGTGTTCTTCAGATCGAAGTATCAAAATATATGCTGGAGGGAATACCTTCCTTTCTCCAAAAGTAACAATTGGTATTGAAACAGTTCGGCTTAACAATACTAACGTTGGAGAAGATCATTTCCGAAAATTTTAGATCAAAGCTGAAATTGTTTGATAAAGGACTTACCTAGAAGTGAATATTAAGACGTCTGTTCTGACAGCAAGATCTAGTGGTGACGCTTCATGTGAACAACCAGGCTCTTCTTGTAGCTGGTCGCAAAGTCGCAGTGGGCACATTGATAGGGTTTGCCTGCTAAATGTGACTTCATGTGAACAACCAGGCTCTTCTTGTAGCTGGTAGCAAAGGCGCAGTGGACACATTGATGGGGTTTGACTGCTAAGTGTGAATACATGTGGCAAGCCAGATTGCCCTTGTAGCTGGTCGCATAGTCGCAGTGGACACATTGATAGGGTTTGACTGCTTGGTGTGACTTCATGTGAACAACCAGGCTCTTCTTGTAGCTGGTAGCAAAGTCGCAGTGGGCACATTGATAGGGTTTGCCTGCTAAATGTGACTTCATGTGAACAACCAGGCTCTTCTTGTAGCTGGTAGCAAAGGCGCAGTGGGCACATTGATAGGGTTTGCCTGCTAAATGTGACTTCATGTGAACAACCAGGCTCTTCTTGTAGCTGGTCGCAAAGTCGCAGTGGGCACATTGATAGGGTTTGCCTGCTAAATGTGACTTCATGTGAACAACCAGATAACCCTTGTATCTGGTCGCAAAAGCGCAGTAGACACATTGATGGGGTTTGACTGCTAAGTGTGAATACATGTGGCTAGCCAGATTGCCCTTGTAGCTGGTCACATAGTCGCAGTGGACACATTGATAGGGTTTGACTGCTTGGTGTGACTTCATGTGAACAACCAACCCTCTGCTGCTGACACTCGTGTAGGTGCAAGATTTATAGGCATAGGCACGCTCGCTAGAATGAGTGCGCTGGTGGACAACGAGGTTGCTCTTGGAGTGCGCTCTATATTCGCATGATGAGCATCGGTGAAACTTCTCAGAGGAATGGATCTTCTTATGTGCTATTAGGTTGTTGCTGGTGGAAGACTTGTAGGAGCAAACATTGCAGGCGTACGCCCGCTCGCTAGAATGTATAAGCTGATGTGCAACGAGGTGGCTCTTGGTTTGCGTTCTAAATTCACATGTACTGCATCGGTACGGCTTCTCAGAGGAATGGATCTTCTTATGTGTGGATAGGCTGCTGCTAGAGGTAGTCTTGAAGGAGCAAACATTGCAGGCGTACGGCTGCTCGCCCGAATGTCTGCGCTGGTGGACAATGAGACAATTCTTCCAGTGCGTTCTATATTCGCATGAAGTGCATCGGTACGGCTTCTCAGAGGAATGGATCTTCTTATGTCTGTATAGGTTGCCACTTTTGGAAGTCTTGAAGAAGCAAACATTGCAGGCGTACGGCTGCTCGCCCGAATGAGTGCGCTCGTGAATGATGAGACTATTCTTCCAGTGTGTTCTATACTCGCATGTACTGCATCGGTGCGGTTTCTCAGAGGAATGCGTCTTCATGTTCATTGTCATGTTGTTTATCGATGTACTCGGGTATGTACAAGGTATCTTCTCATTGTATTGGTAGATTGAAGCGAACTGGTCCTGCGTATCTTCCGGAAGAGCCCTGGCAACATCAGGAGACGTCTTGAGCTCACTGTGTCTTGGAAGGTACTTCGATTCCTCATTCAATTCATGTTTTATTTGTGTATTGAACAGGTCTTTGTCAGTACTGAACAATTTTTCATTCTTTATCGATACGTCTTTTATTAGTTCGAAGGACTTGATTGTGTTATCATTAAGTTCGCTGCTGATGTTTGTCTCATCTTCAGGTTCTTGTGGTTCCACCTTGATGATGTAGCTGGGATCCCAGAACTGACTCGACATTGTTTCTTCAAGTCTACAACAATGCAAAGAAGCAAATTTGTTGCAATATATTTAAACTAATACTACGTTATTTTCTTTAAGAAGTAATTCTCTTCAGTAATGTACTGTTCAGAATAAAAATAAGTGACATGAGTTAATCCATTAGATCATTATTGAATAATTAAATCAGGTAAACTCTACGCATTTTCGGTATTGTCGAAAAATTCGAGCTCTTTTTAAAGCATTAATAATTATTTTTAACTCAATATGCTATTATTTACATGAAACTAATATTAAAAAAACTCAAAATAAACAATAAGTAAGTACCTAACCTAATATTTGTAACAGGTCGTTCACATTCTTAGTATGCCAATTTATTTAGTTATGTCCATTCCTTGTAGATGAAGTAGATGAAGATGAAGATGAAGTAGATGAAGATGTAGATGAAGCACAATTGAATTAAGGTATATGGTTTATGGTAACAGTTAGTAGTGTTAGTGAATATGAGAAATGAAAGTACTGTTATAACGTTATCATGCACAACTGTCACAAGCGTCACAAGGTTTATAATATTAGGAATATACTGAAATAAGAAATCAACTAAATCTATTTCTTATTGCAAAACACTATTTCACCTTATAACAAACCAATTAGAAGAGAGCAAGGTAAATGTCAAAGTCAAATTCATACGGGAAGCTGAAAAATCTTCTGAATAAATGTCATTAGAAGCATTTTGTTTGATATTTGTGCCTAGTCTTGCTTATAATCTTTGTGTTTCCATAACATTTCTCCATCAATTATTTAATTTTATTATTGTGAAATATCCTCGTGAAATAAAGCAGTTGTACACTGGACACTGTTATAACATCTTAAACACTAATCACTAAACCTTATACCATAGGGCGATTCCACTGTAACGTGTGTGACATTCGCACGCCAAATTCTCAGTTTAAGTTGTAATTCTGGACAAAATAATTTTTTTAGAATAATTTGAAGATAGCACAATTGTAGATTGAACATTTCTTTATTGATACACACTTCATTTTGTCTATGAAAAGGTTTTATTTAAAAGTTACAGATTTTACAAAATGCGTAACGTGTGTTACAGGTCCATTTCTTGTGAATCTGCAAGATTTACAAATTTCAGAAAATTTGAAGTTAACCTGTCATTTATCTGCTTTTTGATAATACATTGTTCAAATAATTAAAAAAATGTAATCCTTGTCAAAAAAAATATATAATTGCGTAACGTGTGTGACATCGGGGCGTAACGTGTGTGACATCGGGGCGTAACGTGTGTGACATCGGGGCGTAACGTGTGTGACATCGGGGCGTAACGTGTGTAACATCGGGGCGTAACGTGTGTGACATCGGGGCGTAACGTGTGTGACATCGGGGCGTAACGTGTGTGACGCATGGATTTTTAAACTGAAACCTATTGAAAATTTTGAAAATTTGTAATCGTATGATTAGTATGATACTATTAAACAGAAAGTAAATGATAATACATGTTCAGACAAAGTGTGTTGTAGTCCACGAGCGTTTACAACCCTCGGAGCCGACAACTTGACGTAACACATTTTTTATCGGATAATATTGAATCGGGCGTCCTCAACCACTTCCAATTTTTTGCGTATGGCACCATAACTTTAACTTGAACTTCTGTTGGACCCTTCTTGGTCATTTCCCCTGCAAATACTACATTATCATACGTTACGGAGCACCAATCTCCGACGTCGACGTTGACGATAACTCCTTTTTGATCATTTTCTGAGAGTGAGACATCCTCCAAGTCAGATTAATCTTAGATGTATCTTAAAGATTAACCAATAATCAACAATATACAGTAAAAAAATTAACCTAAAAAAGAGCCTGAGCAGTTCTGGAGGGAAACAAGACAACAAACGGAGGGAAAATATTTCTCTCTGTATAAAACATAACAAAAACAAATAACTCTTCATAATTGTTGTCAACACAGTGTCTCTACTATTCAAATATTGTTTTTAAATCATAATATGGATTAAATTAGTAAAATGCATTGAATTTGTCATTGATCCAATGCAAAGCTATTTCGGGAACGAGAAACGTAATGTGTGTGACGAATATTATAAATGGTCATTACAAATTTTTGGCTTTATCTAATTTAACAATATTTATTAGCCATCATTAGAATGACATTCTAAAATACAATAAAAAAAATCTTTTCAAAATACCATGTATTTTGCCTGTAAAATTACTTTTTTGCCTTTGTACGTAACGTTGTGACATAGACCAAGAGGATATGTCATTTATTGATTTTTACTCAATATTTATTATTATTTTTTTAAACATGAATATATATATGTAGTTGAAGACTTGTTTGATTTGACAAAGTAACTTTTTTAGATGTATTTGTAACCTAGACTAAAGAAGAAAAAAATAAGCCCAATGTTCGTTTCTGATGAATTGTTCGGTGAAAAACATTTACTCAACAAAAAGGTATTATTTTCAAAGAAACAATTTTTTGTTTACGTTGAAGTTGATATATTATGAAATTGAAATCTCATAGTTTTTACTATTGAAATAGTTTGGTTTAAAAATTCTAGTGTCACTTTCATAATTTTTTGTGAATGTTCTGTTTCTGTGGAATCGCCCCATACCTATCTTATTTTAATTGTGCATCAGTCTTTACAGACAGATTTCAGGATGCAAATTTCACGATGTATTTACTAATGGTCGGTGACAGGCTAAGTTGAATCCTGTAGCATTGCCAGGTATAGGCCAGCCCATGCTAGCGCGGGTTAGTGAATGGGCCGGCCTATACCTGGCAATGCTACAGGATTCAAATTAGCCTGCCCCCAACTTAAATTTCTTACATCTTTTGACTAATGCCCTTCTTCGAATAATTGATTTAGTTGCACGGTAATTTATTAAAACAAACAACATTACAAAACATGACAGCTATTCTGAATTGTGAAGGTAAACAAGACGACGTAAACAATGAATGATACCTATCACATAAAAACTATGAATCTAGGTTAGGTTGTACCCTACCTTACTTGTCAATTTACTTTTTGAAATAGGTCTATTTATGAGGATTTTACATTTTGAACCCGTTTAGTACAATTTTTGTAGGTCCAGCAAAGTTGAAAGTTCAAAACTCATATTGATTCACTTCACTATCAAAATGTGTCGATCAAGAATCAGTTTCCAGCAAAACGTTTTTGTTCTTGTTACAAACTGGTCCAAGTGACATGTAAAGTAAATAGACACCAAATAGTAATGAAATATAAAGAATGTATAGATATTTACCAAAAGCAGCACCCAGACGTATGTTACGTTACTATTCCTGAATGATTAGAATGCCGCCAGAAGAATTCAGTTGAGGTTATGTCGCTACTTCGTTGGTAATGAAATGATTAAAGCGATTACAAGTGGTTGGAATGGAATATACTTTCAAGAAATACAATGAATATATATATATTTGTTAATTAGTTATTGTTTAGTGAATCTGGATAAAATGAACAATGTATCGTCAGTTGTCACAAAGTAAACAAATCTGTTTCCTTCCTGGTAACTGACATCCAGACAGCTGGGAAACTCAAAAGATTAGTTTCAGAAGACCGTGAGGTTTAAAAATACGCGCGAAATAAGCATTTATTATTGACAGTTATATTTTTTTTTATTTTTTGTAATGAAATAAACATTTTTGTAAAGTTGCCCATATACGGTCAATTTTGAATAACAAACTAACTTGACAAGCCTGATATTTTGATCCTGTGGGGGTCTTTCAGTGAAGCTTGAAGAAGCTCAAACAAGGACAGAAAATCCTTCATTTATGTCTTCATGCCATGGTCACATGGCTTGACATGCAAGTCGTCAAGTAAGATTGACCGTGTATGGGGCACTGAAGGGGTTTGAAGGAATGTTTTCTGAGTATTTCTTGTAATCAGAGAATATACTAAGATTATCACACATAACAGCGAGAAGATCTGAGTAAGTTCAGAAAAAGACTAACAGTTCCGGCTTAGACTAGTTCCGGTATTGAATTCAGCCCTGAGCAGGACTGTATCATCTGGTGATCGTGAGAGAAGAGAAGAGGAAACTAGATTTATTAATTTCAGTTCGAATAGGATATAATAATAATTGTTTTATACATTGTATTTATTATACTACACAAACGATGTCTTTGTAACACCGGGGTAGCTGACAAAATATAACAAAATGTGCACAGACTACGGGCTTCTAAAAAGTTTGCACATCCAAATGTGCACCATTTCAAATACAACGTTTATTCTCCGTTAATAACAATGTCAAATATAGTTTTACTAGCAGCTAAAGAATCATGAAAAACAGAGTTAACTCCATTAGTAAAATAAAATCCAATGTGACGATTGAAAAACATTTCTTGATGCTTGGATTCATCCATCTCCAGTCGTCACCATCAAGTTCTGAACGTCAAGACAAGGTGATGGCGCAAAGTAACTGAAATCAAAGCAAAGAATATGTTTAAGAAAGCTCATTTCATAAGTTATACATTTGTAAAACTATTGCTGTCAGTTATTCTGTTCCAATCAGAATTAAACAGTTGAGCGATATGCTGGTACACAGAGGTAGGAATAACAAACGCATTCCTGTATTTACATACATTTCTAGATTATCTATTCGAGTATCAATACTTATCCGTACAATCATATCTGTACCTCAGAAGCAGACGGCCTGAAGTACATATTCTCAAACATGTCATCAAGCTATCAATTTCAATTTGACTGACGGCAACAAATGTACCTACAGTTATATTAAAGTATTCTCTCACAAGATTACTCGTTGACTTCGGGCCTTCTTCCTCTGAGATACAGAGATGGTACTCCCCACCCTAGGTAACTCTGCTTGACCCCTCATTGTTTGCAATTACGAGAATATTAAACGAGAATTAGGATCTATTCTATTCTATTCTATTATATCCTATCCTATTCTATTCATTATTATACGCAAAGCTGCAAAACCATATTTTTGGTAATATTTTTTGACGCTCATGTGTTGGGCTGGATATTTCAACACTATACCTTAATTTTAATCATACTAGAAAGTTCTTATAAACATGTAAAACTTGTGAAAATTAGTGAGAAAATGAGACACTGTCTCTGTATTCCATCACTAAGAGCGAAGATAATGAAAGTTGGAAAACAACCTAACAACATTTGTTACCATAATTTAAAATTTATTCTTTAACGTAAATTATTAAGTTGTTTATGTTATTTTATGTTTATTTGAATCTCCATGATTACATATCTGTTTAAATTTTATTTATATAATCCACCGATGTGTCCCAATTACGGACTTAGTGGCCGTTATCACCATTAGTTTAAACTTCAGTAATTTTAAGCTCAACTTGGGGAATGTGGTGTATTACCATTATACTGCAGCATAACAGCATCGGCAACAGATCGGCAACAGATCGGCTTAACAATACAAAACGTTGGAGATTATCATTTCCGAAAATTGCAATTCAAATCTGAAATGGATTGATAACGGACTTACCTAAAAATGAATATTAAGACGTCTGTTCTGACAGCAAGATCTAGTTGTGAAGCTTCATGTGATCAACCAGATTACCCTTGTAGATGCTCGCAAAAGTGCAGTGGGCACATTGATAGGGTTTGACTGCTAAGTGTGAATTCATGTGAACAACGAGTTTACCCATGTAGCTGGTCCCAAAGTCGCATTGGGCACATTGATAGGGTTTAACTGCTAAGTGTGACTTCATGTGGCCAGCCAGTTCGCTGCTGGTGACGCTCGTATAGGTACAAAGTTTACAGGCATATGGTTGCTCGCATGAATGAGTGAGCTCGTGGGTGGTGAGACAAGTCTTGTTGTGCGTTCCATATTCGCATATTGTGCATCGGTGAAGCTTCTCAGAGTAATGGGTCTTCTTATGTGAGGATAGGTTGCTGCTATTGGTAGTCTTGTAGGAGCAAACATTGCAGGCGTACGGCTGCTCCCCCGAATGCCTTCGCTGGTGGGCAATGAGACAACTCTTCCAGTGCGTTCCATATTCGCATGAAGTGCATCGGTGCCGCTTCTCAGAGCAATGGATCTTCTTATGTGTGTAAAGGTTGCCTTTATTAGAAGACTTGTAGGAGCAAACATTGCAAGCGTACGGTTGCTCAAATGAATGAGTTCGCTGGTGTTCGATTAGTGTGTTCTTCCTCCTCGCACTATATTCACATGAAGAGCATCGGTACGGCTTCTCAGAAGAATGGGTCTTCTTATGTGAGGATAAGTTGTTGCCAGAGGTAGTCTTGTAGGTGCAAACATTGCAGGCGTATGGCTTCTCGCCCGAATGTCTGCGCTGGTGGACAATGAGACCAATCTTCCAGGACGTTCTATACTCGCATGAAGTGCATCGGTACGGCTTCTCTGAGGAATGAGTCTTTATGTTCATTGTCATGTTGTTTCTCGATGTACTCGGATATGTACAAGGTATCTTCTCATTGTATTGGTAGATTGTAGCGAACTGGTCCTGCGTATCTTCCGGTAGAGCCTTGGCAACATCAGGAGACGTCTTGAGCTCACTGTGTCTTGGAAGGTACTTCGATTCCTCATTCAATTCGGGTTTTATTTGTTTATTCAACAAGTCTTGGTCGGTACTGAACAATGGTTTCTCCTCAACTCTTTGTCTTTTTTCATCAAGAGGATCATTTTCATTGCAAGAGAATTGATCATTCGGTTCATGTTTTATTTGTGTATTTAACAAGTCGGTATTGAACAGTGGTTCTTTCTTTATCGATACGAATCTCACTAATTCAAAGGACTTGACTGTGTTATCATTAAGTTCGCTACTGATGTTTGTCTCATCTTCAGGTTCTTGTGGTTCCAACTTGATGATGTAGCTGGGATCCCAGAACTGACTCGACATTGTTTCTTTCAGGCTACAACAATAGAAGAAATAAAATTTAAGGTAGAACCACCATAACCTCAATGTTTCCGATTTACTTGAAATTTCGGTGACTTATTGATAATCATGCAATACACAATCCATGAAAAAATGAAACACTTCTCGTGTCCAGTTTCTGAGATAAATTGATTTGTCTCCCCCATGTTATCTTATGACGGAAAAAGAAAATCGTGTCATTTTTAGGCTAAAATGAAGATCTATTTTTTTTGTCTCGATAGATTTGAGCAAAAAACTTTTTTTATGGTAGACATATGGACATACAATCAGGAAAAAAATTGAAAACAATACCAACGTGTGCTATTTTAAAAGTTATATACCAAATTCGAAATGATTTTCCTATACCTCCCATGTTAAAGTTTTGTTCATCCTCTGATAACATTAAATTGAAAACTTATTGTTGGCTTGGACTGGAGTAGCGAACTACAGAACATTAAATGAGTATGTTGTACTTAAATATAGTTGAAATGTAGGAAAACGTTTTTGAACTTGTAATTTCAAGAATAATATTATTTTGTATATGTCGATCGATGACGATATACTTAAAATTTAAACTTAAGGTGGCTTTATATCACGTGACTTTTTAACCAAAAAGCTACACATTTTCTATTGGAAGGGTTCAGTTTAGCAAATACTTCTCACTCATCAGATAAGTTAGGACACATCTGTTGGAACTTATCTACGCAGAAAAGAACTGCGAAAATAACATATTAGATGATTTAACTTCCTTGCACCTAAATATTCTCAAATCAAGACCTGAAGTTGAAGGAAATTCTACGAGTTGCCAAGAACAGCAAACATTACTCTAATAAAAAGGCACATATGCATCACAAACCTGACGCAATGTCAGAATGTATAACATGCGCTCTTTCTTCCTCTTTCCAACGAAATGTTGAGATATTAATTATATCCACTATTATGAATGTAATGGTTAAATGAACCGCACTTGGTTTTGACAGTCTTCACACGCGTACTTATACACGATATTTGTGTTGTTTTTATTATTAAACCACTGCAAAATTAAATAATATTGACTGCAAATATTGATAATCTCCAGTATGCAGTGAATTTCCTTCATAAATCACCTTGGATTACTCAACATGAACGATGTAAGGTATGTACTCATAGGTAACTATTTCTTCTGATCGGATGTAGAGAAATAAAGTCACGTGATATACAGCCACCTTAAGTAGGTTAGGTATTCTAAATTCGTATTTTCTAAATTCAGGATAAAGGTATTGATATTTCAAGCTGTAGTGACCGCTCCACTAGATTCCATAACTACGGTATTTTGTTAAAGAAGTCATACCAATACTCTTCACTAATGTACCTACTGTCGATTGATTGATTGATTACTAGAGTTTAACGGCGCGTCAACGACGAGGTGATATTGCGCACATTAATTTTAACTTTTAACTTTGTTGAACTAAGTGGAGGACATCGGGAGGGGTCGACCTAACGGGCCCGATCTGGGGGAGTCTGGAACTGGTGGGAAAGCCAGGTCAGAATGGGGACAGACCGGGGGGTGGAGAGCTTTGGGCCGGTGGGACTCGATTTCAGGGGGATCACCATCTCGAGGGGGGAGGCCGGCCCGAGGGGCCCGCGAATTTGGGGAGGGCATGGGACTAGGTCGACCCTGGACTGCACTTGGTTGGGGCCAACTCGTATGTGAGCCGGCCCCTTAAGCCCCACCACCACGTCAAGGTGGCAGTCCATTGGTGGGGTGTACCTACTGTCTTCAGAATACAAATTTGTTATACGAGTTCTTAAATTCATTGTTGTACAATTAAAAGTATACTTTTACACGTATTTTTGAAAATTAACGACCGGTTTTTAAGCAATGAATAGTACCTAATCATTTTTAGCTCAAATAGCTATTATTTACCAGCACACTACTCAAAACAAACAATTAGTAGGTAGGTAAGTAAAATTTTTAAAGGGTCGTGCACATTCTTAGTATGCCAATCTATTTATTTATTTCCATTCCTTGTAGGTTACAGTCAGATCCCATTTTCATGTGACTATCTACAATAATGCGAATTTCATGATAGCTACATAAATTAATTTCTTACACAATTTTGTTTAATGCTCTTCCTCGAATAATTTATTTAGTTGCACAGGTAGGTATTCATTAAATTTAAAACTAACAACATTTCACAAAAAATTTGACAGTTATTCTGAATTGTTTAAAAATGTTGGTAGTACCTATAAATAAAAAATGATGTCACATTCGAAGTATGAATCTAGGTGAATTTCAAATAACGTGTGTCGTAATTTACTTTGTGAAATATAGAGGCACTCTCTATGAGGATGTAGCATTTAGAAACCATTTAAGTATATTTCTTTGGTCCATCAGAGTGGAAAGATCATTACTCATAATGATTCATTGTCAAAATGTGTCGAGTTCATAGAATTAGTTTCCAGCAAAACATGAATGGTGAGGTCTATTCTAGGTCGTTTTCCCAATTCCATTCTGATAGAATCCGGCCACTGACATGAGGGTTAACATTGCATGAAATCGAATTCCATCAGAATTCGGAATTCAAAAGTTCTAGAATAGGGACCTAGGTCCTGTAACACACTGGTATATGATAGCACGTAAAGTAAATAGTTTACGTGTCAACACTGAATTCTAATGAAATATAAGGAATGTACAGTTACCAAAAGCAGCACCCAGACGTTCGTTATATCTGATCCTGCACCAGAAGAAATCAGCGGAGGCTATGTCGTTTCTTCGTAGATAATAATTGAAACGATGACAAGTTTTGGAATACTTTCAGACTGTGAATATAATTATATTTGCGAGCTAATTACGGTTTAGTAGATCTGGGTAAAA
This sequence comes from Leuctra nigra, assembly GCA_934045905.1. Lineage (NCBI taxonomy): Eukaryota > Metazoa > Arthropoda > Insecta > Plecoptera > Leuctridae > Leuctra > Leuctra nigra. Next base: position 17,392,112 of record OW203766.1, on the reverse strand, counting down.
TGATCTTCATCCGAAAAAGACATCTGTTAATTTGTCACAAAGTAAACAAAACTGTTGCATATCAACTGACATCCAGCCAGCCGGGAAACTCAAAAGATGAGTTTCAGAAGACCGTGAGGTTTAAAAATACGCGCGAAATAAGCATTTTTTTCCAAACAGTTGTATATATGTAAAAGTTAAGATAAATATATGAAATAAACATATCAAGTGGCTAATACACAGTCAATCTTGCATGCCAAACTTACTTGTCAAGACTGGAACATTGATCATCATGGCTTTTAGAGACGCTTGAAGAAATTCAAACACTTCATGCCAAAATCACCTGGCCAAAATATAACAAAATATTCACTTGCAGTTTTATTGGGTTTGCACATCCAAATGTGGTAGTTTCTTATACCACTCTAATTCCTCCTTTAATAACAATAGTTAAATGTAATTTTACTAGCAGCCAAAGAAGCATCAAACAAAATAAACACACTACACTACATAAGTAATTTTAAAATAAATCGTGACGCTTGAAAACATTTCTTGATGCTTGGATCCTTCCATCTCCAGTCGCCAACGTCAAGTTCTAAAGGCCAAGACAAGTTGATGGCGCAAAGAAACTGAAATCAAAGCGAAGAGCTCATGTCAGTGATGATTTCAGTTAAGTTGTCTCAATCAGTATTGAATCGTTCATCGATATGCTGATATGTTGCAATATCGAACATGTTCCTGTATTATTATATGAAAGTCCAGCATATTAAGGGGAAGGTCTTGTGAAAATATGATGAAATACCACTTTTTTCATTTTTCATTTTTATTTTGGAATAACGTGTTTTGATATATATTCCTTCAATGGTAAAATTCATGAAGATGTGACAACAATTAATTTGTCAAAAAAATAAAACAAATGATGATTGCGTGTGATTCTACTGCGTGTTCAGCAAATTTAAACTCACTTTACCGAGTTATTTTTTCAAGCGCTTTTGTATATTAAAATCCCTACTACCTTTTAATCCTTACAGCTATTGATCTGTAATTTTTCTTATGTATTGAAAACATATCTGTGTCAAACATCTTATCAGGAAATTTTAATCAATTTTTTTTTAAATTTTTGGAGGGCTATATGCACAAAGTTGTCAAATTTAGCGGTCATAAAATACATTGTTAACCGAAAAAAAATTAACTTGCGACCCATAATACTTGTAGAAAATTCCCCATTACATTGTGTATGTAACACATTACAGTTATTTAAAGATTTAAAAAAAATTAAAAAAACCAAAAATATAAAAGCCTTAGGCTTTTATATTTTTGCCTATATATATTATAGGTATACAGGTTATATATACTGTACATACTTATATATACTGTTATATTTTTTTTTAAATGGCCAAAATGGCATTAAGGCCATTTTTTAAACAGTAAACATAAAATAAAATTGGCAAAAAAAATATAGTTTTGAGTACATTGCAATATTAATCCAAATTTTTAAGGAGATTCATTCATAAACACCTGAGATACTGATTTCACAAGACCTTCCCCTTAAATAATACAGACATTTACAGATCTTCTCTATTTTGCGTTGTACACTTTAGGAAACATGTCATCATGCTCTATCATTTGCAATTTGACTCAAGTCATCAATTGTGCACAGTTATATTGAAGTATTCTCATACAAAATGTCTCGTGTCACCATTAAAATATCACTGGATGAAGGCAGAGAAAGAAGTTTTGACTTCACCTAGAATCATTAAAATGTATTTCGGGCCTTCTACCTCTTAGCTACTAAGTCCCAGGTGACCTTCTTTGACCCCTCTTTGCAATGCCATCACAAGTTTATTAAACAATAATACAGATATTTTCTATTTTTATTCTATTCTATTCTATTGTATTATATTCTATTTTTTTCTATTCTATTCCATTTTATTATATTCTTTCTATTCTATTCTATTCTATTCTATTCTATTCTATTGTATTCTCTCCACGCCAAACGAGGCGAAATCATGTTATTGTAAATATTTTTCAAGCCCATGTGTTGGGCTAGATGTTTCAACACTACGTGAATGTTCGTATTTCTGAACATGAGTTATTGTAAAACTTGTGAAAATGGTGAGAAAATGAGAAATGTCTCTGAATGCAATCAAGAAGATAATACCTTGTAACAAGTTGGCCTATCTAGGTTAGAAAATTAACTTTAAAAATAATAATGTTTGCTTGAAATAGGTTTAAAGAATGAACAAGCTTGTAGCATGGCATTCTTAGAGTCAAGGTTAACTGAACACAAAGTAATTAATTAGAATCATTATGTAAACTTACAATCTTAAAATTCAACAGCAATCAAAATATAGACAAAAATATAACGAGCAATCAAATAAGTTTAACAATGTGCAATTATATCAAGAAAGTGAGTGAATCCATATAAAAAGTATGTGACCTTACCTAAATTGTGATGTCACCACGTAATAACAAGTGAACCAGTCATTGTGATAACGCTACAAAACCAGTCAGCCAGACTAGTTTTCAGAGATTCCAAGAAAAGCATGGGCCTACGTGCAGAAAGAAAGTCGTTTCGCGGGCTTTAGAAATGACAGAATGTCTAAAATTAGCTACCACGTGTACGAAACCAACCAATCAGATTCTTTGGAGGGAAAACGATGTCAGAGGGTATAAAACGTCAAGCTACCAGCCAAACTTCATCAGTCGGAGTTTTCTCAGAGCAGTGAGAACTGCCTCGCGAACCGTGAAGCCTTGTGCACGCAACATAGTATAATTTCAGCGAGACAGTGCCGATGTGATCGAAGGTAAACATTAAAATAACATTTTTGTATAAACGTCAACCCAGTAAATTCAAACTTCAAGCCTAATGCTGAGGCAAATAATATCGCATTAAGACAATTTCAAGTTACAAGTGATCAACTGAACAGTTTCAACATTAAAGTCAGTAAATGTTAAAGTATAAAAGTTAGTGAATTGCAACTCCGGGAGAAACCGACGAGTCTGCAGCCACGAACGTCATCAGCCTGAGCCAACTTGATCCAACTGCTCGAGGAGGTCACTCCTTGTGCACGGACTGCTGGACGTCCTGGTAACCAAGGGGTTATTAGACAACATCATCGCATCGCAGCTGAAGGAGGTGACATATCCAGTCATTTCATTCTGCTGGTGGACTGGAGTTCACGGGACACACTACGCAAGAGTCAACGCCATCCACTTGTTTACGCGGAAGTAAACAAACCAGACGACATCATCACTACTGCCGACGTATCGAACGTAATATTGTTTCATAATTTTCGATTGCTCTTTTCACATCAATGAACATTTATTTTCTCTGTAATAAACAAATTATAATATTGCTGATTCTTTGTGTTCTACCCTCTGAGCCAAATCCCGCAGGTTTCAGTGGCGCTCAACGTGTGGGGCTCGAATAACATTCCTGGGAGCAATTGTTTTGAAAGAAATAATTGTTTTCTTGATTGTGAAAGAGTTACTCAGTTGTTCTGAAACTTGTGGACACAGGCATTGCGTAAAATTTTCATGTATTTGGAAATTTTACATAGAATCAACCCGTTAACGTAAAGATAAAGCCAACTGTAGATTTGTGCATGTTAGTTCATTACATCTGTTACGATGGCAGATCGAGATGCAAGTTTAGCGTCAACTGTAGATTTAGATGAGACTGTAGAGGGGGCGGGGGACCAGTCAGTGGTTAGTGAACTCGAGGTAACTAGGAGCCAGGTGATAGGGGAGGACGAACACGATGACTCGCTACCTCATGTTGAAATGCCAATCTTTGAAGAGAGACAAAAAGAAGCCAGGGCTGACAGTATATATTCACAATTCGGTGAGAAAGAATCCTCTAATCCAGTTATGGAATTCTTAATGAAAATGCAGCAAGAACAACAGGAAAAAGAAGCTATCAAGGAAATGAATAGGAAACTAGAGAAAATTAAGGAAAAGGAAGAAAGAGGAAAGGAGATGGAAAAGTTGTTGTTAAAAACTGAAAACGTCAGGGAGATCGTCAGTGAAATTCAAGCTGGATTGAAAAAGGTCGAAACTAGAGTCTCAAATGTAGAGGAGAGCGTACAGAGAATAAATGATAAAGTCGACACAGAGTTGGAGGTTATTAAGTCTTACATAGAATCAATTGGAGAACAAACGAGCAGTGTAGAGGAAAAAGTAAAATCCGAATTAGTAAAGATCAACACTGAGATCGATGAGCGTGACAAGAAACTCAGTCTGGAGCTATTTTCATTAAGCTCGCGATTTGAAAGAAAGGATAAAGAGAAGAATGAAAGCATTTCAGCTATGAAGGAGAAAATAGAGGACGTAAGTAAAAAGGTAGATGAGAATGCCAAGAAGACTGGAACGACATCGAATATCATGTGTCATGCAAATAACGAGTTGCAATTTGCAAAACATTGTACTGAGTCGCTGATACAAGAGGCAATAAGATTTAATGGGGAAGAGAGTTGCCCAATAAACGCAATGCAATTTTTGAAGCTAATCAAAGAGCGTTTTTCAACATTCAATGTGAATAACAATCAGAAGCTGGGAATCATTGTCAAGTGTTTACATGGAAAAGCAGCAGACTGGTATGTAAATAATCCCGTTGAGAACATTGACAAATTTGAAGAGGCTTTTAAAGAGAAATATTGGTCGCAAACTGTACAGCATCAGCTAATCAGATCAATCTATGCTGGAGAATACAAAATTAGTTCGAACCTAAACATGGTGACCTATGTCAATCGGATTATCAACAAGGCAAAATATGTGACAGAATTGGTCAATATGACGGAACAAGTTTTGGTTGGAATATTGATTAATCACTTACCACCAAACATCAGGGTGATAGTACGTGGCAAAGTCAAAACTAAAGATGAGTTGATAAAAGAGCTGACTGACTTAGAGCATGATGAATTCACTGAAAAACTAATCAGAGATCCCAAGCAATATGAGCCAATTCGTAACGGGAACGGTTACAATGACAATAGGAACGGTTATAATAACAGGAATAGTTATGACAGAAATTACAATAACAACAACTACGGGAGAAACAGTCACGGCAGGAATGACTATGACAGAAATGGGTATGGTCACGGGAATGGCTATGCAAACAGGAATAATAATGATCGGCAAAATCAAAGAGACAACTCTCAAGGTAACGGTAATGGTAACGGGAATAATAATAATCGTCCACCAGAGTCCGATACGAAGGAAACGAAAAATGAAAATTCGGGAAACGAACAGAGGTCGACACAGAATGGAAAGTAGAGATGGGACACGATTTTGCGTCGACCGAGAAAACACGTTTCAAAGAGAGAAAAGAAGAAATTAGAAGAATACAGAAGAAAGAGCGTGAGGATCTTAAAGAGTATATACGCAGATCTTCAAGACGGTGGAAGAAAGAGATGGATGAACGAGAAGCAGCCAGAGAAGCAGAGGTTTCTGCAATAGAAAAGCAACTTCAAATAGATTTTTTGCTTTTCAAGAAAGGGATTGAAGACGCTGCTGCTTGCAAGACGTTGCAATCACAAGAGAGTACAGAGGGGGGCTGTGTGCCAGAAGAAATTGTCCAGAATAAAATTGAAAGTTTGGATGGACCAGACAAAGAAGAAGTTGATGAAAGTAGGCGTGAATTTACTGAGATGAAGAAAGATGAAAATGTATTTCGAAGGAAGAATTTTGAAGACAATTGCGAGGTAGTATTGCCACAAGTAAGCGAGAAGGAAGAATTACAGATTCCGATTGCGAATCAAGATGATTTCGACAGAGTTCGAACAGTTGAAGAAATTGGCGATGTTTTGAAGTCTATAGGCGACTTTAAAAGTAATGGTGAAAAGTTTCACGACGAGAAAAATGACAAGGTGATTATGAATGAAAACGATGATGTTTTGAAGAAAGGGTTGAATAATGATTTGAGAGAAGAAGACGAAAATGTTTGCTTGCAAGATGGACTGCAAATGAACGTACGAGAACTGAAGAAGAAAGCTGACGAAAATGAAAACTACACATCGACCACTGCTCAAGAAAACAGGGAAAATTCAATTCGGAACCGGCTACTTGAAGAAATTTCAAGGGTGAAAACTCAAGACGAAACAGAAGAAGGAACGATTTCATTTCCATTCGATCGTGGACGGAAGAAAGAAATCAATACGTCGAACAAATGATTCCTACTGATGACAACAGCAATGTTATGTTGATTGTTATGGTCGAAGTATGATGACCCAGCAAAAGTAGGTCACTAGGCCAATAACGGGATCGTGAGAGAGGGTTGAGTTGAGCATCGTTTCCGGGAGGTAGGATGAGGTTTGTTTTTGTTTTGGTAGATGGAGGGGTGAGTTCATTCATTCAGGTTTAGATTAGACAGCTGTAAGGGGAAATAAACTTGCATCTGTTGAAGGAAACTTTTTGTTTGTCAAAAGGAAGAAATTATTCCTGCTAGATAGTCCAGTCTCTATGTGAATCCTTGTTTTATCACCATTTTCTCATTCAAAATTTCAATGTGTTTCAAATTTACTTCAGTCAAAAGGTGAACAACAAGAATTCAGGGGGCTCTGTAACAAGTTGGCCTATCTAGGTTAGAAAATTAACTTTAAAAATAATAATGTTTGCTTGAAATAGGTTTAAAGAATGAACAAGCTTGTAGCATGGCATTCTTAGAGTCAAGGTTAACTGAACACAAAGTAATTAATTAGAATCATTATGTAAACTTACAATCTTAAAATTCAACAGCAATCAAAATATAGACAAAAATATAACGAGCAATCAAATAAGTTTAACAATGTGCAATTATATCAAGAAAGTGAGTGAATCCATATAAAAAGTATGTGACCTTACCTAAATTGTGATGTCACCACGTAATAACAAGTGAACCAGTCATTGTGATAACGCTACAAAACCAGTCAGCCAGACTAGTTTTCAGAGATTCCAAGAAAAGCATGGGCCTACGTGCAGAAAGAAAGTCGTTTCGCGGGCTTTAGAAATGACAGAATGTCTAAAATTAGCTACCACGTGTACGAAACCAACCAATCAGATTCTTTGGAGGGAAAACGATGTCAGAGGGTATAAAACGTCAAGCTACCAGCCAAACTTCATCAGTCGGAGTTTTCTCAGAGCAGTGAGAACTGCCTCGCGAACCGTGAAGCCTTGTGCACGCAACATAGTATAATTTCAGCGAGACAGTGCCGATGTGATCGAAGGTAAACATTAAAATAACATTTTTGTATAAACGTCAACCCAGTAAATTCAAACTTCAAGCCTAATGCTGAGGCAAATAATATCGCATTAAGACAATTTCAAGTTACAAGTGATCAACTGAACAGTTTCAACATTAAAGTCAGTAAATGTTAAAGTATAAAAGTTAGTGAATTGCAACTCCGGGAGAAACCGACGAGTCTGCAGCCACGAACGTCATCAGCCTGAGCCAACTTGATCCAACTGCTCGAGGAGGTCACTCCTTGTGCACGGACTGCTGGACGTCCTGGTAACCAAGGGGTTATTAGACAACATCATCGCATCGCAGCTGAAGGAGGTGACATATCCAGTCATTTCATTCTGCTGGTGGACTGGAGTTCACGGGACACACTACGCAAGAGTCAACGCCATCCACTTGTTTACGCGGAAGTAAACAAACCAGACGACATCATCACTACTGCCGACGTATCGAACGTAATATTGTTTCATAATTTTCGATTGCTCTTTTCACATCAATGAACATTTATTTTCTCTGTAATAAACAAATTATAATATTGCTGATTCTTTGTGTTCTACCCTCTGAGCCAAATCCCGCAGGTTTCAACCTGGTTACTTTAATAATACGTACCTAATGAAGTTTGAAAACGACCTAACAACCTATTTTAGCATAATTTGAAATTAATATGCCTTTGGTAATTTAAATTAAAACATGTTTACGTTCTTATATGTTAAATTGTGATTAACATCCATTCACATACGAATGAAGACCTTGAAATCTACTGTCAAGCCATAGCCTTTTAGCTAAATTTGATTAAGATTGTAATATGTCAATATCTTTAATGATAATTATTATAAAATAAAATAAATGGTTTTCAATAGATTGCTGGCTGGCAATCTAATTAATGCCTACATTTTATGATTCAATGTCGATCATTCTTACAGTTAATGGATTCTACATAATGCCTTTTGTGTTTAATTCTTTACGTTATTGATCAGCAAACAATTCGCAATTTGGGAATAAGTGAAAGAATGTGAGTATTGTATGAATTTATGCGTTTACTTATGTCCTCTTCTATTAATAAGGATTCATAATGACACATGCAACTCACAGTTGTGTTCTCACTTCTTTAGATCATAGTATTTAAATTTTATAGAATAGCTTGGAGTGAATACCTTCATTTCATTCAAATGTTTCCCATGGATATATTAATAGGACATGGACAAAACAGGATGAATATAATTCCTGAACATTCCCGATCAAAACAAAAATGGTTTGATAACGGACTTACCTAGAAGTTAAAATTAAGACGTCTGATGGCAGTATGATCTAGTTGTGACGCTTCATGTGAACAACCAGGCTACTCTTGTATCTGGTCGCAAAGTCGCATTGGGCACATTGATAGGGTTTGACTGCTAAATGTGACTTCATGTGAACAACCAGGCTCTTCTTGTAGATGGTCGCAAAGTCGCAGTGGGTACATTGATAGGGTTTCACTGCTAAGTGTGACTTCATGTGAACAACCAGGCTCTTCTTGTAGATGGTCGCAAAGTCGCATTGGATACATTGATAGGGTTTCACTGCTAAGTGTGACTTCATGTGAACAACCAGGCTCTTCTTGTAGATGGTCGCAAAGTCGCAGTGGGTATATTGATAGGGTTTGACTGCTAAGTGTGACTTCATGTGAACAACCAGGCTACACTTGTAGCTGGTCGCATAGTCGCAGTGGGTACATAGATAGGGTTTGACTGCTAAGTGTGACTTCATGTGAACAACCAGGCTACTCCTGTAGCTGGTCGCAAAGTCGCAGTGGGTACATTGATAGGGTTTGACTGCTAAGTGTGACTTCATGTGAACAACCAGGCTACTCCTGTAGCTGGTCGCAAAGTCGCAGTGGGTACATAGATAGGGTTTGACTGCTAAGTGTGACTTCATATGGTGAGACAGTCCGCTGTTGGTGACACTCGTGTTGGTGCAAAGTTTACAGGCATATGGCCGATCGCTCGAATGAATGCGCTGATGGGCAACAAAGTGCATCGGTGCAACTTCTCAGAGGAATGGATCTTCTTATGTGTGGATAAGTTGCTGCTAGAGGTAGACTTGTAGGAGCAAACATTGCAGGCGTACGGCTGCTCCCCTGAATGAGTGCGCTCGTGGTTGATGAGAGAAAACTTCTTGCCCGTTCTATACTCGCATGTACTGCATCGGTACGGCTTCTCAGAGGAATGAGTCTTTATGTTCATTGTCATGTTGTTTATCGATGTACTCGGATATGTACAAGGTATCTTCTCATTGTGCAGGTAGATTGTAGCGAACTGGTCCTGCGTATCTTCCGGTAGAGCCCTGGCAACATCAGGAGACGTCTTGAGCTCACTGTGTCTTGGAAGGTACTTCGATTCCTCATTCAATTCAGATTTTATTTGTTTATTGAACAAGTCTTGTTCGGTACTGAACAATAATTTCTCCTCAACTCTTTGTCTTTTTTCATCAAGAGGATCGTTTTCATTGCAAGATAATTCATCGTTCTGTTCATGTTTTATTTGTGTATTGAACAAGTCTTGGTCGGTACTAAGCAATGGTTCTTTCTTTATCGATACGTATCTTACTATTTCAAAGGGTGTTATCACTGTGTTATCATTTAGCTCGCTACTGATGTTTGTCTCATCTTCAGGTTCTTGTGGTTCCAACTTGATGATGTAGCTGGGATCCCAGAACTGACTCGACATTGTTTCTTCCAGGCTACAACAATAGTAGAAATAAAATTTAAGCAAGTTTGACGATATACTTAAAATGTAAACTTAAGTAGGTTAGGTATTCTAAATTCGTATTTTCTAAATTCAGGATAAAGGTATTGATATTTAAAGCTAGCGACCGTTCCACTAAATTCCATAACTACGGTATTTTGTTAAAGAAGTCATACCAATACTCTTCACTAATGTACCTACTGTCTTCAGAGTACAAATTTGTTATACGAGTTCTTAAATTCATTGTTGTACAATTAAAAGTATACTTTGTCACGTATTTTTGAATATTATCGACCGGTTTTTCAGCAATGAATAGTACCTAATCATTTTTAGCTCAAATAGCTATTATTTACCAGCACACTACTCAAAACAAACAATTAGTAGGTAGGTAAGTAAAATTTTAAAAGGGTCGTGCACATTCTTAGTATGCCAATCTATTTATTTATTTCCATTCCTTGTAGGTTACAGTCAGATCCAATTTTCATGTGACTATCTACAATAATGCGAATTTCATGATAGCTACATAAATTAATTTCTTACAAAATTTAGTTTAATGCCCTTACTCGAATTATTGATTTAGTTGCACAGGTAGGTATTCATTAAATTTAAAACTAACAACTTTCACCAAAAATTTGACAGTTATTCTGAATTGTTTAAAAATGTTGGTAGTAGGTACCTACCTATAAATAAAAAATGATGTCACATTCGAAGTATGAATCTAGGTGAATTTCAAATAACGTGTGTCGTCATTATACTTTGTGAAATATAGAGGCACTCTCTATGAGGATGTAGCATTTAGAAACCATTTAAGTATATTTCTTTGGTCCATCAGAGTGGAAAGATCATTACTCATAATGATTCATTGTCAAAATGTGTCGATCATAGAATTAGTTTCTAGCAAAACATTAATGGTGAGGTCTATTCTAGGTCGTTTTCCCAATTCCATTCTGATAGAATCCGGCCACTGACATGAGGGTTAACATTGCATGAAATCGAATTACATCAGAATTCGGAATTCAAAAGTTCTAGAATAGGGACCTAGGTCCTGTAACACACTGGTATATGGTAGCACGTAAAGTAAATAGTTTACGTTTCAACACTGAATTCTAATGAAATATAAGGAATGTACAGTTACCAAAAGCAGCACCCAGACGTTCGTTACATCTGATCCTGCACCAGAAGAAATCAGCGGAGGCTATGTCGTTTCTTCGTAGATAATAATTGAAACGATGACAAGTTTTGGAATACTTTCAGACTGTGAATATAATTATATTTGCGAGCTAATTACGGTTTAGTAGATCTGGGTAAAATGATCTTCATCCGAAAAAGACATCTGTTAATTTGTCACAAAGTAAACAAAACGGTTGCATATCAACTGACATCCAGCCAGCCGGGAAACTCAAAAGATGAGTTTCAGAAGACCGTGAGGTTTAAAAATACGCGCGAAATAAGCATTTTTTTCCAAACAGTTGTATTTATGTAAAAGTTAAGATAAATATATGAAATAAACATATCAAGTGGCTAATACACAGTCAATCTTGCATGCCAAACTTACTTGTCAAGACTGGAACATTGATCATCATGGCTTTTAGAGACGCTTGAAGAAATTCAAACACTTCATGCCAAAATCACCTGGCCAAAATATAACAAAATATTCACTTGCAGTTTTATTGGGTTTGCACATCTAAATGTGGTAGTTTCTAATACAACTCTACTTCCTTCGTTAATAACAATAGTTAAATGTAATTTTACTAGCAGCCAAAGAAGCATCAAACAAAATAAACACACTACACTACATAAGTAATTTTAAAATAAATCGTGACGCTTGAAAACATTTCTTGATGCTTGGATCCTTCCATCTCCAGTCGCCAACGCCAAGTTCTAAAGGCCAAGACAAGTTGATGGCGCAAAGAAACTGAAATCAAAGCGAAGAGCTCATGTCAGTGATGATTTCAGTTAAGTTGTCTCAATCAGTATTGAATCGTTCATCGATATGCTGATATGTTGCAATATCGAACATGTTCCTGTATTATTATACCATAAAAAACACTCCGTGTAAAAATACCAGCCAAGTCTCTACAACTAAAAAAAAAGCTATGAAATCTTAAAATTCTGCACTGAAAAGTAGTGATATCAAAAAATGGGCCAAGTCAAAACTTTATTTGAAAATCAAAAAATACTTGGCGCATCGTGTATACATAGTTTAGAAGTATAGACCAGATAGAAAATATACATTAAATATACATAATACATATAGTATACCTATTATGCCCTAAAAAAATGATGCGCCAAGTATTTTTTGATTTATTCAAAAAATATTTTTTATATTTTTTGGTATTTTTTGGTTTCAAAATGGCGGCACAAAAAATTCATGGGGTGAAGGTTAAATCAGACGCCAAAAGTGCACACGTGGTAAAAATGTGAGATCAATCGGTTAAGCCGTTTAGGCTGTGGCCTGTTTACCGGATTTGAATTCCAGGAGACTACTACTACTACTACTACTACTACTACTACTACTACTGAGATTATTATTATTATTATTATTATTATTATTATGAAAACCGCCCTAAAACACTGTTTTCACGGCCCTCTAGCGCGCAAAGGGCGTAACCTATTGTTCCCAAATTTGGTATATGTTGTAGGGTGGGCCATAGCTCGAAATTAAGATATATCGCAACAATGTGAGATTTTCCAATTTTAAGATCCAGTAGGCCGAAAATGCCACTTTGATGCTTACAGTAAAAGTGGGTTTGCTCCAGCCTTTATATGAGAGTGTGCGCGCGCCGTACGACTTGGCTGGCGTGGAGCGACCGCTCCACTAGATGAAAGTCCAGCATATTAAGGGGAAAGTCTTGTGAAAATATGATGAAATATCACTTTTTTCAATTTTTATTTTTATTTTGGAATAACGTGTTTTGATATATATTCTTTCAATGGTAAAATTCATGAAGATGTGACAACAATTTAATTTGTCAAAAAAATAAAACAAATGATGATTGCGTGTGATTCTGCGTGTAATTCTACTGCGTGTTCAGCAAATTTAAACTCACTTTACCGAGTTATTTTTTTCAAGCGCTTTTGTATATTAAAATCCCTACTTCTTTTTAATCCTTACAGCTATTGATCTGTAATTTTTCTTGTGTATTGAAAACATATCTGTGTCAAACATCTTATCAGGAAATTTTAATCATTTTTTTAAAAAATTTTTGGAGGGCTATATGCACAAAGTTGTCAAATTTAGCGGTCATAAAATACATTGTTAACCGAAAAAAAATTAACTTGCGACCCATAATACTTGTAGAAAATTCCCCATTACATTGTGTATGTAACACATTACAGTTATTTAAAGATTTAAAAAAAATTAAAAAAACGAAAAATATAAAAGCCTTAGGCTTTTTACTACTTAGTAAAAAGCCTAAGGCTTTTATATTTTTGCCTATATATATATTATAGGTATACAGGTTATATATACTGTACATACTTATATATACTGTTATATTTTTTTTTTAAATGGCCAACATGGCATTAAGGCCATTTTTTAAACAGTAAACATAAAATAAAATTGGCAAATAAAAAAAAAAAAAAAAATAGTTTTGAGTACATTGCAATATGAATCCAAATTTTGAAGGAGATTCATTCATAAACACCTGAGATACTGATTTCACAAGACCTTCCCCTTAAATAATACAGACATTTACAGATCTTCTCTATTTTGCGTTGTACACTTTTGGAAACATGTCATCATGCTCTATCATTTGCAATTTGACTCAAGTCATCAATTGTGCACAGTTATATTGAAGTATTCTCATACAAAATTTCTCGTGTCACCATTAAAATATCACTGGATGAAGGCAGAGAAAGAAGTTTTTACTTCACCTAGAATCATTAAAATGTATTTCGGGCCTTCTACCTCTTAGCTACTAAGTCCCAGGTGACCTTCTTTGACCCCTCTTTGCAATGCCATCACAAGTTTATTAAACAATAATACAGATACTAGAGAGACCCGCCATGTAACACATGACCTTAACACAATCTTTTCTGATCAAGGTATAATAGATGGCGCAATCCTCGAACCACTCTTGCTGACGAATTGACTGATCGTGACAATTGACTTGACCCTCGCAGAACTACCGATCTCAATAGCAACTCAATTCTAAATCTTATTTTTTTTCAAAACAAACCGAAACAATAATTAAATATGAATGGATCTGTTCAGTGTAGAATTAACCCAAAGTGTCAGTTTCCAAATTAATATACCTACTTAGAATATTGAAAATAACAACTGAAAAAGGTATGAATAAATCTAAACGAATCCAAATTCTGAATCCGAAAGCATTCCTAAATGAGTTCATTATACGAAACAAATACACAACATAATTACAGCACAATCAAAGATTTCCAACGATTAAAAATATGAGCTAATATGAAGCAGAATATGAAGCAGAGAGAAGAGCATTTCTGTCGTTGTCTGACTACTCTCACGTGACCTTACTTTCCTCACTGCTTTGGTCATGATCGAAAAAGCACAAAGTATACTTGAATCCCATGATCAAGACTGAGTGGTAGAATTTAATGCGATTTTATTCAGGTCTCCACATAATAAGATTCAACCTGATTATATAAATGTACGCATCTCTGCAGAAATCACAACAATTAACAACAATACAATTTTGATTCCTAAATAGTACTTTCAGTTTTCAATATACTCAAATCATTTTCAAAATGCGAAGTGACGTAAGGAGGTACACCCGAGAAAATATTTCCAATATCAGAACATTCTCTTGCGCCCCCCTCCCCCCAACCCACACAATATTCTCAACCCCCAAAATAACATCTAATTACATTTAAATGTTGCTTTTCAAGTGGTTCTATTTAGTCAAGGTCCACAGATTTAAATTGTATTTTCTTCACTGCCAATGGATTCACGGCTTCCTGAAGTTTCAAAGTCTCGAAAAAAGTATGTTTTTCCACGATATTGTGCATTCCATGCAATATCTCTCGAAATACTCAACGGATTCGATTGAAATTGTGTGCACTTTATTTGGCTCGAAATTATCTACAGGAAAAGTCCGGGTTTGATTAAAATTGGGCTAAAATGACGATTTCTATAGAGGTTTATCGTAACGCAAATTCCGAGCTCAAGGTCAAAACTGTGCATTAATAGTAAAGGATTTTCTATTTTTATTCTATTCTATTCTATTGTATTATATTCTATTTTTTCTATTCTATTCCATTTTATTATATTCTTTCTATTCTATTCTATTCTATTCTATTCTATTCTATTCTATTCTATTCTATTCTATTCTATTCTATTGTATTCTCTCCACGCCAAACGAGGCGAAATCATGTTATTGTAAATATTTTTCAAGCCCATGTGTTGGGCTAGATGTTTCAACACTACGTGAATGTTCGTATTTCTGAACATGAGTTATTGTAAAACTTGTGAAAATGGTGAGAAAATGAGAAATGTCTCTGAATGCAATCAAGAAGATAATACCTGGTTACTTTAATAATACGTACCTATAGAAGTTTGAAAACGACCTAACAACCTATTTTAGCATAATTTGAAATTAATATGCCTTTGGTAATTTAAATTAAAACATGTTTACGTTCTTATATGTTAAATTGTGATTAACATCCATTCACATACGAATGAAGACCTTGAAATCTACTGTCAAGCCATAGCCTTTTAGCTAAATTTGAATAAGATTTTAATATGTCAATATCTTTAATGATAATTATTATAAAATAAAATAAATGGTTTTCAATAGATTGCTGGCTGGCAATCTAATTAATGCCTACATTTTATGATTCAATGTCGATCATTCTTACAGTTAATGGATTCTACATAATGCCTTTTGTGTTAAATTCTTTACGTTATTGATCAGCAAACAATTCGCAAGTGAAAGAATGTGAGTATTGTATGAATTTATGCGTTTACTTATGTCCTCTTCTATTAATAAGGATTCATAATGACACATGCAACTCACAGTTGTGTTCTCACTTCTTTAGATCATAGTATTTAAATTTTATAGAATAGCTTGGAGTGAATACCTTCATTTCATTCAAATGTTTCCCATGGATATATTAATAGGACATGGACAAAACAGGATGAATATAATTCCTGAACATTCCCGATCAAAACAAAAATGGTTTGATAACGGACTTACCTAGAAGTTAAAATTAAGACGTCTGATGGCAGTATGATCTAGTTGTGACGCTTCATGTGAACAACCAGGCTACTCTTGTAGATGGTCGCAAAGTCGCATTGGGCACATTGATAGGGTTTGCCTGCTAAATGTGACTTCATGTGAACAACCAGGCTCTTCTTGTAGATTGTCGCAAAGTCGCAGTGGGTACATTGATAGGGTTTCACTGCTAAGTGTGACTTCATGTGAACAACCAGGCTCTTCTTGTAGATGGTCGCAAAGTCGCAGTGGGTACATTGATAGGGTTTGACTGCTAAGTGTGACTTCATGTGAACAACCAGGCTACATTTGTAGCTGGTCGCATAGTCGCAGTGGGTACATAGATAGGGTTTCACTGCTAAGTGTGACTTCATGTGAACAACCAGGCTACTCCTGTAGCTGGTCGCAAAGTAGCAGTGGGTACATCGATAGGGTTTGACTGCTAAGTGTGACTTCATGTGAACAACCAGGCTACTCCTGTAGCTGGTCGCAAAGTCGCAGTGGGTACATAGATAGGGTTTGACTGCTAAGTGTGACTTCATATGGTGAGACAGTCCGCTGTTGGTGACACTCGTGTTGGTGCAAAGTTTACAGGCATATGGCCGATCGCTCGAATGAATGCGCTGATGGGCAACAAAGTTACTCTTTTTGTGCGTTCTATATTCGCATGAAGTGCATCGGTGCAACTTCTCAGAGGAATGGATCTTCTTATGTGTGGATAAGTTGCTGCTAGAGGTAGACTTGTAGGAGCAAACATTGCAGGCGTACGGCTGCTCCCCTGAATGAGTGCGCTCGTGGTTGATGAGAGAAAACTTCTTGCCCGTTCTATACTCGCATGTACTGCATCGGTACGGCTTCTCAGAGGAATGAGTCTTTATGTTCATTGTCATGTTGTTTATCGATGTACTCGGGTATGTACAAGGTATCTTCTCATTGTACTGGTAGATTGTAGCGAACTGGTCCTGCGTATCTTCCGGTAGAGCCTTGGCAACATCAGGAGACGTCTTGAGCTCACTGTGTCTTGGAAGGTACTTCGATTCCTCATTCAATTCTAGTTTTATTTGACTTATGAACAAGTCTTGGTCGATGCTGAACTGTGACTGTTGCTCAACTCTTTCCCTTTGTTCATCAAGAGGATCATTTTCATTGCAAGATAATTGATCATTCAGTTCATGTTTTATTACATTGAACAAGTCTTGTTCGGTACTAAACAATGGTTGTTTCTTTATCGATACGTATCTTATTAATTTGAAGGACTTGACTGTGTTATCATTAAGTTCGCTGCTGATGTTTGTCTCATCTACAGGTTCTTGTGGTTCCAACTTGATGATGTAGCTGGGATCCCAGAACTGACTCGACATTGTTTCTTCCAGGCTACAACAATAGTTCAAATAAAATAAGCTACCTATACTTAATCAAAGTTTTACAATATACTTAAAATTTAAACTTAAATAGGTACCTACCTATTCTTAATTCTTATTTTCTCAATTCAGGGAGAAGGTATTGATATTCATAGCTGTAGTGACCGCTCCACTTAATTTCATAACTACGGTATTTTGTAAATACCAATACTCGTTACTAATGTACCTACTGTCTTCAGAATAAAAAATTGTTTATGAGTTCTTAAATTCATTGTTGTACAATTTAAAGTAAACTATTACATTTATTTTTTTAATATTATCGAGCGGATTTTAAACAATAATTGTTACCTTATTTTTTTTAGCTCAATTAGCTATTATTTACCGGAGCACAATATTAAAATAACTCGAAACAAACAACTAGACCCTCGATTCTTGAGATTTCATCAGAGATATCGCGATATACCTATCTGGTGGAAAACTGTCCGGATTGTACCTAATTTCTTCATAGTTAATTTGTTTAATGCCCTTACTCGAATAATTGATTTAGTTGCACAGGTAGGTATTCATTAAAACTAACAACATTTCACCAAAACTTTTGTAAGTTATTCTGAATTGTTCCAAAAAATGTCTGTATAATAATAAATGATGTTACATTCAATTCAAAGTATGAATCTAGTTTAATTTCAAATAACGTGTATCGTCATTATACTTGGTGAAACATAGAGGCACTCTCTTCATGATAATTTAGCATTTTGAAACCATTTTAGTACATTTCTTTCCATCATAGTGGAAAGTTCATTACTTATAATGATTCATTGTCAAAATGTGTCGATCATAGAATTAGTTTCCAGCAAAACATGGATGGTCCGGAGGTCTATTTTAGGTCGTTTCCCCAATTCCATTCTGATGGAATCCTGCCACGGCCATAAGGATTAACATTGCATGAAATCGATTCCATCAGAATTCGGAATTCAAAAGTTCTAGAATGGGGACCCCGGTCTTGTAACACACTGCTATAATGTAGCACGTAAAGAAAATAGTTTACGTTTCTAACACTGAATTCTAATGAAATGTAAAGAATGTACTGGAGGCCAAGTCTTGAAACTTACGCCTTCAGGACGCAAACGCTCTAGGACGTCAACAAGTCCCATTTACTGTAAGAGTGATCGACATTGAAACATTAATTTAAGCCACTTATTTGATTGTCATCCAGCAATCTATTGGAAACAATTTATTAACATTATAATTATTATTACAGATATTATACAGTCATAAAACCTTATTCAAAATTAAGCTAAACAGTTAAAGGTAGATTTCAAGGTCATCATTCTTACAGTAAATGGGACTTTATGACGTCCTAGAGCGTTTGCGTCCTGAAAGCGTAAGTTTCAAGACTTGGCCTCCAGGTAGTTACCAAAAGCAGCACCCAGACGTAAGTTACATCTGATCCTGACTGATTAGAATGTCACCAGAAGAAATCAGTTCAGGCTAAGTCGTTTCTTCGTAGATATAATTGAAACGATGACAAGTGTTGGAATACTTTCAGAACTACTACATAGTAGTTCTGAAAGTATAATTATATTGTGTTTCGTGAATCAGGGTAAAATAATCTTCATCCGAAAAATACATCAGTTCATTTGTCACAATGTAAACAAATCGGTTGCCTGGCAACTGACATCCAGACAGCCGGGAAACTCAAAAGATGTGTTTCAGAAGACCGTGAGGTTTAAAAATACGCGCGAAATAAGTATTTTTTTCCAAACAGTTGTATTTATGTGTAGAAGTTAAGTTATATGAAATAAACATATCAAGTGGCCCATACACAGTCAATTTTGTATGCCAAACTGACTTGTCAATATACTGGAACATTGATCATCAAGGCTTTTAGTGACACTTGAAAAAATTCAAACACGGAAAGAAATCCTTCATGCCAAGGTCACCTGGCCAAATATAACAAAATATTCACTTGCAGTTTTATTAGGTTTCCACATCTAAATGTGGTAGTTTCTAATACAACTCTACTTCCTTCGTTAATAACAATAGTCAAAGAGCAAAAATAGCAGCTCAAGAAGCAACGAACAAAACAACTCACTAAACTACATACGTAATTAAAAAATCCATCGTGACGCTTGAAAACATTTCTTAATGCTTGGATCATTCCATCTCGAGTCGTCAACGTCAAGTTTTGAATCTTCTAAAACAAGTTAATGGCGCAAGTAACTGAAATCAAAGCAAAGAATATGTTTAAGAAAGCCAATGTCAGTGATGAT
This sequence comes from Leuctra nigra, assembly GCA_934045905.1. NCBI lineage: Eukaryota > Metazoa > Arthropoda > Insecta > Plecoptera > Leuctridae > Leuctra > Leuctra nigra. The sequence goes on along the minus strand of OW203766.1, from coordinate 17,372,375 downwards.
GTCAGTTAGCTGTTTAAATAAGTATTTGGATGTTCATCGATATGCTTACATGTTGCAATTAAGAAACACATTCATGTATTATTATAACCATAAAAAACACTTCGTGTAAAAATACCAGCCAAGTCTCTTCAACTAAAAAAAAATATGAAATCTAAAAATTCTGCACTAAAAAGTAGTGATAACAAAAAATTAGCCAAGTCAAAACTTTATTTGAAAATCAAAAAATACTTGGCGCATCGTGTACTTAAATAGCTTGGAAGTATAAGCCAATTATAAATTATACATGAAATATATACATGATACATGAAAACGATGCGCCAAGTATTTTTTGATTTTCAAATAAAGTTTTGACTTGGCTAATTTTTTGATATCACTACTTTTCAGTGCAGAATTTTTAGATTTCATATTTTTTTTTAGTTGAAGAGACTTGGCTAATATTTTTACACGAAGTGTTTTTTATGGGGATATCACTCCTTTTTTTAGTTTATTCTAACAACTTGTGACACATATGAAATGAACAATTACTAAATTCTTTTAAAAAATCATCACCCTTTACAATTTCGTTACCACTAATGAATAGCAGCGTATGGTCCTAAATAATTGCTTTAAATGATCTTTCACGAAGAATAGCAAAGGTTTCATTCCAATCAGTCAACCCAGTTCCGAGATATGGAAACACTTCGGTTTTCAAAATGGCTGCTGAACTTTCTGCAATGCCACATAGAATTTATTTCTATAAATGATGTGTATCATTTTAAGCTTTCTGAATATGTATTTATTGTATAGGAGGGAATTATAATAATTTATACATTTGAATGACGTCATTTCCGGTCTCATAAATAGGAAAATTCTATTTGTACTGTTCATATTCCATAGAGATGGCCATCCGAATCGTTTGGCGCTAGTTTCATACCGATTTGTCTACCAGTTTTTGGGATATGACGTTATTTCCGGTTTAAAAAGGCGGCTGAAATCTCTGACCCCTTGAAGTATATTTGAAACATGATTATAATTTTATAAGCTGTCTCAAATAGTATATTTATTGCATCAAAATAAAAATTTGTGAGATTATTAAAATGTGTGACGTCATTTCCGGTTTAGGTATGAGAAACTGCAAATATTATTGATGATAATACATAAAGTTGACCGTCTAAATTGTTTTGCGCTGGTTTCGTTGAAATCTCTTTAGCCGTTATTGAGATATGATGTCACTTCCGGTTTCAAAATGGCGGCTTCCGGTTGGTTTAAAACAAGTCACATGAGACGTCAAAAGTACATACGTTACATAAATATCAAAATAATCGGATCAATCTTTGTTGCCAAAAAGCCAATCGATGTATTTCAAATTTCATTACGTCATTTCCGGTTTCTTTAACATAATGTTTAGTCTTTTGCTACTTATCATGCATATAGATGACCGTCTGGATCGTTTGGCGCAATTTTCGTTCCAATCGGTCCAGCCGTTGACGAGATTTGACGTCACTTCCGGTTTCAAAATGGCGGCATAAAACCAGTTATAGCAAAAGGCACCTCAGACGCCAAAAGTGCATATGTGGTAAAAATTTTAAATCAATCGGTTCAGCCGTTTATGCTGTGGCCTGTTTACCATATTTTAGCTCCACCCTACTACTACTACTGAGATTATTACTATGAAAACCGCCCTAAAACACTGTTTTCACGGCCCTCTAGCGCGCAAAGGGCGTAACCTATTGTTCCCAAATTTGGTATATGTTGTAGGGTGGGCCATAGCTCGAAATTAAGATATATCGCAACAATGTGAGATTTTCCAATTTTAAGATCCAGTAGGCCGAAAATGCCACTTTGATGCTTACAGTAAAAGTGGGTTTGCTCCAGCCTTTTTAAATGAGTGTGTGCGCGCGCCGTACGACTTGGCTGGCGTGGAGCGACCGCTCCACTAGATATGAAAGTCCAGCATAATAATATAGACATTTACAGATTTTCTCGATTTAGAGTTTTTGGAAACATGTCAGCTCTTATCACTTGCAATTTGACTCATGTCAACAAATAAACCTCCAGAAGTATTCTCATAAATTTCTCGGGTCACCATTAAAATATGATTGGATGAAGGCAGAGAAAGAGGTTTTTGACTTCACCGTTTAGAATCATTGAAATGTACTTCGGGCCTTCTACCTCTGAGTTACAAAGTCTAATACTTATCTCCTTTGTGACCTTCCTTGACCCTTTTTTGTTATGCCATCACAAGTTTAATAAACAAGAATACACATCTATTCATTTGTATTCTATTCTCTATTCAATACATGCCAAACTTGGCGAAAACATGTTATTGTAAATATTTTTTCAAGCCCATGTGTTGGACTTGATATTTCAACACTACGTGAATGTTCTTATTTCTGAACATGAATGATTGTAAAACATGTGAAAATGAGTGAGAAAATGAGACACGTCTCTGTATGCCATCATGACGATAACAAATGGTTACGTTAATGAAACAACATGCTAACAACCTATTTAGCGTAATTTAAAATAATGACTGAATTTAAATTAAAACATGTTTATGTTATTGAGCGAGCGTAGCGAGCGTCACCACGGTACTCTTACGGCACTTTCTCTGTGTGTTTGTTTTTTTTTTTGTTTTTTTTTGTTTTTTTGTGTTCACAGCCCAGGTCAAACGGCACAATCAATCGATCTGAAATTTTGCACATATGCTAACGTAATCTATGCGGTCCCTGGGATCGTTTTTGAATGGGCTCATGTGATTGGTTCAAATTTTAAAAAAAATATCTTTCGATTGGTTGTTGCGATCAATTTGAAATTTTGACAAGTCATAACGACCAACATTGTACCCAATCATACAAAGTTTCAGCCAAATCCTCCCATGGGTAAAAATTTAAAAAAATCTTTCATATGATTTTTGAAATTTAAACTAGAACCGTATGACCGATCAACTTAAAACTTTGCATGGTCATTGGGACTAACATTATCTGTATTTTTGACAATTTTCAGACTTATCTGTGTTTAAATCCAAAAGTTATTGACATTTTACGGACATTTTGCGTGTTTGCTGTGAAATTACTCGAAAATGTTTATCACGGCTACTTCGACTCTTTATAGTTCCAAGGTAGTTAGAGCAGAAACTTTCAATCGTATGAAACTGATATGACCATTCAACAGATCGTCTAATATTGTGTAAGTACACACACTTTTATCAGTAATTTTCCCGGGGTCCTATTCTATAACATTAGCATTCCCGATTCTGCGGGATATGAGTGGTCCCAGGTATATTTTTTTTAAATAGATCCTATGATTTTTGAATATTAACAAGAAACATTTTAATCATAAAGGTTCAAATTATTACAACCAACTATTGGAAACCTGGTATTCAATTTAAAAGCCACACATATCGTCTAATTACTAGCCAGAGTAATGTTATGTTCGATGAGTCATGGAGGTCTTTGTTGACTCCTGACATCAATAAAATGCTTCGTAATTAATACATCTGTGATATAATGTGTACCTGACTCATTACCTTTAGTTATTAGGACGTAATGTACTTTTAGTTTTTGACAGAGGTGAGTCATTGTGTAGCGGTTTTTTGATGAAAAGGGGGAAAGCTGGCGAATGTCGTCAGTTGACTGATGAAGATGATAGAATAATCATCGAAATATTGTTTTAATGTGTGGCTTTTAAATTGAATACCAGGTTTCCAATAGTTGGTTGTAATAATTAGTATACTAAGTGGTATATAATCTCTTCTTGTTTTTAATAACATAAAGGTTCAATTTGCATGGTTATTGGGACTAATACTACAGGTATATTTGGAGATTTTCATACCAGTCTGTGACGAAATTAAAGAATTATTGGCTTTTAATCACATTTTCAATAGACAGAATTTCGGTTCGATGTGTTGCGCATATCCGTGCTCGCTCATCAACGCGTTACACAGAGCGTTTTCCTAGTTTTATGATTTATTATGATTAAAATCCGTTCACCGTAAGAATGATGCCCTTGCAATCTGCTGTCAGCCTTAGCCATTTGGATTCATTTTGAATAGGATTTTAATAAATGTAAAATATCTTTAATGATAATTATAATGTAAATAAATTGTTTTCATTAGCTTGCTGGATTGCATCTAATAAACATGTACCTACATTACACTTTATATTGATTGCTACACTTTATGTTTCAAGGTCGATCATTCTTACAGTGAATGGATTCTATTTCTACATAATGCCTTTTGTGTTTCATTCTTTACGTGATTGGTCAGCAAAAACTTCGCAATTAGGGACTAAGTAAAACATTTTAAAGTAAGTGACTTTGGAAGAATGTTAGTATTGTATTAATTTATGTGTTTACTTATGTCCAGTACTATTAAGGATTCACAATGACACATGCAACTCACAGTTGTGTTCTAGCTTCTTTAGATCGTAGTATTTTAATTTTATAGAATAGCTGGAGGCTATTCTTTAAAACTAACACAAGTTACCATTACCAATGGATAAAAGTATTGATTAACATCAAAAAACATGGAGAACATAATTTCTGAACATTTCACAAAGCTGAAATGGTTTGATAACGGATGGACTAACCTAGAAGGTAATATTTAGGCGCCGGTTCTGACAGAATGATTTAGTTGTGACGCTTCATATGAACAGCCAGATTACCCTTGTATCTGCTCGCAAAGGCACAGTGGGCACATTGATAGGGTTTCACTGCTAAGTGTGACTTCATGTGGTGAATCAGACCGCTGTTGGTGACACTCGTGTAGGTGCAAAGTTTACAGGCATAGGGTCGCTCGCTAGAATGAGTGCGCAGATGGGCAACGAGGTTGTCATTGTTGTACGATCTATATTTGCATGAAGTGCATCGGTACGGCTTCTCAGAGCAATGAGTCTTCTTGTGTGTGTATAAGTTGTTGCTACTCGAAGTCTTGTAGGAGCAAACATGGCAGGCGTAAGGCTGTTCGCCTGAATGCCTTCGCTGGTGGTTAATTAGACAACTCTTCCAGTGCGTTCTATATTCGCATGTACTGCATCGGTGTGTTTTCTCAGAGGTGTGAATCTTCATATGTTTGTTATAGTTGCCTCTATTAGAATACTTGTAGGAGCAAACATTGCAGGCGTACGGCTGATCGCCCGAATGCCTGCGCTGGTGGGCAATGAGACAACTTTTCCAGTGCGTTCTATATTCGCATTTACTGCATCGGTGCGGTTTCTCAGAGGAGTGAATCTTTATATGACTGTTAAAGTTGCCTCTATTAAAAGACTTGTAGGAGCAAACATGGCAGGCGTAAGGCTGTTCGCCTGAATGCCTTCGCTGGTGGTTAATTAGACAACTCTTCCAGTGCGTTCTATATTCGCATGTACTGCATCGGTGTGTTTTCTCAGAGGTGTGAATCTTCATATGTTTGTTATAGTTGCCTCTATTAGAATACTTGTAGGAGCAAACATTGCAGGCGTACGGCTGATCGCCCGAATGCCTGCGCTGGTGGGCAATGAGACAACTTTTCCAGTGCGTTCTATATTCGCATTTACTACATCGGTGCGGTTTCTCAGAGGAGTGAATCTTTATATGACTGTTAAAGTTGCCTCTATTAGAAGACTTGTATAAGCAAAATTTGCAGGCGTAAGGCTGCTCGCCTGAATGAGTGCGCTCGTGGGTGATGAGGCAACTTTTCCAGCGTGTTCTATACTCGCATGTAGAGCATCGGTGCGGCTTCTCAAAAGAATGGGTCTTTTTATGTTTGGATAAGTTGCTGCTAGAGGTAGTCATGTAGGAGCAAACATTGCAGGCGTACGGCTGCTCGACCGAATGAGTGCGCTGGTGGACAATAAGACTATTTTTCCAGTGCGTTCTATACTCGCATGTACTGCATCGGTACGGCTTCTCCGAGGAATGATTCTTTATGTTCATTTTCATGCTTTTTCTTGATGTACTCGGATATGTACAAGGTATCTTCTCATTGTGCAGGTAGATTGTAGCGAGCTGGTCCTGCTTATCTTCCGGTAGAGCCTTGGCAGCATCAGGAGAAGTCTTGAGCTCACAGTGTTTTGGAAGGTACTTCGATTCCTCATTCAATTCAAGTTTTATTTGACTTATGAACAAGTCTTGTTCGCCACTGAACAGTGGTTTTTGTTCAACTCTTTCCCTTTGTTCATCAGGAGGATCACTTTCATTGCAAGAGATTTGATCATTCAGTTCATGTTTTATTTGTCTATTGAACAAGTCTTGGTCGGTGCTGAACAGTGGTTTTCGTTTAACTCTTTGTCTTTGTTCATCAGGAGGATCACTTTCATTGCAAGAGATTTGATCATTCTGTTCATGTTTTATTTGTCTATTGAACAAGTCTTGTTCGGTACTAAACAATGGTTCTTTCTTTATCGATACGTATCTTATTAATTTGAAGGACTTGACTGTGTAAACATTAAGTTCGCTGCTGATGTTTGTCTCATCTTCAGGTTCTTGTGGTTCCAACTTGATGATGTAGCTGGAATCCCAGAACTGACTCGACATTGTTTCTTCCAGGCTACAACAATAGTAGAAATAATAAGCTACTTTATCATAGTTAGACAATACTTAAAATTTAAAATTAAATAGGTATTCTAAATTCGCATTTTCTCAATTCAGGATAAAGGTATTGATATTTCAAGCTGTAGCGACTGCTCCACTAAATTGCATAACTACGGTATATTGTTAAAGAAGTCATACCAATACACTTCACTAATGTACACTCCCCCAAATAATAAACGGTACGTGGTACAAAACGTATTGGCTGCTGGGCCGGTTCCTTGACAATCAATCCTTGTTATTATCAATGAAACCAGAGCTCACCTAAAAGAGTTAGATAATGCGTTAGCACTGACTTCATGGGATGATGCCATCAGACCTTAATCAGTCAATTCATTTTCTTTCGAGTACCGTTTATTATTTGGGGGAGTGTACGTTCCTACTGTCTTCAGAATAAAAATTTGTTATACGAATTCTTAAATGCATTGTTGTATTATTAAAAGATAGATAGATATTTATGGTTTATGGAGGTCAACAGCGAAGTTATCAGCATTAAATTAACAGTATACTGAAAAGTAACATTAAAAGTATACAATTACACGAATTTTTGAATAGATCTTATCGAGAGGATTTTAAGCAATGATAAGTTATCATTTTTAGCTCAAATGGCTATTATTTACCAGAGCACAGTATTAAAATAACTCTAAGCAAACAATTAGTAGGTAAGTAACATTTTTAAAGGGTGGTGCACATTCTTAGTATTCCAATCTATTAGTTATTTCCATTCCTTGTGGGTTACAGTCAGATCCCATTTGCATGTCTATCTACAATAATGCGAATTTCACGATATGTACCTACATAAATAAATTTCTTACCTAATTTTGTTTAATGCCCTTTCTCGAATAATTGATTTAGTTGCAAAGATTCATTAAAATTAACAACATTTCATAAAAAGTTTTGACAGTTATTCTGAATTGCTTAAAGATGTCGGTATAAATAATAAATGATGTCACATTCAAAGTATGAATCTAAATTAATTTCAAATAACGTGTATCGTCATTATTCTTTGTGAAATATAGAGGAACTCTCTTTAAAATAATTTTGAAAACATTTTAGTACCTACACTTTGGTCCACCGCGTAGAGAAACTTACTTCAATTGAGGGGTGAATATGTAGACAAATAACTACTAAAAAGTCGACCCTTGGTCAATAAAACGGCCTTGATGGTAGCGCTAAGTACGCTAGCGGCGATGCCGGAACTAATTTTCACATTCATTTTCTCTACTAAGTGACAGTCAATGGCGCGAGCTGTCAAATGTCATATTTTAGTTTATTTCCTTTTTGTTGAGCAATAACTTAAGTAAGTGAAAATGATTGATGTAGGTATATGTTAATTTTTACATAGTAAATTAAACACACTTTAACTCTTATATCAACCCGTTTTATTTCATCTAATCTTTATCAAAGATGTTCTAAATCGTAATTTGTTCTTTTGATTTTGAACATACTCGGCAAAATAAAATTCCTATCTTGTTTCACTTTCTCTCCAACCATGGCACTTTGCCTAAGTGCCGAATGGACGTAGCCCATATTGGTCTCTACGCCTTGCCTGATTTAGCATTAAAGTTTGTATCAAAATTTTAGCTCATCTGTCCTCACCTATACCTAACGAGGAAAACGCTCAGTGTAACACGTTGATGAGCGAGCACGGGTACGTGCAAATTCTCGAACCGGAAATGCGCACACAAGGCACAGAAAACACATACATCCATATTGAATTGAAATATGGTATCAACTTAAAAGTATATGCTTTTCATCGAAACTTTAAAATAGCATAAGCACCTGGTTCATAAAGCAAATCAGAATCAATTCAATTGGCACTGGAAAACATTCATTTCGATACTTCCATTTCTGACAGATATTATTTCAATACGTTCATACGTTCTTAACTGATTGGGATGAAATTTTGTAAAATAAAAGACAATATTGGTCTTAATGATCATGCAAAATATGAGTTTGATCAGAATTATCGAAGACAGTTTTTATTTTTCAGCCTATCAGGAGATATTTATTTAAATTTTAGCCAATTAATGGATTTCAAAAAAATTTGGGGTCAGCAACGCCCAGAGAATGACCAAACATGTGTGCAAAATTTCAGCTCGATCGAAGAAAAACTGTGACCCGTATAGCCTAAGTAACAGAAAAAAAACACACAAAAAAAAACAGAGGTCCATGCCAAAAGAGCCAAAAGGAGACGCTCGCTTCGCTCGCTCAACTTAGAAGGAAGTGTGAAGTAAGGTTCTCTACGCGGTGTTTGGTCGATCAAAGTGGAAATTTCATTACTCACAATGAGTCATTGTCAAAATGTGTCGATCATAGAAGTAAGTAGTTTCCAGCAAAACATTGATGGCTTGGAGATCTATTCTATGTCGTTTTCCCAATTCCATTCTGATGGAATCCGGCCACGGCCATAAGGATTAACATTGCATGAAATGAAATCGAATTCCGTCAGAATTAGGTATTCAAAAGTTCTAGAATTACAACTGCATTGCTGTCGCCTAGCAATTTCTTCCATAAGATTTAACATTGAAATAATTGCTAAGCAACCGCAATGCAGTTGTAGAATCAGGGCCCGGTCTTGTAACAAACTGGTATAATGTAGCACATAAAGTAAATAGTTTACGTATCTAACAACAAATTGTTAATGAAATATAAAGAATGTACAGGTAGTTACCAAAAGCAGCACCCAGACGTAAGTTACAATTGATCCTGACTGATTAGAATGTCACCAGAAGAAATCAGTTCAGGCTATGTCGTTTCTTCGTAGATAATGATTGAAACGATGACAAGTTATGGAATACCTTCAGAATAGTCTATTATGAATATAATTATATTTGCAAACTAATTAATCCAGTTTCGTAAATCTGGGCAAAATAATCTTCGTCCGAAAAAGACATATGTTCATTTGTCACAAGTAAACAAATCTGTTGCCTGGCAAGTGACATCCAGTCAGCCGGGAAACTCAAAAGATGAGTTTTAGAAGAACGTGACGTTTAAAAATACGCACGAAATAAGCATTTTTCCAAACAGTTGTAATAAAAATATGAAATAAACATATCAAGTGGCTAATACACAGTCAATCTTGCATGCCAAACTTACTTGACAAGACTAAAACTTTGATCATCACGGCTTTTAGTGACACTTGAAGAAATTCAAATACTTCATTCCAAGGTCACCTGGCTAAAATATATCAAAATATTCACTTGCAGTTTTATTGGGTTTGCACATCCAAATGAGGTAGTTTCTTATACCACTTTACTTTCTCGTTAATAACAATTATAGTCAAATGGAATTTCACTAGCAGCTAAAGAAGCATCACACAAAACTACTCACTAAACTACATTAGTAAATATAAAATCCATCGTGACGCTTGAAAACATTTCTTGATGCTTGGATCCTTCCATCTCCAGTCGCCAACGTCAAGTTCTGAAGGTCAAGACAAGTTGATGGCGCAAAGTAACTGAAATACAAAGCAAGAACTATGTTTAAAAATCTCATGTCATGTTTCAATCAGTATTGAATAGTTCATCAATATGCTGATATGTTGCAATAAAGAAACACATTCATGTATTAATATGTGAAAGTTCAGTATATTAAAAATAATACTGACATTTACAGATTTTCTCGATTTAGAGTTGTACACTTTTGGAAACATGTCTATCATCATTGACTCAAGACATCAATTGTACAGTGAGATTCAGAAGAAAGCGGTCGTAATGCCCCTGTGCCAGGCAGTGTGCACAGGGGCACTGCGACCGCTTTCTTCTATGGTATTACTTTATGCGTTTATTTACGTCCACTAAATTATAAAAGATTCACAATGACATATGCAAATCACAGCTGTGTTCTAACTTCTTTAGATCGTAGTATTTAAATTTATAGAAATGCTGGAGGGAATACCTTCATTTCATCAAAATGTTACCAACATGGAGAATATAATTTCTGAATATTTCAGATCAAAGCTGAAATGGGTTGATAACGGACTTACCTAGAAGTTAAAATTAAGACGTCTGATGGCAGTATGATCTAGTTGTGATGCTTCATGTGAACAACCAGGCTCTTGTTGTAGATGGTCGCAAAGTCGCATTGGGCACATTGATAGGGTTTTACAGCTAAATGTGACTTCATGTGAACAACCAGGCAACTCTTGTATATGGTCGCATAGTCGCAGAGGGCACATTGATAGGGTTTGACTGCTAGGTGTGACTTCTTGTGAACAAACAGGTTCCACTTGTAGCTGGTCGCAAAGTCGCAGTGGGTACATTGATAGGGTTTGACTGCTAAGTGTGACTTCATGTGAACAACCAGGCTACTCTTGTATCTGCTCGCAAAGGCGCAGTGGGCACATTGATGGGGTTTGACTGCTAAGTGTAACTTCATATGGTGAAAAAGCCCGCTGTTGGTAACACTAGTGTAGGTGCAAAGTTTACATGCATATGACCGTTTGCTAGAATGAGTGCGCTGGTGGGCAACGAGGTAGCTCTTGTAGTGCGCTCTATATTCGCATGATGTGCATCGGTGAAGCTTCTCAGATGAATGGATCTTCTTATGTGCGGATAAGTTGTTGCTAGAGGTAGTCTTGTAGGTGCAAACATTGCAGGCGTACGGCTGCTCGCCCGAATGTCTGCGCTGGTGGTTAATTAGACAACTCTTCCAGTGCGTTCTATATTCGCATGTACTGCATCGGTACGGCTTCTCTGAGGAATGCGTCTTCATGTTCATTGTCAGGTTGTTTCTCGATGTACTCGGATATGTACAAGGTATCTTCTCATTGTGCAGGTAGATTGTAGCGAACTGGTCCTGCGTATCTTCCGGTAGAGCCCTGGCAACATCAGGAGACGTCTTGAGCTCACTGTGTCTTGGAAGGTACTTCGATTCCTCATTCAATTCGGGTTTTATTTTACTAATGAACAAGTCTTGTTCGCCACTGAACAGTGGTTTTTGTTCAACTCTTTGTGTTTGTTCAACAAGGGGATCATTTTCATTGCAAGATAATTGATCATTGAGTTCATGTTTTATATGTGTATTGAAAAAGTCTTGTTCGTTGCTGAACAGTGGTTTTGGTTCAACTCTTTGTGTTTGCTCAACAAGGGGATCATTTTCATTGCAAGATAATTGATCATTGAGTTCATGTTTTATATGTGTATTGAAAAAGTCTTGTTCGCCACTGAACAGTGGTTTTGGTTCAACTCTTTGTGTTTGTTCAACAAGGGGATCATTTTCATTGCAAGATAATTGATCATTGAGTTCATGTTTTATATGTGTATTGAAAAAGTCTTGTTCGTTGCTGAACAGTGGTTTTGGTTCAACTCTTTGTGTTTGCTCAACAAGGGGATCATTTTCATTGCAAGATAATTGATCATTCAGTTCATGTTTTATATGTGTATTGAAAAAGTCTTGTTCGTTGCTGAACAGTGGTTTTGGTTCAACTCTTTGTGTTTGTTCAACAAGAGGATCATTTTCATTGCAAGATAATTGATCATTGAGTTCATGTTTTATATGTGTATTGAAAAAGTCTTGTTCGTTGCTGAACAGTGGTTTTGGTTCAACTCTTTGTGTTTGCTCAACAAGGGGATCATTTTCATTGCAAGATAATTGATCATTGAGTTCATGTTTTATATGTGTATTGAAAAAGTCTTGTTCGTTGCTGAACAGTGGTTTTGGTTCAACTCTTTGTGTTTGTTCAACAAGAGGATCACTTTCATTGCAAGAGAATTGATCATTCGGTTCATGTTTTATTTGTGTATTTAACAAGTCGGTATTGAACAGTGGTTCTTTCTTTATCGATACGAATCTCACTAATTCAAAGGACTTGACTGTGTTATCATTAAGTTCGCTGCTGATGTTTGTCTCATCTACAGGTTCTTGTGGTTCCAACTTGATGATGTAGCTGGGATCCCAGAACTGACTCGACATTGTTTCTTCCAGGCTACAACAATAGTTCAAATGAAATAAGCTACTTTTTAAAAGTTTGGCAATAGCAAATAGGTATACCTACTTAAAATTTTAAAATTAACTATTCTATATTCGCATTTTCTCAATTCTTGATAAATGTTTTGATATTGAAAGACTCGGTCTGGTTTTCTAATTAAGCGAATTTTTGAAAACGCTCCGTCGCTCGTCCGTCGCTAGCACGGATCGTTTTTGTTCCCGACAAATGCTGACCACAAAGTAGGAGCAAAGTTATGGCAGTAAGCGATGAAAATGTAGATAAAGGCTCAATACTACATGTCACCTCTGGCTTGCTTTTTCGATATTCATCACCGTTTGCAAATATGGCAGATTATATTTTGTATTTCGCTCTCAAATAGCTCCAAATACCGAGCGTTGGCGGGAAAAGATATAGAAAACAATACTACTACATACATTGTATATGTACATTCTTTCATTCTAGTTTCAGATTGTACTACTTAATATAAAACGATCAATACTTGACATCTCTAATTTTTAACACTGTCAAGATAAAAGTGTTATATAAATAAGATATTTTTAACACGGATAAAAATGTTAAAAATAAGATATGTCAATATTATTTAGAATTGAATGTATTAGGTAAATGTGTAAAAGAAAAATTTCACTAGCATAACGTAAGTGATGTCGGTACTTATTTACACGTTGTAATTCAACAGGTGTATACTGAAATACAAATTGCTAAATATAATATCAATCAACCAATGGGCCAATTACCATAAGTTTAATCTTCAGTATAGTTAAAAGCCCCTCAAGCCAGGACGATGGCTTCACAACAGTCCAAGGTAGGAGACGTAAGGGAACTAGCAGGACTTATATTGTTGGAACTGGCAAGAGTAGTGAAGAAGATGTTCTCAGACCTGTTCATCGTAATGTGTACTTCCACATTAGCCGCATAGCAAAGAACATCACGCAAGCCGATGTGAAGGAGTACTTAGTGAAGAAGTACAAAAGTAACGAGTTTGAGTGTGAGCAGCTGCAAAACAGAAGTGAATCATTCAATTCCTTCAAAGTCACGGCAAACCACATACTCCTAGCCAGCATGAATGATCCAGCCTCATGGCCAGCAGGTGTAATGGTCCGGCGGTTTTTTCGCGAGAGGACGAGGGAGACTCCACCATCATGAGAAGCAAAGAACATGGAACGACCAGACGCTTCAAAGTACTGCTGGTTAATTGTAGAAGTTTGAATAATAAACAACTTCTGTTTCAAGATCTTATAGAACTTCATATGCCTGATATTGTCATAGCTACAGAAACCTGGCTAACGCCAGATCATCATGACAACGAAATATTTCCTGTATCAGAGTATCAAGTATTCAGACGGGATAGAGGGAGCCGGGGTGGTGGAATAGCCATATGTGTGAAAAAGGAACTCTCAGCCCACATTAATTCATCAAGTGCTACAGCTGAACAACTCTGTGTGACAGTTATTCTACAGGACAATATAAAAGTTCAGGTGATTGGTGCTTATAATCCCAACAGGAATGACTATACCTTGATGGAGGAACTTCATACAACTCTATTAGACTTAAAGTGCAACACTGACTCGACGGCTCACACAGTCATAGGAGGAGATCTAAACCTCCCTGATGTTGAGTGGGACAGTGATAACCCAAGTGGGCAAAATCATGCGCAGTTACTTGTAAATTCATTGCAAAGTAATTTTAATATTATACAAACTGTTAAGGAGGGCACGAGGACCAAAACAGATGGAAGTTCTAATATTCTGGATGTTATCCTTGTTCAACCACCTGAAATATGGTGGGACACAGAAGTTGTCCCAGGTATTAGTGACCACGACGCAGTCATCCTTGAACTCACCCCATTGCACACGATTCCCAAGATGGAGCCCTTAACATCATGGCAGTACAAGAAAGCTGACCGACGTGGCCTTGGAGAGTTCCTGAGATGCAATTTTCTTGCTTGGAAATCAGATAATATTACGATAAATGAAAAATGGGAGTCGTTTAAGAAAATCATCATGCAAGCAAGAGACAAGTTCATTCCGCACAGAGTAATTAAGAAGAACAGTGATCACATCTACTATAATGATAAAGTGAAACATCTGAAGAAAGAAGTTCAGAGAGCCTACTCACATCGCAAGCGGTCCCATGCTGACAAGGCACGTTTCAAGACCCTTTCAAACAAGTTGATTGAAGCCAAGAGATTCTGCTATGACAAATATATGGCTAACTTATTGATGGAAGATGGAGCCCCAAGAACGAATTGGAAGAGGTTTTACAGCTACATCAATAGCAAAAAATGCAGCTCAAGATCGATACCAGCAATAAAACTGAACAATAAGATACTAACAACAAATCTAGACAAAGCCAACGCTCTCAACGACTTTTATGGAAATGTTTTCTCAACGAAGAACCATAGAGCTCCTTCCATTGTTGGAGATAATTCGAATCCCCTGGTGATTAGTACTCATGGAATATGGGATGTTATTAAAAATCTAAAACCTGGAACTACTGCTGGTCCAGACGGTATCACAGGAGATCTACTAAAAACTGCAGGATCGGCAGGACTAGACTATCTACATATAATTTTTTCACAATCGATAGAAGAAAGCACCCTACCCACCGATTGGACAATGGCAATTGTCTCGCCAATACACAAGGGTGGTAGTAAGAGCTCCGTTTCCAACTATAGGCCTATAAGTCTAACTTGTATTCCATGTAAAATACTTGAGAAGATAATTGAAAAACAAATCAGGCAAATCCTAGACGAAACTCAATTCTTCACAAGAAGTCAATTTGGCTTCCGACCTCACTACTCTTGTGAGGCTAGTCTCGTGGGTCTTACACAAGACCTAGTTCAAGAAGTGGACTTCAGAGCAAAGCAAGTTGATGCCATCCTAATAGATTTTGCCAAAGCATTTGATTTAGTGCCACATGACCTCCTTATGGAAAAGATATCCCAACTAAATCTTAACAAGGAGGTCATTAAGTGGATATGGAGCTTTCTAAATAACAGAAAGCAAGTAGTAAGGATTGAAGGAGAAATCTCCCTGCCAATTACAGTGACATCAGGAGTACCCCAGGGAAGTGTTCTCGGTCCACTCCTCTTCTTGATCTTTATGAACGATCTTCCACAGTGTATCTTGCACTCCAAATTGCGGCTGTTCGCAGACGACTGTATAATCTACAGGACTGTCAACAACACCAATGACTGCGGGCAGCTCCAGGAAGACCTCGAAGAACTAGCCAAGTGGGTGGACCTGAATCAGATGCGAATCAACATCGATAAGACCATCAAGATGTCATTCAGCACTAGGAAAACACGGATACAGTACCAGTACCAGCTTGGGAACCTACCAATTGATCCCACAAAGGATGCTAAGTACCTTGGAGTGTGGCTGTCTGATGACCTGAAGTGGAATAACCACATTGATGTAACTTCAAAGAAGGCATCCAAATCACTGCAGTTCGTCATGAGGAACCTCAAAGGTGCAGCAAAGAAGGCAAAGGAACTGGCATATCTCACCCTTGTTCGTCCACAGATGGAATATTGTGCCAGTGTGTGGAGTCCATATACCATGGTGAATAAACACCAGCTGGATATGGTACAGAGGAGGGCTGCACGGTATGTTGAGAGTTCATTCGGAAACTCTCCTGGCCCCACTGAACTCATAAAATCACTGAAGTGGGAGTCTCTGGAAGACCGGCGAGACGCATCCAGAGCTATCGCTATATACAGGGCTTACTGCCATGAAGAGGCTTGGGAGGAGCTAGGTGAGCTACTGCAGAGACCGAATTACACCGCGAGAGGAGACCACACCGAGAAAATTCGTCTGTTGCAGCCGCGAACAGACACTGGCAAGTTCTCTCTCGCAGCGCATGGGATCAGATTGTGGAACAACCTGCCTGCCAGCGTCGTGGAGCCACTTCCCCAGAACAATAAAGAATTGAGGAAGAGGATGAAGTCCATTATTCCGACATGAACTTATAAAACTACAACAACCGACGAATAAGTGCACTTAAGAACATTGACTATTATTAATAATTGAAACATGTATAGTAGCATTAGTCAAAGTTGTATCAATCAATAAATAATAATAATAAATATTGCCATTACAGCTACAGCTTAAAAAACTGGCTGAGGGAGTCCAAATAAACCCCGAAAGAAAATTGTGGTACACAACGGTAATTCGAGAAAACAAGGAACTCGACTGACCTCTGGTGGATTCTTTGGTACTAGAGATAGGGTGTATAATGGAGGATATAAGGGGAATATTTATATAAATAAATTATATTATATTTGCTTTAAGTTGTTTGTTATGGCTGAGAAAGTAAACTTGTAACTAAATTACATTTTCAATTGTTTCTCCTTTTTCACTGCCCTATGGAAGCACGAACTTCTAAATAAAAAGGTGCATCTAAAAAGTTTCTTGTCAGAAGTGGCTCCATCACGTATCGCTTATTTTTTGTTCGAATACACCGAATTTTCTGAAGTGTAGTTTAAGCTAACTGTAGCTTAAACTAATGGTTATACCGACCCTAAGGTCTAAAAGTGTCCAAAAGTTTTCTTCAAAAGTATGGTGACTAAATGTTGATGACGTATTTAAAAACTGTTTATAGTGCCGGCATTTCAATGCTCTGCTTAATTTTAATTGTTAATTAGTACTAGAATCCTAGAATAACTACTAAACTAAAGCTACTTAGGGACAGTCTTTCAATACTCTGCTAACTTTTAAACGGCTGATTGGGACTGTATTGTCATGGGAACAACCAATTAAAAGACAAAGTTTTGTAGTTACTAACTGTTTACAGCTAAAGTTCGTTCACGATAAGAATATCACTGACGTTTTTGTCGATCACGTCGTTCATTGGTCGGTCACTTGAACACTGCTCTGTCAATGGCAAGACTTTCTTCTTTGTATTATTGAAATTGTATAAATTATGTCAAATACACAATTTTTAATAGTAGTAAATATTATAAAAATTCAATAAAATTGATTTATTTTTATCTACAGCCGTATTATACACATTTTTTGATTATTATATTGATATTTACAAGTTTAGGTATACGTTCACTTGACTACGGTAGTACACGCCGCCATTACGGCTTGCAATTCTAATCGTGAATGAACTTTAATTGAGACTTTCGTAGAGTATTGAAAGACAGACCCTTAGTGCCTAGTATCTGTTAAATTATCAAGGTAGGTAGATACTGATTTAACAGATCATTGAAAAATCGGCTCTAAGTCTGATATGGATGATTTGTATTGACACAAAAAGTCTTAGGTTCCTCTAAAAGACTGTAGCGAAGATAATGGGACGCTCGTGGTTATTCAAAGTGCTTTTGATAATACTACAACACTAAGTATGATTTAACCCTACAAGTGCCAAGGCTAAAAAGTGTCTCGTCTCCAGCCCTATTTAGCAGAAATGTGGACATAATTGGGAAAATTAATTTGAAGTTGAAATAATTGTTCAACGATATTGGAATCGCGATTAAAAGTTTCAAAAGACTCTGAAGAATCATATGAGTGCATGATTTTTTTTCAAAATATCAATTGATTAAAAATATATTTTATCATAAAATTGTATTTCAAATAAAAAAGGATTTAGCCAATTTATTTGTACAAAATAATCACTATGGACCATAATCGTTTTGATGAAAATACATATTATTAACAATGCTGAGAAATACCAAAAACCAAAAAAATAATCTTAACAATAATTATCTGCAATAGAAAAAGATACGTCGATTTCAGTTGATGCGCATGCGCAATTGCACCTTCTTTATGAATCCTGTTTCTCGGCCTTCTAAAGTAATTTTATCGACTGATCCAGCTCAACAACTGACCACCAACAAAATACTCTGTGCGACCTAAAATAAAATGTAGGGCCCAAATTTTCGTCGAAGTGTCGAAAAAATCGACAGTGGCACTTGGAGAGTTAAAACATATCGAGGACTAACTGAGATTACCTCCGATGTCCTATAAACGTAAAATTAACAGTAGGTTCACTCAACAAATCAGAAAACGGTACTTGAACGAAACGGATTGGTTGCTGGTGAGGTCCCTTGACATCATCCTCATCCTTTTCCTTAGACTTCATCGGATGATGCTATCACATTTTTTCAGCCAATCTATTTGTTTCAAGTATACCTAACGTTTTATCTACCTAGTAGCCTACTTTGTTTTGAGGTCGCAGTATTTTTGATGAACCACGCCAATTACCCTTTCCAGCCGCATAACATGAGGATTCATACAGCCTCATGCTCAAAATAATTTCCAGATTTATCGACGCAAGTGACCAGAGTCTACTGGATTCTGTCCATAAGATTATTAGCTCACGGTCTTGTGGTGTTGAGGACTGACACCCGCAAATATCTACTTGCGGACGCAACTTCTTTTGAGCATGAGGCTGATAGGGGACATTCCTCAATTTTAATAAAGTATAAGTAGGTATATTTACCATGCAGCTCTGTATAGAATATCGTCAGAGGAAGAAAGTGGATGGATTGAATTTCTTGCGTATAGGTAATGGTAATTAACAGAGAAGATCGTGTTTAATTCTTCCAAAATAGATTACCCAGCTAGTTATTACTTATTGGTACATGAAACTGGATAAAACGAGTAAACGATGCACTGGCCTCCAAAGAAGAAAATCTCACTAAATCTGTTCTGAAGGTAAACAAATGAAATCTGTTGCGTAGCAACCGTCATCTAGAAAGCTGTGAACAATGAAACTCAAACTGCGTTTAGAAGGCGGTGCTATTTAAAAATAAGCGCGAAATAGCCCAGTAATTAAAAGCAAAAAAAGAGCTGAACCCACCACTAATTGCAACAGAAGGTTTCAATACATGAATCGATTCATAAAAATGCCCTCTACAACATATCCAAAATCCTCCCGAATCCGAGTGCCGGAAGTACTTTTTAATCACTTTTTAAGTTAATTTCCCATGCTAATTCCAATCTTCCAATTTTTTTTAATGTTACTCCGATTTTGACGAAACTTGGCAGAATTGTTCACCATCCTAAATGAACACAAATAGCTCTCTTAAAATTTTCCTCTAAATCTCATCGTTTGGGAAATATGGAGCTCGCAAAACGTCAAATTACACTCAAAGTGGCATTTAATTACGTCAAAACTGACTAAAATATTACTTTTCAATGGGCCATATTTCCCAAACGATGAGATTTAGAGGAAAATGCTATGAGAGCTATCGTCGAAAACTGACCAAAATATTACTTTTCAATGGGCCATATTTCCCAAACGATGAGATTTAGAGGTAAATGCTATGAGAGCTATTTGTGTTCATTTAGGATGGTGAACAATTCTGCCAAGTTTCATCAAAATCGGAGTAACATTATACAATAATTTTTTTGGAAGACTGAATTAACATGGGAAATTAACTTAAAAAGTGATTAAAAAGTACTTCCGGCACTCGGATTCGGGAGGATTTTGGATATGTTGTAGAGGGCATATTTCTGAATCGATTCATGTATTGAAACCTTCTGTTGCAATTAGTGGTGGGTATAATCACAAAATTACTGGACTAAAACATGTTTTGTGGAGTTGAGAAATTGGCAAAAATTTTGAAACTACATATTTTTGTATATATTTAAAAAAATACCCATACAATATTTATACATTGTCTGCAAGCATGGAAGTCAATACGTTATATTATTATTATATTGTATTGAGCTGTTTTAATGTATATAAAGGTTCCGTGAAGGTTACATATTCATCCATGGTTACATTCAATTCTAGATTTAAGATTGTGCCATTGCCTAATTGGCAAAGATTTATTTGTTGAAATAACGGCTGATATCGAAAGAATATATCATTTTGATTGGCTTGTTCCATGGAACACAGTACTTATAAGTCCGAAACTTTTAAAATTGCTTCGAAAAGACTTAAAATATTATAAAATTCTCGTGGCTCTGCGCCCCGAACCCCTCCCACATTTTGCCTACATTGCTTTTCTGAGGGACGCCCATGTGACAGCGATACTCGAATTCCAGTCACAAGTTGTGTTTATCTTTTGTTTAATGATATTTTAAAAAACACCTATGTCTATTGGATGTTGTAGCTCTGTGTCAGTGTAATCAATGTATTTTCCACTCTTTTCTTGCCAAATTCAGACACTACGCCATTTTTAATGTAGCTCTTGTACCACCATTCAAAATATAGCTAGTCTATTTATCCCTTTTCGATAACAATGAATTTTAATTGTTGAATTTAGTAACGCATATATTCTTCCTTGTCGTATGACTTTTAGTGTACACATTAGTGTAGTATATCTCTAGTGTTAATTAGTGTATTATATTGTAAGTTTTAAAATTAGTTTGTAGCCCAGCAGACAAGCCGGCCTACTGGTTCAGCCTAATGGTTTAACACGTGATTTGAAAAAAATCTTTGAGGTTTAAATGTGCTAACAGAATATTTGTACACGTTTTTGTATGCTGGAAATTGTATTAGCGCGTAACAACCAATATTACTACGTCAGTATTTGTATTAGTGGACATGGCATTGGCTAGTGATGACGTTGCAGATTCTGGATATGGACCATGTTTAATCGACAAACCATGTGAAATCGCCGTGCGGTTGCAGCCAGCCTCTGGGAAATCAGTCATCGGGTTCGAACTATAATATTCAACATCGATTCCAAGAGAATTGAACTGAAAAGCGAAATCGCATTTCTTTTCCGAGAAAACGTAAGAAAATTTGATTCGAAGATCAAAGGATAAAAACTGTTCTGTACAATTGCCTCTGTTCTTCTCCGAATATCCGTCCACAATAAAAAACCAGCCTCTCGTATCGTTCATTGTTTCAGAGGATCGAAAATAATACCTCTAAATACATAGGTACTTATTTCTACTGATCTACCAGGAAATAATATAAAAGAGATTGAAAGGAATTAAGTTGGGGTTTAAAAATACAATTGATTGAAAGCGAAGAGAGTGTTTGACTTTCATACATTTTGTACTCTCCATCTGAAATCGCTCATATCGATCGTCCGTTAGGCGGAGTAAAATTAAATTTGTTGAAAAAATATTGTAAAGCAGTCAAAACTCACGTAAGTAATTAAAACTGTTTGTATAGATGTAGATAATTTGACTAAATGGGATACAGCAGCTTGTTAAAGTGTCTATAAAAGAATGCACACAGTTTCGTTCATTAGTGGAATCTTCTCATATTTTTTTTAAGATTTTTTTTGGAGGATAATTTCAATAAAGGAATCAAAGCTGTGACTCTTGGGGAATATTCATTAAAGATTCAGACAGACACTTTTGGTTCATCAACTTGTTTCTGCTCATGCGCAGAATCACTTTTTGGTGACAATAATGTGACACATGTGCAGAACCAAGTTGATCAAATAAAAGTAGATAGTCTATGTTGAGAAACCGTTCTCTTTATTCCTAATTTCAAAAAACTAATCAATTAACACTTTAATTTGAATAATCCTGCGACAGTTTAGAAGAGATTTTGATTTGCATTGATCATCTTCAGACCTTATCTCACAGAGTTTGTTGTCAATGTAACGACCTTGATTCCAAGTTGATCAAAGTCTCTATGTTTACTCCTCCAAGACGCCACAATTTCCGGACGTCGCTGCGCAAACTGTTACCCGATGCAGATAGCATCCAACTTCTACCCCTATAAGACTTTAAGTTGTGGACTCAAAACTCGTTCGGTGGGTGAAGGGTGGGTGAAGGGATGACACAATTGGGGTTGCCAAATGCCATCGAAGCATGCGTGGGGATGAGATTGTTTGCTCACTGTGGGAAACAAGATGGTTTGTGGGAATGGGGAATTGTGGGAAGAGATGCGTTTAAATGTTAAACGAGAGAGAGAGAATTGGGAATTGTCTAATCTGCAGTTTTTTTGAACGTTAGGAAACATGGTTGACAATATGAACAGCGATGGGTATTTGTGACCATTTATTGCACAATACAGTCAGCATCAAGTATCTTATAATTTTTCTTCTCTTTGGCTTCGAGTTTATACAAACGTACGATTTAAAGATGGTTTTACGTAAAATTGAAGTGGAACAAGCAGATGAAAAATATGATTTTTAATTATATTTGTTGACATTTTTAGGAAATAAGTGTGACAGTCTTGGCCAGCCGGCTTGATGATGGTCCAAACACGATTTTATAGAGTATGCTCAAAAATATAATAATAATTTGAATAGTCAAAGTTATGATGACATTTATGAAATGTTATACCAAAAATTAACATCAGGGCACATGTGACTCTTTTAACATATTGATCGAAAGGCCAGTAATCTTGTACATTGTTATACCCATTGACGTCATTTTATATATTCTGACTCAATATTGAGTTCAAATAAAATAAGAATAGAAATGCGGGTTTGTCTCACGAAATCCTTTTGCTTCAATATTGAATCCTCAGCTAGAGAAATACCATGTTTACTTTTGGAAAGAATTGAATTTATACACTCGACTGCGTAACACGCTTTTGAAATTAAACTGCAATTCCTCATCCCGATAAGACGGTAACTTTAAATTAAATATTATCAAATAAATGTATTTCGTTGAATCTACGTCATCTTAAAATTAAATCTACGACGTGGGGCCAAGATAAGTGTGGGTGCATCCACAAAACCCCCCGAAATAAAGTAGGCCGAGAAGCTACCCCTACCCCCTTCCAGGAAGAGGTCATAGAGCGGGGGCCGAAAGGGGGGGGCGCTAGATTTGTTGTGATCTTTATTTTGATGGCGGGTCGTGGTGGGCCGCGCGCGAGCGAGCGGAGAGTCGGGAGTTCCCTCACACGCGATCTCGGCGTCGACGGAGTTGGAGGTGCGATCGTCGGCCTCCTCGTTGACGGCGACCACACGCGCCCAGACCACGAGGCGAAATACTTGTAAGACGTAAAACAGTTTTGTGGAAAAATGAAAAGAATTATACTTGTTCTGCGTGTGATAGAGATATTTTAACGTCGAAACTATTTTACGAAAGAATCATCGTAATATAATAAAATCGTGATAAAAATATTTTGGAATTAAATAGTGACATATAAAATTCATAGGGAACGATTTTTTTAAATATTAAAAATTTTAACTTTTTCTCAGAGTGGTTTGAATAAGTGAAACAGTGCACAGTGTCCGCGACAATAATATAACGACATCTTAGCCCATACACTGTCTTAAGTTACACGTGTGTGAGTGCAAGTGCAAGTGAAGTCATCACCGTGACATCGTGACCTGGGATATCACGTGACAGGTGAGTCTAGACCACGTGGTGTTGTGACGTGACGCTCGCTCATCCGCGGGCGATGTTCAAACATAAGTTCGTTCGAATCGACCGTGGCGAATTGAAGTCGAGTGAACTGGAGGAAATCCATTCAATTGCACGTGAACTGTTAGCAAATACGTGGATGAGAATTATAAATAATGCATAATATACAAGTTAATACGTTTTCAACCACAAAAGTTTCATTTTATATGTAAACGAATTCACGTTTTGATACAGATAAAATTCTCGTCGTTGGAATTCAGGTAGAGGATTATGAACGAGAATAAATATAAAAAACAGCACTAAACTCCCGTGCAGTACAATTATGTACATGAATTGTTGTGAGAAACGTAATTCAAAAGTTAGATGAATAGATGAACAAACTAAAATTGTATGGGAATTTGCCTGTAGCGAGATAGCAGCTGATACAGTTCGAAAAGCTTTTAGCAATTCTGCAATATTTCGTATACTAGAATGCGTTCATTGGATCTTTCACGATTGCTTTGAATTTTATTAGGTAGGCACTCTTTAATAGTTTTATAATATCAAATTTAAGTAGTTAGAATTAAGTATTGCACAATTATTTATCAGGCTGTAACTTAATAAATGGTTTAATTTGAGAAGGCAACGAAGTAATCGCAAATAAAACTACAACAAATTCTCAAGTGTGGGCCAATGAATGAACTTCAGTACCAGAAATAGTTTTCAACTATCTAAATCTGAATCATGTCCGACCTTCATTGTACGAGAGGAACACAAAATAAGAGACTGACAAAATACTGTCTTCAGATTTTACTCAGAATATTCGCAACTCATTCATTTCAAGAATAATTAGATTAAGAATATCTTCAATTGACAAACAATACCAAATAATAATATGCCAAAACAATAGGCTTCGTTCCAAGAGCATTCTCCCAACCAGATCGAAACTTACATCACGGAACATTGGAGCATAAATAAACAAATTATAACAAAGATTTAGCCAAGACCTTGCAAAGTACAAAACAAGACCGTTAGCTGTATTTCATAGTTATTTCCTTATGTTTAAAACTGTATAGCATAATAATCTCTTCAAGAGTTAATTATAAGAACAATTAATTAGTTGAGAATGAATTGTTAGTGGTTTGATTGTAAGATCTCGTGGAGTGTGTTTAAATGATAGGTTTCCAGAGAAATAGCTCAGGAATTGTTTCCCGACAATGTTTTACGAGACAAGTGAAATAAAGCAAGTTATACATGTTGTTAATCGCTAATTGTTCGACACTAAACGTGACGAATGCATGGATAATCACTGTTACAAAATATCGCTGAAATATAGACCAGTTATTGTGCATGAACGGTACTGCATTATTGTTTAAATTAACAACTGAATACTAATTGCAAGTGTTAATTTGATTCAGTATTTAGCCAATTAGTATGTATTATACAGCCACTGAAAATTAATCGATTGTGGAAACAAGTGGTAAAATTCAACTAGAAATCATTTTATAACCAGCTGAAGTTATATTATAATTGCGTGAAACATAAATTCTTGATCTGATAGGCGGCAAATAATTAACTGGAGTTGTCTTAATCATAACTATACAAGAAAATACGTTCTATAAGTAAAAGCTCTGTGTAACGCGTTCATTAGCGAGCCTTCGTATTGCATGCGATTAATATGCGTGTGAAAGTTGCTGATCTATGTTAAACCTTGGAAACTGGAAGACAATCTAACTAATGCTTCAAAGGAGCAAAGATAATTTCTTTGACTTTTTTGTATAAATTTGACAAATATCTCAAAACAAGCATAAGATGTCTGTAGGTATAATGGTTTCCTTGAAATTATTGATCGAGCTATTTGTCTGAAAATTGTCAAAAGCTCATAAAATTTTGGATTTGATCAGTCCAACGTTTTAATTTTTAATTGTCAGCCAATTAGTGTCAGCCAATCACAGGCTGATTGATTTTGAATCATATTCAAAACTATACATGTGACCGTTCTTATGACATTAGTGTATGTGCTAGCTTTCAGACCAACGCAAATTTCTATGTCGTCACAATAACAGCAAAGTTAATATCTTGAGATTTCGTCAACTTTTCGTTGAAAAATCTTCGATCTAGATGTAGTCTTTAGACATACATAGATTTATTCAAAGACCCAATGTTATACATCACAATTAATTACCTATCAATAGAACACATCCCCATGACTTCATTGATATTTATTATGATTTGATAAAGCAAGAGTGTATGTAAAAATATCGCCGGTGTAAAATTCTAATCCGCTCATATTTCACCTAGCAGACGATAAGCCGATGGGATGGATGACCTCTTTTGGGAATCAAACCCGGATATTCTGACTGACAGTCAAGTTATCGGTGATGTTCGATTTGTTATTGATTGAGAGAGGAGAAGCGTGGAAATGTAATTGATATGAACGAGATAGCGGCGAGGAAATGCGGTTTCGTGGACGGATTTCTGTGGAGGAATGTTTTGTTTTGGTGCACGGCAATAGGCAACTCTCTCTAGTTAGCAATTTCATTAAAATATACTTAATTTAGTAGATGAACATATTTCGATCATGCCCACATATATATTTTCACAGAATAACATTATTTCTCTGAATAAACAGTGTTTTCCCGATCACTATTCTTCATGAAATTCCTCACATTCCAATCTTAAACAAGAACGCGCTGCGATTGGCTCATCGGTCTGTGACGTCAGAATGGTGCAGCTGACTTTTGACAGAATCAAATACAATGGTGTTATGTGCTGTGATAAGTTCAAGATGTTTAAACTTTTGGATATTGAATTTTCTCCGGCATATTATGGCAATTTGCTGTATGTGTACATCATAATTGTAATGTGCTATATTATTTATGACGAATAATGGATGAGCAGTGTTGAAATGAGTTTAAAATCGAAGGTAAGTGTACCTAGGTCTATCCGTCACTTGCTGTCACAAGCTCCAAGTTGCATTGTATGACACAAATCTGTATAATACATATTCAATAATTAACAAATTATGTTATTTATAGTTTATGTATCCATATCTACACCACTCGAAAGGTGTTCCTACTGATTTAAAAGAAGAAATACATGGATTACAAGCTACATACATACCTGCAGCCTATTTCAAATCAAAACCTACCTACTACCTACCTACTTGACACACAAACACAATGAAAGAAAGATAGCACTTACAAAGAAATGATCTTCACAGCAGTACAAATGTGTCTCCGATGAAAAACTATCCATTCTTCTACAAGATTTCAACCATGTTCTGCGACGTCTTGGATTCTTCGGAACTCTAATGAATTTTTTATTAGGAGAAATCTTCGTAGAATTTGTACAGAGAGGCACAATGCAATTCTTATTTAATTTCCTTTTCTTCCGATTTTGTTCTACATCCATTATAAGAACACAATATGATCACAATATCAAGAACAAAACCGTAAAACTTACAAAAAGGTGGGCGTAGATGCTGTCACTTTGGTTCTTGCTGCAATCTGCACCATTCTGACGTCATCCCAGTCAAACTCTAGTGTGCGTAGAAGGCTGTGCGTGGCGATCGTTTTTGCGCCAGATTCAAATCGCAAATAGAATGAAATATTGAAACACATATAACTCCGTCAATTTTCATCTAAATTTTTTTAAAAAAATATCCTTGAATTCCACCCGAAATTTACAATTATATTAAAACATAAAAAAATGAAGAGAGAGTTGCCTATTGGCCAGGTAGTCTAAAACTATCAAATATCGACAAAAAAAGCACAAAATCAAATCTATTCTGAATGGTGCTATTAAGATGGTGTCATCAATGAAGAATTCCTCATGCAATCTATAAAGAGCATCTTCATAAAACATCTTCCCACTTGGATACTTCTTCAAACGACTAACGAATTACCCGCTAAACGCTCTGCATTTCTCCCTCGTTCTTCCCGCCATGCAGTGCGATCTGTCACGTGACTCAAGATGGCCGCCGAGATTAATCAGCCGTCTCCTGAAGTGAATGAGTCGGACGTGAGACATCGGTTCAGCCGTCAGGTGGACATTTTTCACACGATCCGTCCATTTCTCATCGCCTTCGTCGCGATCAATGACGGCGCAAATCCAGTCAAATGTCGGCGACTCGATGCTGGGAGTTGACAGATGAATTCGTTGACGAGAGGGAGTGTGTGAGACGTGGACCAGGTGTGATGGAGGATAATGGCTGGTTTCTATGACAACTATGAGAGCTATACAATGTTGACTTTGGCTTTGACCGTCAGGGATGAGAAATGGCAATATTTTCACCCTATTCTGGAGAAAGAATTTTGTCAACGTCATTTAGTCAGCCACGTTGGTGTAAAAGTAAAAATATGTCCTCTCATTCTTTTAAAAGTCAAAATTTTTAATCAAGTTTATGTTTGCAAGGTCGTCAAGGCCAACATAATTTGACACATTTTGAGTCAAATTGGATGACAAGAATTTGAAGACGTAAGGATATTTTATTCTTATTTTGAATTCGAAATATCAATTGTCTTCATCGAGAAATTATTTTCCACCGTAATTTGATCCTTGTCTTTACAGCTCTCTCCATATAATTTGCTATGATCCAGGTGATTGCATTTAATTCTAGTTGGATCAAAATATCTTAAAATTTCAACAAAGTCTTAGATCGATAAGACTGAAAATATGTGAAATATTAAAAAGTCTTGTTCATCCGGTACATTTTGATTTTCAAATCACAACATAAATTGTCTTAATTTTGTCCAATCATAGGATTTTGTTCAAAAATATACTGGAACCATCATATTACAAAATATCAGCTTGATCATAGTAATCATTTATCCTGTTCGAGTCACTATCGGGAAGAAAAATACAGAGAACCGAGCTATAAGAGTCAAAAGAAAAAGTGAGAGAAATCTCCACTCTCGACGCATTTTCTCCCCTCTTAGCTTCTAACTCTTGTATCCCGCAGCTAACTCCAGACACTCTCAGAAGTAGAATCCAAGTTAAGTCACGTGATTAAACGGCTTCGGACTCTAGTTCCAACTGTATTGTCTTGGCAACTTGCAAGTACATATCTCACTGGTCGAGCTTAAAGCATGACTAGTTGCTTCATAGTTCCGCTAAGCTTTAGGACTTGGGGAAGTTTTCGTGCATCGCACGCTGTTGCCAAGTTTCCTGTTCTATTGCTACTTATGACAGGGAAACTGGAATGGAATTAGTTAAATCAGGACACGTCGCAGTCCGACGCTTCTGAGAACGTTTTAGGTTGAATTAGGGGGATCGATGTTCTGAATCATGATTTAAAAGCTGCGAGCGATTATGCGGCTTGTTGCAGACACTTTTTTGGATACGATTGAAGACGAAATGGGTGGATGAAATGTTGGACATTTTAATCATGATTAGGTGAAAGACAAACTCAGGGTTTTTACTTTGATACTGTTTTATTTTTTGCTTCGTTAATTTTAGTAATAATTAGATGATTTTTGGTGAAAAATAGCTATTTTCGTTTTCTGCTGGGCTCCTAAAAACTATTTTAATAAATGTGTCAAATAACTCCCACCAGGACATTAATGAACAAATTACGTGTAAGATTTTACATTAATTGGGGTTTCTCCACTCGTTTCCGTTTGAGCATAATTTAGCACGGGTTTCTTGCAAAATCGTCGTCTATTTCGCACGAAGCAAAAATAACAAATCAATACTTACTAATATACAATCAGACTGATCATGTGAACATCCTATACATCCAATTCTCTCTCAATTTGTTCTTCTTTAGTTAAATTAATACGCCTTGATCTTCAGTCTTGATCAAAACATGCAGGTATAAGATTGAGTTTGGCTTCAAATCTGTCGTAACGACTTTTCGATGACTTGTCAAAAATATAACTTCATTAAAAGCTAGACAGGATCTAAGGTCTAATTAGATTTCTTAAATTCTTATTTTCCAAACGAATGCTATTGGCCCTCAATTGAAACCAGTACTTTACGAACAACATGGGATTAATTTCGACCCTCTCTTCGAAATAAATTCCTAGATTCCCCACAAACAAACTTAAAATTAGCATGCAAACTGCATAAAGCCCGAAGATAATCAAAATGGAAAATCCCTTCACTTATTATTAATCAGGATCCACGTTATAATATTAAATTTAACTAATTTGATAACGAAAAGTTCAAACTAATCAAAGCTAAAAGTCAAAATATCATTAGTTAGCATAAAAACATCGAGTCCATGCATAATCAATTTGTTTCTTCTAACTACTCTGGTAAATTGCCTTCATGCCGGACTGAAACCTCCTCTGCCAACTCCATCGCACTCGATTGGTTTATCCAGATATAGATCTCGATTCGTGACAGTTTCCCTGCTCTATTTCTGCTTGCTTTGTTCCTATTACTGGAAGATGTTTACTTCGTCTGGAGTAACGATCAGGTATAAGATTACTAGACTGAGTTATCACACGTAAGATCGACTCGAACTATTTTATTGGGTTGTTTTTGTTTGTATTCTGAGTTACTGTAATGGAGTGGGGCGCTGAAGACATTTCCGGGTCTAATTTTAGGAAACTTGCATTGGAGTAGGTTATGTTGGTGAAAATCTATAAAGCAGAGGTTAACTATATTTGTTTGGATTTACATTTTTAGAAAGCGAGTAATTTTTAATGCAAACGAGCTTAAGATTCACGATTGGTGTAACCCTTTAATTATAAGTAAGACATAGTGAAAAAAATATAGAAAGCACAGCCAATACATGATGCTAATTTATTTTACACTTTGTTGTAAACTTTGTTACCTATTTGTATTTATATAACAAAAAGCACACGTTTTTCAAAATTAAATTAAAAAAAATGTATCTTTGGCAATTTTGTAGATTGAAACGCATTTTTTAATTTACCAGAAAATTGTCTCAATTAAGAACTCATAAAACGAAAATATTATTTTCCACAACATGTTTTTAATGATTATAACTAGATCCAAAGAAGATACATATGATGTACAATAATGATCTTTTTTTCTCTACTTGTAAAAGGAAGATAACTCTTAGAATTGACTATGCTTTACTTTATGCGAGTACGTATACTTCATAGATCATTTGTAGTAACATTGCATGGCCGCAGAACGGCGCCACTTAGTTGTCTATAAGAGATAACTTCAACCGAGATTCAAAACAGTCGTGTTTGTACAGCAATTAACTATATATCGCCGAATCGCTGCTAATTGTGAAACTAATCAGTAATATACTTTGACTGCAGTTCAGTAACACAAACTTACGTTAATCCATGCAGAGCTTTCGAACTACATTTCCGCCAAAGTTCACTCATCCACAATCTGAAACACAATTTCCGTACACGTCAAGTTTATTTAAGAACCGCACAACTTCTTTTTCAGTGCAATACAGATGTCTTTTAGTACCGAGAATAAAGTCGAAATTGCAATATTCAAAGCGAACAAAACATAAATAATATCTCGTACATAAAACGGTTGATGGTTACTGTGACATGGGACAGGTATAAACTCTGGAGCTGACGAGAGAACATTTGGAGCAGACTCAAAACTAATTCTACATACTAAAGTTGAACCAACAAACTGACATTTATTCACCATTTCGCAAGAGTTTGTGCGACAGTTTTACTTTTTCCCGTTGAGTACATGATGCCAGTTTACACAATGTTTCAAATAGAGTGAATTTTAAATGTTTATACGGAAATAATATGAAACACGCGTTTTATTTTAATTACATTGTTTATACTGCCGGGAATGTAATTAGCTAGATACCCATTAGTGACGGTTGAGATGAGAAGAATGGGATTAATGAGTCTGGGCCAACTTGATTTAACTGTGAGTGAGACTGTGTTAGCTGCTTGATGAGACCGCATGGCGTTGTTTAAGCGTTGATAAGCGAGCACTGGTCGTGGATGAAATGCAAGACTCGGTCTGTAGACATGCATACCTTAAAGAAGAGACAGAGCAATTTGGAAAGAGAATATTCAAAGGATTTTGAAGTTAAAAAGAAGATTTGAAAGTACTTCTTCAAAACTATAAAGTCAAAATCTTCCGTAAAACCACTTGGTTCCATACTAATAGGCCACGACAGCCTCCTTCCCAATGTCTAATCATCAGTCGCCATTTTCCATGTACTTCAGAACATTGCGACGTTGAATATAAAACAGATGAGATAGTTTCATACTTCAACATTTCGTAACAAAATTAATTAATCATTTAAAGATAGAAGTAAGTATTTTCAGATTGATCAGAGTGCAACAGAAGGACAGTGGGTAAATAAGTGTTTTAATTAAAGTTTTTTAATGTCGAATAGTTCAAGATTCTTCCCGTCATGCAGTTCGACTACACTACTACGCAAAAAGTACAAATAGTATCAATAATAATACTAATAGTATTAGTGAATCTCTCACTTAGGGAACCTGCGAAATAAAAATGAATATCGTGTGACCTATCGTGTATAGGTCAGATACTCGGACTCGCAAGAGTTGTATGGCAACCCAACCTGCTAATTAAAAATGCGCCCCGGTAGCTTAATTGTTAAAGCATAGGGCCGGAAACCCCAAGGATCTGGGTTCGATTCCCATTCGGGGAACACGTTTTTATTTTGCAGGTTCCCTCTTAAATAAATAATCTGTTCCCCAATTTCGGCTGTATCTCGGAGAGTTCAATCTATTTATAGAATACAAAACGTTTCCTCTGTTAAGTCCATATCACACTTTACAATTCTCATTAGGCAAGCTCAATCATAAGTCAATCGGATTTCAGAGTAACTCAAAACGCTATTTCATTGGCTAGAAATTGAAATTACCTGATATGAATTGTAAGTGTAATATGGACTTTATGAAAGTAGTGAGTGACGCTCCTAGCATTAACCTAGCATTATGTGACTTTAGCCGATGTCCTGGCTTTCCTCCTGCATGGTATGAAAATGAAATCAATTTCCCAATCGACCACATTTTACATCCGAACAAACGACGCTAACTTTTAATTCGACTTTTTGTCAGCAGTATTTAAATTCGTTTGAGTTCGAAAACTTAAAAATTCAGGGATAAGAAATTCATTTTGATGCGGTTTTAAACTAAATTTACTATAGGCTAGTATAAATAAGTACATACACTTCACAATGTTGAGGCTCAGAAGCATGTATACCTTCTTAACGCACACAACGCACGCAATCAAGCAACGCTTTTGGCATTCACCTGAAAAATACATCTCTAACAATCGATTCCTAATTAGTGGCCACCTCTATTCTACTTTTAATCACGTCCCCCATTCCTTAATTTATGGTTTTGAGTGCCACAGGTTATGAAAAAATTAACCATTTACATTGAAAGTTTGAACTTCAATATCAAATGTTGATAACAATCTCGGTGTTCGCGAAGCAATTTGACCTACGTGTTTCATGGGAATCAATAGATTATCTACAAATAACTATCAGCACGTTACCAAAGATATTTTTGCAGATATTTATTAACCGTTTATTCTATAAAATTCGAATTAAGATCATTGGGATTTTATCAGATTTTAAAATTTTCGTACAAATTGCCCAGCTTTACGGATACGCATTTTTTTTATTAATCTATCAAAATAGCTACTAATACTTTTTATGACTATTATAGTGAATCTTATTATTTTCCTACTGAAAGCTTATTTACTAGATGTCACAGATTTGTGTCTCGATCAACCCTGAAACTGCGATCCTGTTCCGCCCTTGCGTCGTCGCCGTTGCGTCAAAAGCGCTTTGTTAAAACTATTCCGTATTCATCAATAATTTACTCTAAACCCGGCACGTCCACCAGAAACAGCGCTAATTTATTCTTCCTGCATCTTAATTATTCCTTGACATTGCGCGACTAATTGCGCATTAATATTTTCATTACGTCCTGCATCTGCCACCAAGTGCTTTTTCTCCCTCGCCCCCCCCCCCCCCCCCCCTTCTCTCTCTCTCTCTCTCTCTCGTCTCAATATCGTGGGAGACTTCCCGGAGCCAGTCACTAACTCACACCTATAAACGTGTAAAGAACAAATCCAAGCGTCAAATTGAACACCTTACGTTTTACATTTTTATGTGGTAACAAAAAGTTTCTTCACTCCACCCACATATTTTTGAATGGATTACGTTTTTAGTGTGGTATCTTCGTTGACGCGTTGCTATGGAGACTCTCGTGAGATAAAACTTTATAACATCGTATTCTCGAATTGTATTCCTGAAGAACTTGAACGTATTTCTACTCTTGATATGTCGACATTTCGTATCACGTTCTTTGTTACTACCAACAAAGCTATAAGCGAACATCCATTCAAAACTTATTACTGGAACCTCTGTTTTTTGTGCGTTTTACGCATTACAGGTCAAACGAAATAACGGATCGGGTTAATTTTTCCAAGAAAGATTTATTACTATCTTGTTCGTTTGCCTATTTATTTCTGGCAATATCGGGCACTTGATTTTACCTGAAAAATGCATTTTTTATTAACTGCTTTAATGTCGTCCATGCATTTCGAAGGCTCGCTTATCAACGCGTTTATTAAACTAATCCTTGACTAAACGTTCTCCTAGTTAAGAGCGCTGAGTAGTGCGTTTTACCTTGAAGATTTTTTTTAATCGATTTGTATCAATTTCTTTTACCAATGTAATTGTTAATAAAATAAGGCTTTGTATGCGTCTTCAGAACTGTTCAATGAAAATAATTTCATAATTTGTAATGGTTGATTAGTTTTATTTCGTCCTACAGAAGTTTAGTGCCATATTTTTACTAATATTCGGGCACTAAACGCCTGAGGACAAAATAAAACTATGAACCCATTCCAAACTATGAAATTAGTTTCATTGAACAGTTCAGATGACTCGTACAAAGCCTTATTTTATTAACAATTACATTGATAAAAGAAATTGATAAGAACGATAAAAAAAACTCTTCGAGGCGCCCACTACTCAGCCGTCTTAATTCTGACTGTTTAAAATACGTAGTACATAATTTTCCATAAAAAAGACATAAATCGATTTTCAATCTGATATTCATTAAACTGCTATATCAAGCAGCTTTTCCCGATCGGACATGGTGTTCCATTCAGATTGTACCTCCTTCCCATCGACATCAGTGTCATCGCAACCCTCTGACACTCTCGATGGTTGTCGGCGACACGTGTCGACGTCGTCTCACAGAGCGTCGCGACGCTTACACGACGGTGAATCTTGACAATCAATCTGACCGACGCTAGACGCTTCAATCTCGCGCGGAGTTTGACGATAAATTCACTGCAACTCTTGCGGAGAGAAGGAACATAAAGAAGAGGGGGCGGGATCTTTGAAACCCTTGAACAAGAGAATCTTCTGATCTTTCATGTTCATCTTGACTTTCATAAATATCACGTATTTAATTGACGAATGTTCAGATATATTGTACGTCGTCTTTATCATCAAAGTCATCGATCGAGTAAACGAAGTTATTGCCTTTCGCATCCAGAAATAATCTTATTTTTGTCGGAGGCTGAGTGCTGTTTAGGAGAAGGTAACGAATTTTTAAAAGATTTAAAGTGACAGGTATTGTTGGGACAGCTATTATATTTAAAATAACATTGAAAATTACTTTTCTTTCTTTCTTTTAGAAAAGGTGAAAGTTCGCATTTTGATCCACAACTAAATTAAAAATATTACAAATCTATTTGATTTCAGTTGAATATAATCACTGCTCTTTTACTAAACAAAGCACATCTATGCTTAAGGGTCTCATGCATTGTACTTGTACCTTGTCTATTGGAAATAAACTTACTTACTTACTAGATAATCCGAAGTAATTTTGCTCAGGCATAAACGCACTTGACTTTCACTCCAGAAGTCCTTGATTCGATTCCCGAGTCCGTCCTTCATGTTTGTTTACGCGATTTCCCTCAGTCGGGAGTCAAATGCTGGGAAGGTCCCTACAAATAGGGCACGACCGCCTCCTTCCCACCGTCCGTCCTTATATAATATTCTTCATCATCATCTACATATCATCAAATCAGTCATTCGTCGCCATTAGACAAGTTTCAATACAAACCAGAATAGATTTTTTTCTAGATTTGTTTGTTAGTAAATTTTTGAATATGCTGTAAATCCTCTCCTTATCAGTTTTATTTTCCAGTAGGTAAGACGCCCCCTGAAAATACTATAAATAGAAACTCATATTTAAAGAAGTAGTTGAAAGATAGGAACGACGAGATAAAATTACATATTTCAAGCTTCTCGGTAATCTGAGAAATATCTTATACATCTTTTTATATTATGTGGGACATTCAAGCGTTTCTTTCTCCAGTAAAATGTTCGCCGATGGAATCCAGGAGTGGAACGTAGAAGCGAGATTGGAGTCGAGCAAACATCTCTGTCAGGGCTTCAGGTCTAGGAGTTGATGGGAATATTTTGTTGCGAGGATCAAAAGTAAACAGGAAGAGCAGCGCGTGAACGACGACCGGGTTGACAACAATTTTATTCCGTCGCCTTTTGGAATTCAGAGAAAAAAATATCCTTCATTCCTATTTTCTGACAAAAGTTGTGAGAAATTACGTTTAGAGAGAGTTTTATGGGTGAGAAAGTGCAAAGCTCTCGTTTGAACTTTAAATAGAGGACTGTAAGTAGTTTTTCAACGAGGAAAATGATTTGCTTTATGTATTACACCCCTCCAATATCAACTCCAGAATAGGTTTACTTTTAATACGTAAGTAGAAGTTCCATTCTGAGTTATCTGTTGTTGAACAATACACATAATATAACAACATCTATTTATTTAAGCATAATAGTCCATGCATATTTAATGCCGATTTGTATAATAATTCAATAACGTGACATTCGAAGACGATTATTTTCAACGAGCATGATACTTCCCGCAACACATTCGTGTATTGCGGGCTGCATTATAACCCGGCACCTCCACATCAAACGTTCAGTCCTGTTTCAAGTCTTATTGGCATATCACTCGTTAGGTTACCTTTATGTTTTTAAACCTCTTCATACGCTATTTTCCTTTTCATTTTGTTAATTACGCGTATTTTTGTGAGAGAAATTGGTGCATAAAATATTGTCTCGCTTCGCAGGACTTGGTATAATTCACGTAACAAACTTTCTAAAAAAAAATATATAGAATTCACGTCAAGTACTTGCCCCAGAAGTTTTTGTGACAAGAGTAATGCATTCTACAAGCTTTCGATAGTTTGTTTGACAATCAAACTCCTAACTTGATACTGCACAATTCAACAATCAAGAAAGAGTTGTAAAAGTATCTAATTGTTAATTGACCAACTTTCTAAAAAAAAGTTCTTGCAGTTTTCACGAGATTCCAGAACAAGGAGGAAACAATTGCAGTGAGTTTATAAAAGTTTCAGTGACTCTATTTCCAGAGACGCGAGGATTTGTGCCGAACAAGTGAGATAAACTCTTGGCCGAGAAAGCGAAACACTTTTCCCAGCTGGAGATAAATCCAGAGCAGATCACGTGATGCTCAGCGTGAGATGAGGAATACGTACTCGATATGAGCGCCCCGTGGCTACAGCGGGCGCTTCGGTCAACACTCTTGTTTGAGGAAGAATATACATGTGTCAAGGTGGATGATGCCATAGTTGTTGTCAAGTTTTATTGTTTTTAGCGAATATGTTTATTATTTTTAATTAATATTAACTGTAATTTATCGTATATATAAATCACAATTTTACACGTTGTTTCGCTAGATTCATGATTAGATTGATAAGAATCTCAGAAAGAAAATATTTAAGTTACATAAAATGTAAATGTAAATTGTCATTTTATGACAGAAAATTTTCAAGAAATATTGAAAATGGTACAATTTCAATGTCACATACTCGTAGGAAGAATATGTTCAAACCACATCCTACTCAATTTATCTGCCTTTCTACTGCTCAGGTTTTCAATGTATTTATTTAAAATCTGTCGTAGTTTCCAAATGTAATAATACAAAAAAAATCATCTAATACACTTTTCGAAGTTGTATTCATTTCGACAAAGGAACATTCTTAGTAAACTTTTTAAATTGGTTCGCCTATTCGATTAAAGCTAGTACTAACAAAATCGCTTTAAAACGCTCGCGGTATTCGCTCAATTTATCTTTATGCACTCTAAGAACCTTGACTTCAATCTCAATCGTTATCTCAACTATTATCGCCAATCGGTGTGCGAATAGCTCCTTAATCGGTGTGCGAATAGCACCTCCATCGGCCACTAGATCGCTACGTGTCGTGAGCAGATCGATTTCCATCTCAGATCGACACAATTGGTGGCAGTGATGGGATTATGAACACAATGCGCATGCGCGGCAGCTCAATCCACGACATGCAGTTCAATGGAATCGGATGTCGTTTATCTGAGTTTAGCTCGAACGAGAACGAATTGATGCGGCAAATACTGATGTGCAGTGCAGTGGAAGTATTGAGAGGATAATGTAAATGTGGAACATATCCGGGGATTGAACTCAGGATCTGTCATTACCTGAGATTCAGGGGCGGATGGATCACGAATGTCACCACAGTGCTCTGCTCTGTTCTCTGCTTTTTTGTGAGTTTATGAAGGCTATGCCCAGATTAAACCGTTCGCCCGATCGATCTGAAATTTTGTATATACACTAATGTTTTTTCAACGAGATCCTGTGATTTTTGTGATTGTTTTGAAAATTAGAGATGGAACCTTTTCACCGATCTACTTAAGACTTTGCATGGTCATTAGGACCAACATTCTATGTATTTGTGACAATTTTCAGACTAATCTGTTGTTAAATCCGAAGTTATGGACATTTTATGCGTGTTAGAAATATTTGTAAAATTTCTTGAATGAAATTTCTGCTCTTTTCAAGGTCTGTAGAGCAGAAATTTGCAAACGCATATGAATTAGCATGCAATACGAAGTCTTGCTTATCAACGCGTTACACTGATCGTTTTCCTAGTTATACATCGCACTAATGTCA
Source organism: Leuctra nigra (assembly GCA_934045905.1). Lineage (NCBI taxonomy): Eukaryota > Metazoa > Arthropoda > Insecta > Plecoptera > Leuctridae > Leuctra > Leuctra nigra. The sequence goes on along the minus strand of OW203766.1, from coordinate 17,333,715 downwards.
TTCCGACAGGTGAATCAGTTGTTAAAGCACTCGCCCGGCACACGAAGTTCGACACTTCGCATAATTTTAATATCTTCTTGACGCCACTGCAAATTTGCATAAAACTCGATAGCAACATTATGTATGAAATCATTAAAGATTTATTTTATTTTATTCGGGATCTTATCACAGGTTTAAATATTTAATTTCACGTAAAATCTGACTGATGCATACTTTTGAACCTGAAATAATCCAGACTTTTCTTTGGTGATTATTAAAATTCCTTTGAGTTCGTTCCTACTTAATTAAAAACATCCCTTAGGTTATGTAATCAAAATAATAAATTATGAAACAGGAAAAATACACGACGGTATGCACGAGGGTATGCATTTGCTTTAACGACGTAGAAATTTTGATCTTCCTATTTGTTTTCAAAAGATGACAGCTGGCTCTTTGTAATGTGAATATTTTACTACATTTGCAATAAACATTCATACCATACGTAATGATGAAGAACATTCTCTGACAGTGCTGATGAGTATTTTCCACTAACGTAACTTCGCAGCATCTTAGCTCAGCATCTTAGCTTCGTCTTACAGAGATGCATCTCACAATAGAGTCATTGTCCCGTGCACTTGACAACCGGCTCCAGTTGCGTCGATGCATCGCTCTGAGAAAACTGCATCGGATAACAGATGCATAATGCAACTGAATTCTAGTTTATGGGATTTACATATCTGAAGAAAGGTTTATGCGACTATGAATTCTGCTCGTGAGGTTTATAGTAAATAAGTTTTTTCTGAACTTGTTTGTTTATGAATATTTAGATAATCTCATTAAAACGTGTTTGAGTTTTCTTGATCGTATTTTGTGCATGCTGATTATCTTCGGATTTGTCACGCCAGAATGAGATGAGTTGTATTTGAAGTATTTTCAGCCAGAGCAATCTTTTCAATGACACAACATGAATATTTATCGTGATCTCAACTATTTTAAACTATACAAAGTCTTGAATACCTCACGAATACTTTATGGTTGCAGTATTCACAGAGAGGGACACTTAATTTAATATACAGACTTTATTATAAACATATGGTAATATCTGTGTATCAGAGGTAGAAGGGCGGAAGTACATTTTAAGTGGTGAGCTAATAAACCTGTAATTCTACCTTCACCTAATCACCTAATCATATTTGTAATGGGGACATGAGTAATTTTGGAAGAGAATACTTCAATATAACTGTATTTGTTGACATCAGGGTCATTCCATGGCCCATCGACCAGTTTTGAAAAAAAAGTGGCCGCGGCATGAATTTTGATTCTTTTAAAATTTTGTACAGTTGTTACCTATCATAATATGGTTAGCTTAGTCACACCTCGCTTTTATTTTTGCGATGCGCCAATATCAAGTTACATAGCGCCAAAGTTTGGATGTGGGGTAATTCCACCGGAATTAGACCAGTGGTCGTTGCGGCACTATTTAATACAATTTTCAAACTTTGCTCACAAAAACATATATACTTATGAGTGTAAAAACGATTTTGGAATATTTTTTACTTTTGTCGTTTAGAATATACGGACCGGAGAACAAGCAAAATAAGGGTATAATACGGCACGCCTTGCATTTGTACCAATAACAAAGATAATTGAGTTCAACCAGCGTTGTTATAGATTCAGAAAATGTTCATCTTTCAATAATAAAAATCAACATTTGATTTGGGCAACTCTAACTGTGCAAATTTGGGGTGCACATTTTCGGCGGGAAATCGTTTTTTTTGTTGTTAATTTTGAGCCAATTTTTTCGGTCAAAGTTAATTATTTCACTTTGTACAGAAACCACGGTTCATGGAATATATGTCCTACATAGTAATGGCAATTTTCTGAAAAAGTTTCTGATTTTTTTGTTTTGAAAAACATGTTTTTAGAAAATTGCCATGTGTAGACCATGTTTAAAATAAAATCAATTAAAAAAAATATTGGTTTATTGAACATTCACATATGTCTGAAAACAACGTAAAATCAAAATGAAAATAAAAGTAAAATATAAGCCCAAATTTCAGTTTTAATGCATTCTAAATTTCACCAGACTAATTTCTACATAACTAGGGGGGAAATTTGACTGCTGAATTAATGGATATTTTAGCACATTACCACTCAGACAACAACACGCATCATAATAAAGATCAGGTGGGTGATTCCTGTACGCATTTTCACTCTCTATCGTAAATTTTAAGAGAGTAGCAACCGTTGTTATGGACGTTAACATTAGAATAAACAAAATTAACGATACGAAATCTAACTTAGACTGAAAACATACAGGAATGACACCCCAGTATTGCATCCCAAGTATGCCCACAATTATAAATACACTTATGAAATAAAATATAATTGATTTAATGTTTTTTTTAAATGTCTAAGTTTTTCAATAGTAATTGAACATTTCTGAAAATTTTAATTTTTCAGTCATTTTTAATTTTAATGGTCTACAATCTACATTACCTACCTTTGGGTGCTTCTATGGCGGTGTAGGTGGCGCCAGCTGGCACTTGGTATCCCTGGGATAACAGTTTGAAGTGATGGATCAGTGCCTCCATTGACGTCTGAAAAAAGTTTAAGCACAAGCAATTTTCCACCAATAATAACAAATTTCACCCATTTACACTAATTTGATCTTATGGCTCATTGCATAGGTAAAGGAAAATAAATCTGATGATAGGGGGATGATGAGGTATTAAGCCGGGTAGGACCAATATTGAATTAAGTTAATTATCGATGGTTAGTGGAAATTAGTGAATATTATTGGCTGAGGAATTCGCGCCAACTTGATTCATTGGTTAACCATCGATAGTTAACTAAGGCCCGGTCTTTCAATACTCTGCTAAAGTCTCAATTAGCTCTTAACAGTTAGTTAGTGGTCATTCTAGGAATGTCATTGGTTGTTGCCATGCCAATATAGTCCTAATTGACTGTTTAAAAGTTAGCAAGGCATTGAAAGACCGGCCCTTAATCCAGAGTTGGTCGTACCCGGCCTTAGTAATTAAGAGAGCGTCACCAAGGGAGTCTTCTAATTTTTTGTGTTTTCCCGCACGACTCGGGGCAAACTGTTCAACCAATCTAGCTGAAATTGTGTACACACACTACTTTCATGTGCACAATAATCGTGCCTAAATTTTGAAAGAGTTCATGTGATTAGTTGAAAATTAAAAATGGAACTGTTTGACGAATCAACTTCAAACTTTACATGGTCGTTGGCACCAAAAGACAATTTTCAGGATTTTCAGCAAAATCTGTCAAGAACTTCAATAGTTATTGAAATTTTCGAGCATTTTATGCTTGCTTACAAAGCTTTGTGAAATGTACCTATGTAATAAAGAAATTGCAAAGACAACATTTTCCAGTGATTCCTTGGTTTTACCTTCAGGCTATCCACGGTCCATAGAAGAGCACAAACTTTCACTGAGTGGTCCTGATTCTTCAACTATTTTCGATTGCTGGCGGAATCGTAATCTGTATAATAGGCTTCAGTATTAATTCGCATGCAGTACGAATGTTTATTTATTGGAAACCATGAAACGAAAATGCCGAGCATCTGTTTCAAAAACATACGAGTTTTTAGCGCGTTAGCAAACTCAAAATTACGTCCAAATATTACATACCTATATATTAATGATTCCTATGTTTAGGTATACGAAATATTATAGGATAATGCCCGAAAAAAAATTCCTTGTCAATAAATGCTTACTATTATTATACTAGGAAACCGCTCTGTTCAACGTGACGATGAACGATCACGGATACGTGGAACAATTGATTTGAATTACCTCTTGCCTGAATACCCATCATACACTGGACATATTCCAGATGCAGTGACACTTGAATACAGTAGTCATGGTGCTTGATTAAGGCCCGGTTGTACCAAGACCCGATAAAGTTAGCGGCAGGATTTATGGGCTAAATCCATGGCAACAGCCAATGAAACACAGCCATCTAGACCGCTAAAGCTCACTTTAGGCTAAAGTGAACTTTATCTTTCTTATCGGGACATTGATCAACCGAGCCTAAATATATTAATTTAATCAGATACATATCACAAATTTGAAACTTGAAAGAATTTTTCTGTAGAAAAGTACTATGATATATTTTTAGTTAAGGAGGATAGAAAAATAGAAATTAATGATGAACGATTCAGCATTTTTTATTATTATATGTACCTAATGATATACACAACAATTGTTTTACAAAACTTTACTCTGCTCAGCTATATAACATTGCTTATCACCAGTACATCATAAACATAACATATATCATGTATGCATTAATCCCAGTTGCAAAGTAAAATAATGTATACAAATGCAAACATGAATCTGCACTCTCTAACGCTAAAAAAACATCATACTGAAAAGAAGAACATGTAATACAAGATAGTATGCCCACTACACTAAACTAAATCAACCAACAAAATATCGATACCTTACTTGCAAAACCTCTTTCTTATAAAGGTACACTTTTATAAATTGTTCAGGAGACACAAAACACTTTTGTGCCCGTTATCGTATCAAAATCTAGTGGAGCGGTCGCTCCACCCAGCCAAGTCGTACCGTTAATGCATACCGTTAATGCATAATAAACTGAGGAGCAGACCAAACACTTTTACTGTAAGCAACAACATAGCATTTTCGGCCTACTGGATCTCAAAGTTGGGAAATATCACATTATTGCGAAATATTTTAATTTGGAGCTATGGCCCACCCTACCAAATATTCCAAGTGAGCCCACAATAGGTTATACCATTTGCGAGCTAGAGGGCCGTGAAAATCGTGAAATAACATCACTTTCATCTTCTTCTTCTTCAGATGATGATATCAGGAAACACCGCAATCACCGCCACAGCCTAAACGGCTGAACCGAACAATCTGAATTTTTTTAATTTTTTAAGTGCCTTTTTATAAAACCAACTGGAAGCCACCATTTTGAAACCGGAAGTGACGTTAAATCTCGAAACCAGCTAAACCGATCGGAACGAAACTAGTGTCAAACGATTCGGACAGTCATAATATGAAAATTCAAAAGTCTAAAAAGAAATGTACTGTTACCGAAACCGGAAATGTCGTCAAAAAAATGAAGAATCAGACTTTAATCACCTCTTACTACAATAACTACATATTCAGAAGGCATGATACAAAACATTTATATAAATAAATTCTAGGTGGCAGTGATTTCAGCTGCCATTTTGCTAACCGGAAGTGATGCCATATCTCGAAAACGGCTTGACCGATTGGAACGAATCTTTCGCTTTTCTTCATGGAATATCACTTTAAGCATATTTTGGTACCAAACGCGCAACTTTTCTTAGTAACCGAATTGGAAATGGCTTATTTTTTTAAAGGAATTAGTCATTGTTGCTTCGATATGTGCTACAAGTTGTTTAAATAAACTAAAAAAATGTGTGATATCCCCATAAAAAACACTCCGTGTAAAAATACCAGCCAAGTCTGTTCAACTATAAAAAAATATAAGAAATCTAAAAAATCAGCACTGAAAAGTAGTGATATCAAAAATGGGCCAAGTCAAAACTTAATTTTAAAAACCAAAATATACTTGGCGCATCGTATATATATATTAGTAAGAAGCACATGTCAAAAATTAAATGTGCCTAAACATATTTAATATACCTAAAATGCCCTTAAAAACGATGCGCCAAGTATATTTTGGATTTTAACATTAAGTTTTGACCCATTTTTTATATCCCTACTTTTCAGTGCTGATTTTTTAGATTTCTTCTATTTTTTATAGTTGAAGAGACTTGGCTGGTATTTTTACACGGAGTGTTTTTTATGGGGATAAATTTTACTGGAATCTTTTCAAAAGAACAACGAATATGTGTATTATATATTTTACATCAAAATGAGATGAAAATAATCGAATTCTTCCATTACTGAAGCTCGTCTGAACTTAGACATCAATTTGATGGTTTCAGATGCGTGTTTTTTATGTTTTTCCTTGCATTCTTCATTTACGACGTTTTAAAAAAGTGATAAAGGAATGTCTTTTGTCTGATCAACCCAAGTTTTTGCAACAACATAAATGATTGCTCCCATTGGTCACGCAGCCAATTCCTCCTCTTTTCCCATTGGCTCGCCTACTTGCGACAGTAGGCAAGATTAAGAGCCGGCTTTTCCCATCCAGCCATTCCACCCCAGCCTGCCTGAGGATGAGGACAGCAAGTGCCTCGAAACGTCGCTGCGAACGGCCCTTTTCAGGGCCAGCACAAGCAACCAACAGAGCAAGAACCGCACCGGATCCACATACATCTATCAAGGGCTCTGATCCACTACATCAGATTATTTTTAATTTTTTAGTATTTAAAAGTCACATTTTTAAATAAAAAATTGCATAGGAGGTCCACAACAGTCTTCTGGCGGATTCATGAAGAATCATAAAGATCCGAAAACATATCGGTATGAGCGTGCTTTAATTCAAACTCCATTTTCTAAGTGTTCATAGTGTTTCTCAGACCTGCAGAAAGTCATCGAAAGGAACGCGTACATCAACAGTATCAGAGTCGTGAACATTGAAATCAAAGCACAGAATCCCGATTCATTCGACACTGCGAAATCGAATACGATGGCACTGAAAATGTGGACGCAAATCACGATAGCCAACAGAAGCAAAATCACCCGGCCTTTCATTTTTATTTCCACATTGTATCGAGCCTTATTCACGAGCATGACGATCAGAAGAATCGAAGAGATAAATAATAAAACGCATCCGACTGCCGCTGGATACGTACGACATGGTATACAGGTTTCCAGTTTCACCATAACCGCCAGGGTTCCTATCGCCACCGTTATCAGATACCATGTCGCCAACAATATTACGGGAAGATTCTTGCAGCAGTTCACTTCGGTACTGTTAAGTTCCCCGTGATGTTTCAAAGCTGAAGTATCTTCACTGCTGGTCTTCACAGATGTAGCTTCACTGCCCTCCTCATTGCTGATCTCTATCGATGCGAGAGCTTTGGGATCGAAGTTGAGTAGCCGCATGTTGAATGTTGACTGCCTCGTGGACGCTTTGAAGGTGACGGTTGTGCTATCTGGGTTCTTCTATCTTACTTTACTGTGCATATCGCAGCGCTATCTTATCTAACAGCGTCGTCATTCCCAAGTAGCACCAAGGGAAAATGTACGTCCGCCCGAGGTCAGCCCTAAGTCGGTCGGTTATGTCGGCCAGCCAAACCGACGTACAGCCGACCTCGTCCCGACGGCGGGTTACATTCGTTGGCCCGATGTATTTCAAACACTGCCGGGCCGAGGTCATTTACAATACGTCGGCCCGAGGTACTGTAGCCGCCTTCGGCCCGACAGTGGGTTACATTTATCGGCCCGATGTATTTGAAACACTGTCGGGCCGAGGTCATCTACAATACATCGGCCCGAGGTATTCTAGCCGACCTCGGCCCGACAGCGGGTTACATTCGTTGACCCGATGTATTTGAAACACTGTCGAGCCGAGGTATCTACAATACGTCGGCCCGAGGTATTGTAGCCGCCCTCGGCCCGACGGCGGGTTACATTCGTTGACCCGATGTATTTCAAACACTGTCGAGCCGAGGTATCTACAATACGTCGGCCCGAGGTATTGTAGCCGCCCTCGGCCCGAGAGCGGGTTACATTCGTTGGCCCGATGTTCTTCAAACACTGTCGGGCCGAGGTCGTCTCGGCCCGAAAAAACCCGAAAAAACACATAACGTCATTATTCTTCTTGAGTGTGGAATTTAACAATCCTTTCATGCGATTGTGCTGCATCCTCCCAATTGTTATACCTGCAGGTATGTCCAAGACTAGAAGTCTACACCTTTGTTTACGGTCTACTGACAAAGAGGTTCTAGTCCTACTAGAACCTCTTTGGTTTGAGTTTCTTGATCGTATTTTGTGCATGCTGATTATCTTTGGATTCGTCACGCCAGAAAGAGATGAGTTGTATTTGAAGTATTTTCAGCCAGCGCAATCTTTTCAATGACTCAACATGAATTTATCGTGATCTCAACTATTTTAAACTATACAAAGTCTTGAATACCTCACGAATACTCAATAAAGATTGCAGTATTCTCAGAGAGGTACACTTAAATTAATATACAGACTTTATTATAAACAAATGATAATATCTTATATCAGAGGCAGAAGGGCGGAAGTCCATTTTAAGAGGTGAGCTAATAAACCTGTAATTCTACCTTCACACAATCATATTTGTAATGGTGACATGAGTCCTTGTGTAAGAGAATACTTGAATATAACTGTATTTGTTGACATCATTCAAATGGCAATTGATAGAGCTTCATTCCAAACCTTGTGTTCGTCGCAAAATCGAGAAAGTTGACTTCCGCCCTAATACCTCTGAACAACATATGGTCGAGGATTTAAGGACGTCAGGAAGTGTTTATTTTCCCATTCAAACTCATACGTAACAACCTTTTATAGATATAATCTGATTGTCATAAAAATACTTTCGAGCTTTCCCTGTTTCATTTCAAGGTCACGAGCTTTTCACTTCAAGGTCACAAAAGTAATAAGGTGTCATTCTGTGATCGCCACCCTAATGACTGGTGTTAATATTCACGGTGGAAACTAATGGATCGGCTTCATTATCCCGACTTACGATTAAAATCTATAACCCCTTTCACTGACTCACTGACGGCGTCCACGAGGGCGGCTTGTGACGTCACGAAACCACGTGACTTCACTAGCGACGCTATTTTCAGCTCCCCCCCCCCCCTTCCCCCGCCCGGTTTGATAAGTGATAAGGTGGAGTCGGCGGCATGTCGATGAGAACCAATGGAGTTAACTGATAGTCTGTCGTCATGCCATCTAGCGTTTGCGACCGAGAATCACGAGGACTTTTAGAATATTCTTATTAGTTTACCCGCGTGTTGTTGAACTTTTGATAATAGGCACTATTCGTTTTCTTAATTGTAAACTAGGAAAATGCTCTGTGTAACGCGTTGGTGAGCAAACCTTCGTATTGCATGCGAATTCATATGCGTTTGCAAGTTGCTGCTCTACAGACCTTGGAAAGAGACGAGACGAAATGTGTCGAAGAAGCAGTGATAAAATATCTGTAATTTCCTCCAAGAAATTTGACAAAATCCAAACACTCATAAAATGTCTGTAAAATAAAATGTAACTAAAATAACTTTAGAAGATTAGGAAAGTTTATTCTGAAAAATGTCAAAAACACAAACAAAATAACGAACAAAAACAGAAAGTGCCATAAGAGTAACATGGTGACGTTCGCTATGCTCGCTTAATTAGGAAACGCTCAGTGAACGCATTGATTAGCGAGCATCCGAAATGCATAAAGACCACGGCTTATCTGTCGGATTATCCATCAGTAAATTATAAACTAATTTTCCGGTAAACCAAGAGACCAATCTTGCTAGAAATCAATAGGCAATTACTGGATAGTAATTCATATTTTGTGAAAATATTGGCCTGGATATCGATTGATAATGATATGTAATGCGGAGAGAACACACAAAAATATTCGAGGCATAGACGATAGGGAATATCCATAAATGTATTAATACAATATTTCAAAATAACAACATATTTGTTGGTATAATACACTATTGCCACACTCAAAAGTGTAAATTTTCATGAATAAATATGAAATTGAAATTCAGTTGAGATTTTGGCGGGAAAACAGTATTCCTGACAATTCCTAACGAGTGACATTTATTTTATTAACCAACAATGATGTTGCCATGGTTACAATAAAATATGACATCACTCGTTAGGTAATGTTAGGAATACTATTTTCCCGCCAAAATGTCCAGTGAATTTAAGTGTCATATTTATAAAATTTACACATTTGAGTTTGAAAATAGAGTGTTTTACCAACATTTATGCTGTTAATGTGAAAAGTTGTACTTTAACCGAATTACAAATCTTTTGCATATGTCCTATTAGTTTGCCCTCAAGTTATTGAACTGTTGATAAGCACTTTTCTGTCTCCTAATAAAGGTCTAAATAATGCTGTGAACTGGAGCCAGACTTTTCGTTCGTCTCCGACGTAAAAGAGGAATTTAGTTGTGAGAGATGGCGGATAATGAGCTCGTTAGGGGCGAAATGGTTTCGGGTTATAAAAAGAAGAGCTGTTGAAGAAATTCTATACTAATTGAGTAGATATTTAGCTTGCCTGGATTTATCAATATCTACAAAATACTGATCAAAATCAAAGAAACGATTTTATTTTTAGAAAAATCTATTAAGGGCCGATCTTTCAATACTCTGCTAAATTTTAAACAGTTGATTAGAACTATATTGTCATGCAGGCAACAACCAATGACAATCCTTCAATGATCACTAAGTAAGTTTTAACGTATTTACAGAGTATTTACAGACTGGCGCTATAAATGTATGAAAATAGAGTAGAGAACATCTTAAAAATGAATTCATTACAAGTCAAATAAATTAACGGATCAGGCTATTTTTCAAAATATTCGTTACTAACATATTTATCATTCTAATCGGTCTCTTGATTTCACCTGTTATTTGATTCACAGCTGTACTCAGCTTTACTGACGGATATTCTAAAGAAACGTACTGGTACACTCCTGGACACTGAAATTGGCCCGCGGTCAATGTTCAAGTGGCACTACGGCTTGTATTTATTTATTTATTTATTTAAAGTAATTTTTCGGCCCTAAACCCACTCTTGCCATCCGGTCTTTATGCCAAAAAATTACATTAAAATAAATTTTAAATACTAGCCGTAGTGCCACTTGAACATTGACCGCGGGCCAATTTCAATGTCCAGGAGTGTACATGTCTTTGTGCATTTCATTTCGAATGCTCGATTATCAACGCTTTCACTTAAGGCCCATGCACAATTGACATAACCCGCAGTCGCAACCCGTAAGCGCAACTGCGTGAAAAGTTGAAACCATGCATACCAATGCACCCGCGCACAATCGACATACCCGCAACACGCAACCCGCAGCCGTAGCCCGTAGCCCGCAAGACTTGACCAAGATTCAACAATTTTACGTAAGCTACGTCAGGCCACGCCCACATTCTGACGGGCAGCCAATCAGAATGAGATAACAAAACCGGAAACGGAAATAGACAAATATCACAGGTTAAAATCAAAGTCAAACTAGCTTCTACTTACAACAGCATAACCTAACCCAGCCGCCAAAACTGTGTTGTCATTATTTTTCCTAGATTTTTCGTTCTTTTCTTGTTATTTATGTCTGACGAAGAGGAAGCCGTGCCTTGCGAACAATGATGCCGTGATGTGTGCATCGTATTTTTCACTCTATATGCTTTGGTTTCTTTGGTCCGTAACGTCTTGGTTATGTCAATTGTGAACAGATAGTGATACGGGTTGCGTGTTGCGGTTGCGGGTTACGGGTTGCGGCTGCGGGTTATGTCAATTGTGCATGGGCCTTTAGTGTCTCCTATTTAAAGTTGTATGTCTTTCAGTATTTTCATCGAAATCTGAAAAAATTGATCCACTACCACACGCATCCATTTGCTTGCGCACGTCATGTAAGTATCAATCATTAATTTTTAAATTGTTCACATTAAGTTCTCAAAAAAAGAAAACTTGGCTATTCATATTTGTTTTATTCATTTCTATATTTTTTTATTCTGTAAGAGAATGTGCATTTCAGTATGAAAGGATTACTTTTATCAATGCGTGTTATGTATAAAAAAGACAAGAGAAAAGAAACATGGATACACACGTTTATCTCATCCCATCAATAATGAAAGCTCACTACAATAATGTCCTCCAAAGATCAGTAATAACCTTTTTATTGGACGAAAAATGGTCTCGAGATAAAAAGAACAATCTTTCCAAAACACCTGACAAGGGCGAAGTTATTTTTGTTTTATCGTTCACAAAGGTATAACTTAACAGCCACTTACATTTTTATCAAAGAGGCGTAGTTACTGTAATCGTCTGTTAGATAACTTGGCAACGTTGCCTTTAGTAATGGGAGTTTATGAAGTAATGATTATGGGGAGCTTTCAGTGAGCTTGGAAACAAGGCAACGTTGCTCGTAAAATGGATGTAAATTCTAACTAGCGGAGGAACTTGTGTTTTATCGCTAACTCAGGTTTTTAATTAATCGTTGCCGAAGTCTAACAGCTTTTGTTCAACAAACACGAACATTTGGTCAGCGTCAATATCGATGGAATTCAATTTGCAACCAAAAAGTTTTAAACACATGGGTTGGATTAAAGAGATCGGTATTTCTGGCTGACGTTTTTCGTGTCTTTCTCTCGCAACAAATCAGGATGGGAAAAAGCTCGAGGTATTTCAAAAATTTGGGCCATCTTCTACGATTCCTTTCTCAGTTTTTAATTTTAATTTTTTGTTTAAAACTGTTATTGGGGGCAGGGGTTTGAATTGCTACAATTTGATATGATTTTAAAATTAAATGAGGACTTTATACAGTAGATCTAAGCAATTGAATTGGAATATATAATTGTAACATGAGATTAGCGACGTAAATCTATAGAGAATTTTAATCCTTTTCTGTGAGATATTTTTGGCAGTAAAGACCATTATTGGCAGTTATTTTGAATTTTGCCTATTCAAACGAGTATTAGGTATTCAAGTATTTTACATTTTGTTAAATATTTGACAAGGTGTTTGAATGAAAAATACATAAGGTTTTATAAGTTATCTACACAGATAAATCTTCTCGTCATTTTATTTGGGAATCCCCCACTTTTTTCAAAAGCCTATGAGTTTGTTCAAGTGTTTTTGCCCACTGATGGTGGAAAATCGTGCCAACCTGCTACAAATGCTCACAAAACCCGACACCACTGATAGCGGGTTCCCAGAAACACCATACAAAAAACAATAATCGATACGAATAAGACGGAGGTTGGAAGAAACTATTACTACATCAAAATTATATTTTCCCAACATTTCCATATTTTAATTTATCCTGACATCACAACTAAATTCCATGAATTTCAGCTTTGCTTTTGAAATTTCCTCGAACTCTTCGAATCTAGAATAGTATTTTAATTATAGGTACGATAAGAAATCTACATGATTTCTAATAAACTCTGAGGGTTTTGCTTCAGTTTGAATCCTTTGAAAATGACGTTGGTAAAGCCTGTAAACTTCACATTGCAACTAGGATCTTATATCCTCAAACGTCATAATAGTATACATTCAAACATCGAAAAGTGAAAGAAGTAAAAGGTCAAAGGAAGAATGTTTTTTGATTATTAACAACATTTTGTAAGAGGCCAGTATTTTATAGAATTTTTTTCGTAAAGTTCAACTCAAAGACATTAAAGGGGGTGGATAATGACGCCATTAAAGGTCACTCATTGACGTCACAGAATCCTTAATACATTGTCGTATTCGAGCTTTAATCAAAACACAACAAGAATGCGTCTAATTTTAGCCTGATTGGGTGTTGCAAGGAGTTTCCTTGGGAAGATGTATCTTCGCACGTGTTACCCCTCCCCTCCCCCTCCCCCTCCTCCCCCGCGCACTCTGGTGGCATTTCATGCACTCCTGACCAACCTCAACCACAGCGTGTTGCATTATTTATGAACTCGACTGTACCTACAGTCGGTTCGCAGTTAGGAGTTCACTTGATGAAGCAAACGGTAAAATGAATGCATCAAATAGGCAACTTTCATACAATGACGTTGGTCTGCATTATTTGTAGAATTGCTATCCGATTTTTCGAACAAAAAAGGTGAATTTAATTTATTTTATTATTTTGGAACCACTTTAAATATATATAATATATATGATTTAAAATATGAAACAATTATCTCTAATGAACGTCATTGGTGATTATTTATCGATAACTTAGTTAACAAAATTATAGTACTATTTCTGTGACACTCAAAAGAGAGATTTTGTATTGATTTATCAATACAAATAGTCATCACAACAACTGTATTTTGCTGTTACTGAATAAATATAATTTGTGTTAAATAAGTATTCTAAAACCTCTTACAATAACCAAAACCCATTCATTTTTATTTCAAATCGTACCACAGATATTTTATGATCATTATGTTCAAGAAGTGCACTAAATGTAAGTTTGTTTCAACAACAGTGGCGCTCTTTAGCTCTGAACTAAGTACCTTTAGAATAAATAAACTTTCGGACAACGTAAGTTGTGAGCGAATTTCATACAACAATGAAACACACTTAGCGTCTTCATCGATTGACACGACGCCGATCAAGTCTCCGGCTGCTTTATCGACATCTCCACGATGTCCAGCAGGGGCATTGTCACTCTGACACGTGACAATCTCTCACCACGGCGTGGTTTCTGTCGCCATGACAACCGATTGTGTGGTCTTGTAATAATCAAGCACGACGCGCCGCGTGGTTGATTAGTGGAACAAGAGATGGCGCTGCGGTGGTTTCATATCTGACATTCAAATGTAATTGGAAGGAACGGGAAGGTTTATTCGAATATCTCGGGTAGAGGAAATGAGCTAAATATTTGTGATTGTGAGGTTTAATGGTGTTTTTGCGACAAGATGATTAGTGAATGGAGAATTTCCCGCAAAGTTTCCCCATTCATCTCTGATTGCTCATTCAGGGAAAACTAACTTCTCTGGAGTCGTGTTTTCATCACAACAAATACTACTCCTTATTATTTTTCTTTTTTCCCGAGTGGTTCTTTGTGTTCAAGATTCTGTTATATTCTCCGTAATCTTCTATTATTCTTCCTCCCCTCACTCCCTCCCCCTCACCAAACTGTCAGTTGTTTGTTGTCAGAAAGAACTCCGCAAACATTTAGTTCTTTCCTTCCATTATTCAGGAAGAAGAAGAATGATAGAATCTATAACTCCGTCAATATAGCACATTATATGATTATCGAACTAAGTCTAGGTTTAAAGGACCCGATATAGTTGTTGGCAGGATAATTTAGAAATCTTTACGACCATTTTTGTTGTTTGAGATAATTGCATGGAACATACCTATACATTACACTGTAAAGAATTGTCAAAAGAATTTTTTTAATTTCAGAATTTATACTTATTTTAAATTAGTAGGAAATTGCTCGTAAAAATTGCCAAAATGTGAGTTCATTCCATTTTAAAACAATTCACATGTCCATTCTAGAAGAGATCTGCATTTTTAATGAAACTTTATGGTGGAAATTGCCGAATTCGAATGAAGTCAAGACCTGTCTTAAACGGACAACTTCTGTGTCACATTCTTTGGATTAGAACACGTTCTAAATGATATAAAAGTTGAGCTCCAGTTCTGTGACAAGAAGTTGCTTCGTGTAAACACAAAAAGTGTGTGAAAAATGTCAATGTGTCACAAAAGTAAAACCAGCACTGAAATCATGCTTCAGGGCCTCTTAAGATCCCGTGTGTCAGTGTCAAATGCCCGTGTGTGAGTGTCAAATGCCCGTGTGCGAGTTTCAAATGCAGTTGTGTGTGTGTCAAATGCCCGTGTGTGAGTGTCAAATGCCCGTGTGTGAGTGTCAAATACCCGTGTGTGAGTGTCAAATGCCCGTGTGTGAGTGTCAAATGCCCGTGTGTGAGTGTCAAATGCCCGTGTGCGAGTTTCAAATGCCCGTGTGTGAGTGTCAAATGCCCGTGTGTGAGTGTCAAATGCCCGTGTGTGAGTGTCAAATGCCCGTGTGCGAGTTTCAAATGCCCGTGTGTGAGTGTCAAATGCCCGTGTGCGAGTTTCAAATGCCCGTGTGTGAGTGTCAAATGCCCGTGTGCGAGTTTCAAATGCCCGTGTGCGAGTTTCAAATGCCCGTGTGTGAGTGTCAAATGTCCGTGTGTGAGTGTCAAATGCCCGTGTGTGAGTGTCAAATGCCCGTGTGTGAGTGTCAAATGCCCGTGTGTGAGTGTCAAATGCCCGTGTGTGAGTGTCAAATGCTCGTGTGGGAGTGTCAAATGCCCGTGTGTGAGTGTCAAATACCCGTGTGTGAGTGTCAAATGCCCGTGTGTGAGTGTCAAATGCCCGTGTGTGAGTGTCAAATGCTCGTGTGGGAGTGTCAAATGCCCGTGTGTGAGTGTCAAATGCCCGTGTGTGAGTGTCAAATGCTCGTGTGGGAGTGTCAAATGCCCGTGTGTGAGTGTCAAATACCCGTGTGTGAGTGTCAAATGCCCGTGTGCGAGTGTCAAATGCCCGTGTGTGAGTGTCAAATGCCCGTGTGTGAGTGTCAAATGCCCGTGTGGGAGTGTCAAATGCCCATGTGTGAGTGTCAAATACCCGTGTGCGAGTGTCAAATGCCCGTGTGTGAGTGTCAAATGCCCGTGTGCGAGTTTCAAATACCCGTGTGTGAGTGTCAAATGCCCGTGTGGGAGTGTCAAATGCCCGTGTGTGAGTGTCAAATGCCCGTGTGTGAGTGTCAAATGCCCGTGTGTGTGTGTCAAATGCCCGTGTGTGTGTGTCAAATGCCCGTGTGTGAGTGTCAAATGCCCGTGTGTGAGTGTCAAATACCCGTGTGTGAGTGTCAAATGCCCGTGTGTGAGTGTCAAATGCCCGTGTGTGAGTGTCAAATGCCCGTGTGCGAGTTTCAAATGCCCGTGTGTGAGTGTCAAATGCCCGTGTGTGAGTGTCAAATGCCCGTGTGTGAGTGTCAAATGCCCGTGTGTGAGTGTCAAATGCCCGTGTGCGAGTTTCAAATACCCGTGTGTGAGTGTCAAATGCCCGTGTGGGAGTGTCAAATGCCCGTGTGCGAGTGTCAAATGCCCGTGTGCGAGTGTCAAATGCCCGTGTGCGAGTTTCAAATGCCTGTGTGCGAGTGTCAAATGCCCGTGTGTGAGTGTCAAATGCCCGTGTGTGAGTGTCAAATGCCCGTGTGTGAGTGTCAAATGCCCGTGTGTGAGTGTCAAATGCCCGTGTGTGAGTGTCAAATACCCGTGTGCGAGTGTCAAATGCCCGTGTGTGAGTGTCAAATGTCCGTGTGCGAGTGTCAAATGCCCGTGTGTGAGTGTCAAATGCCCGTGTGTGAGTGTCAAATGCCCGTGTGTGAGTGTCAAATGCCCGTGTGCGAGTTTCAAATACCCGTGTGTGAGTGTCAAATGCCCGTGTGGGAGTGTCAAATGCCCGTGTGCGAGTGTCAAATGCCCGTGTGCGAGTGTCAAATGCCCGTGTGCGAGTTTCAAATGCCTGTGTGCGAGTGTCAAATGCCCGTGTGTGAGTGTCAAATGCCCGTGTGTGAGTGTCAAATGCCCGTGTGTGAGTGTCAAATGCCCGTGTGTGAGTGTCAAATACCCGTGTGCGAGTGTCAAATGCCCGTGTGTGAGTGTCAAATGTCCGTGTGCGAGTGTCAAATGCCCGTGTGTGAGTGTCAAATGTCCGTGTGCGAGTGTCAAATGCCCGTGTGTGAGTGTCAAATGCCCGTGTGTGAGTGTCAAATGCCAAGTCTTGCGCTCAGTGTTTCGCGCTCAATGATAATCAATTCACGTATCACTCGAACTATTTTTAAACGTGGTACGATTTTCTGTTCTCGAAATATAAACCAAAGTAACTACATCTAAAAGTGAATTGGTGTTTTGTGTTTGCATTATTACAGGGTTGGCGCCTTGAGATTAGCCACGACCAACCCACGTGACTGCCAACAATCAACTTCGATTTTCCACAAATACCCCGCTCAGTCCGTCGACACCTTGGGAAAAGCTATTTCCAGCAGCGAGAAAATGGAAATATTACTAAATAAAAGAGACCGAGGATATGTGATGAAATATTTAGAATGATTATTATAACGCGAAGGGGATTTGAAGTATTGGGTTCGATTCCCCAGGCGGCAACCATCTCCCCCCCCACACCTCTCCGATATCTTGCTGATCAATCAACATTAGCACTTGCTCCCCCCCCCCCCTCCCCTCCCCCCTTCACCCTCCTCACACCGCCATCCTCACCACCTTGGCGGAATATAATTACAATACCAGACTTTGCTTGATTTTCTTCCTTGAGTGATGACATTCATGATCGAATACGATGAGACATGTGATTGAAGATTAATCAAGCAAAGATTGGGTCTCAAATGTTGAAATTAAACATTTAGTAGGTTTTACACATAAAATTAGCCACATTCAAACGTAAAAAAGAGAGTGAGATACATAAAAAATATTAAAATCGGTTTAACTTCCAATAAAAAAGTTTGGGCTCAACCGGGATTTGAACCCGGGACCTCCTGCACCCAAAGCAGGAATCATACCCCTAGACCATTGAGCCAGTTGGTACTTGCACGAGTATATGTACAACTAGAAGACACCTTTCTCTTCACACTTACATGCATCAGTACGGAGTTCTAACACGCGCGAATTGTTCCACTTCTGTGGCGCGACGGTCGCTACTGCTTCAAGGGGGGGGGGTCTTGCCCCCCTTGGAGAGTATTAAAATAAAGTGAAATTATAAAACTTACAGAAATTGTGTGAATATTCAGTGATTTTATGCGTAGGTACATATTTGTCCTATATAGAAATGTACGGAAAAGTCCTGAAATGTTGGTATTTCACATTGATCATGCTTTGTTTTTCAACACATTAAAAAATTTAGCTGAGAAAATAGAACGTCAGAAATGCAAAACCTTGCAAATCCAATCAAAAAATTCAAAATTTTCCAAAAATTTTTAGGGGACCCTCCAACATAGCCCATTAATTGATTTTATTTGCATTATTGTGAATGTGGAAGGCAATGTTAGTCCGTTTTATTTATTTTAAGCGAGTCCTAGATGATTATTAGGTACTGTTTTGCATAATTTGTTGTGCCCACCCTAAGTTTTGGTTTGCCTCCTCTTATAAAAATGTCTAAAATCATCACTGGTTGTGAAGCAATCGATCATACAGCTAGTAAACATATAAGTAACTAAAATTGTTTTGTTATTATTTGACCTTTAAAATATGTCATTTTCACATATGATGGGAGTGCACACTGGGATAAAAGAAAATGAGTCCGTTCAACTTTTCCAAAAACATGGGCTCAACCGGGATTTGAACCCGGGACCTCCTGCACCCAAAGCAGGAATCATACCCCTAGACCATTGAGCCAGATAGTGGAAGACGTGTAAAAGTACAATTAGAAGACACCTTTCTCTTCACACTTACATTCATAGGTTCTGACACGCGTAGATTTGTTCCGCTATGAGCAGCGACTGTCGCTATTGCTCGGTAGCCGTGCATTGGTGCAATCCACCATACAACCAATAAGGAAGTCTCGTGAAATTTTATTCCAGATAATTAGTAAATATCAACTTCAATAACAATGATAAACACACTTATCATCAGCGAAAATTAAATTTTTCATTCATACAATTCAAATGTCATTGGATATTTTGGCGGGAAAAACGGCAGGCAATGAGAATCAGGAACGTGATGTCATTATCAAGCCTCCAACAATGTGTTACCATGGTGATTACTTTGTTGCCATGGCAATATAGCGGATTGTGATGTCATTGCCAATTTTCCTATTTTAAAATTGTAAGAAACATATCAATCTTTGTAAATGAATTCCTTGAAAACTATTCATCTCACAACAAAATTAATACCAAATCTCTGTTCAGCAACATCTTTACTTTCATAAAATAACTATTATTCTGAAATCTAAGTTTAAGGAGACTTCCCTATCGGTGAACATTAGTAACTGAAATTGCATCTATGTTGTACTTATGTGACCTTTAAAATATGTCATTTTCACATATGATGGGAGCGCACGCAGGAATAAAAAAAAATTTGGTCCGTTCAACTTTTCCAAAAACATGGGCTCAACCGGGATTTGAACCCGGGACCTCCTGCACCCAAAGCAGGAATCATACCCCTAGACCATTGAGCCAGTTGGTGATAGCTGTTTAGTGTTAGAATATGAAGATTCCTCCTTTCTCTCTCAACCTAACGATTCGAGTTCGTTACCGCAAGGTTCGTCTAGAGAGCGCTGCCTGTTCCGCGTACAGTGAGAAGAGAACGAAGACGTTCTACTTTTGGAGGAAGTTTGTCAGTGCATTCATTATCAGTCATTATCAGGTCAATAGGTGGATTTGTAAAACTGATTAAAAACTGATAGATTTTATGATGTATTCATTTCGACTCTTAAAATTAGTGTTGTCGAATTAACTAGGAAAACGCTCGGTGTAACGCGTTGATGAGCGAGCACCGACACGCACGACATCGCCAATCATAGCACGATCCATTCAATCAAAGATTTATTTATTACCAATTTTCCTTGCAACTTTTCATACACACTCTGGATCAATTAAATAACAGATTATTGTACTGATATTTTTCCATCAATCTCTTTGGACAGATATTCAAACACTTAAAACAGCAATAAGTCTGTAAATTCTTGACCGATTGGGCTGGAAATGTGTAAAATATGATGCTATCTAGTCAAAACGTTGTTTTCATAACTGTGAAACACAATCCATATCGTAAAATAAATTATTTTAGATAAGGTATACCTATACCTATGTATATGAAATACCTACATTACATTTTGACTACATTATGTATTGCAAGTTGATCCACTAAGAAAAGAATCTGTCTTACATTGATATTGATGATAGCCCATCTATAAACTTTGCTTTGCTACATAGAGCAACCCAGAATGCAGTGGAATTTCTGTTTTGAAATGTCATTTCTGACAGTTATTAAAACTGTCAATAAGTGCATCTATGTTCTTGACTGGTAGGACTGAAAATTTGTAAAATAAGAGACAATGTTGGTCTGAACGACCATGCAAAATATGAGTTTGATTGATCAGATTAATCGAAGAACATTTGATAGGTCAAATGGTGGTGTGGCTATAGGCAGTTTTAAATTAAGTATACAAATGTCAGTAAAATCTCTATTACTCTTGAAGCTCATTACAGATTTGTAAAAAATCACTTATAATGCTGGTACACATGACCTTGCAAAATTTGGTGATGATCGGTCAAACTATTGCAGTTATATACACAGAGTTTCCTTCATCCCCATTGCCAAGCTAACTATAACTACACATCAAGTTTCCGATGCAACCAATGGAGCGAACTTGCTGAAAATCATTTTGACCATAACGAGAATAGTAATTTAAGTTGTGTGAAAAAATTGGCCTGATCCATTACTTCGTTTGGCAGGAGACGCCAAATGCACAAATAAACACACACAAAAAAAACAGAGATTTGAGCCATAAGTTCAAGTGGAGACGCTCGCTCCGCTCGCTTAATAAAAATCGTACGCTGGAATTAATAAAAATGAAATACTTAAGCTTTTTAAAAAAAGTTTGGGCTCAACCGGGATTTGAACCCGGGACCTCCTGCACCCAAAGCAGGAATCATACCCCTAGACCATTGAGCCAGTTGTGTGTTGATGTTTATTATAACAATTACATACATTAGTACTAACCATGTAATCACCTTTCTCTGCACACGGACAAGAATGCGGAATTCGCACGAATTCTACATAATCGGCATCTTTTGAATTCCTGAATCAAGTTATTTAGAAGAGAAATATATTGACAGTTTCGAACAAACAATAGAGGATAATGTTATATGATTGTAGATATGACATAATATAAGCAAATGAGTCAATAAATGCAACTACATTACCGAAGATAATTAAAAATTATCTTTGTTATAACTATAAAACATTAGTAACAAAAGTCACAGGAAAAGATAAAATATCTCATCAAAATTAGAGTGAGTTTTTCGAATTCCAAGTAAACGATGGAAAGATTCCTACCTAGAAGTCTCCAATCTATCATTAACAATCTTCAATTTATTTGAATATTCTAAACCATAAAGATTTAATGTATAGAAAAAAAAATTACCAGCAGCTAGAGCCATTCTTGAAAAGTACAAATTTGTTATCAACTAAAGCGATTGTTTTTCTTCTTGTTTGCTATTTACAACTCTCTTCTTTGAACAAGACAAGAAAAATACCATAAAATACTTTGTAATATACAAGTTAAAGATGCGAAGTGGGTAATAACGTTAATTGTCTTCCGTTCTTAGTTGCATTTGTTTTTAACACCTATGTAAACTGCATGACGCAATAAACAACAATAGAAACAAAGTAATTGCATAGCTGACGTCACTTGGAAAAGTTTTTCAGTATTCGTCAAATATGTAGATCCATCTCACAACAATCCTGTTTCCAATCCCATCTCTGTTTCTGCAAGCAATCGGAGTTGCTAAGCTCATCTATCTTCTTGTTTTTGAGAGATCTACTATAAATGCTAATCGCGTCTATTACCAACTTGAGCTAAAGAGCACCAGATTCCACACTCAGTCACGTAAATAGCAATCTTCCTCGAGTGTTAGCACATTTGTGTGGCGGAGGTTGGCGGCACTTGTTCCTCTTCAACTTCATGGAAATACCGACTGTTTCCCGCATTCTGACGTCACTCCAGAGATCGCAAACGTCGAGCAACATTTACTTGCTTTATTCAACATTAATCAAATATTATTATTATTATTAGAGCATTTGGAGGGGAAATTATTACCTGCGATAAAAGCATCGACCAAGATATTTAAACTTTACCTTTGTGACGCGTACAAATTATGAAAACTGCAAAGATTTATGGATTAAATTGTGAAACAATTTGAATGGAGTAGCATTTGTTTTGAAAATAATTTTTTTTTCGTGGCCATCAACTTCTTGTCTTTTAAAAATCATTTTAACTATGAAAACGCTCTGTGTAACGCGTTGATAAGCAAGCCTTTATTGTATGCGAATTAATATGCGTGAGCGTGTGAAAGTTGCTAAGCTTTTTTTTATTTCATTGAATAAAGTTGAAAAAAAATTCAAAACAAGTAGAGTACTGCAAAATGTATATATTTTAAAGGAGTTCTTGAAGTTCTTGACCAATATGTCTGAACACGGTAAAACAGTAAAAATGATGTAAAAATGCTGGTCCCAATGCCAATGCGAAATTTGAAGTTGATCGTGATCGATCAAACAGTTCGAGTTTCAATTTTCAAACAATCATACCAAAAACTATACACTCATACCATATGACATCGTCGCACATATCATTGCACATATCTTATGACTCATTTCATTCCACATATGACATTAGTGTGTGTGCAAAATTTCAGAGCGCTTGGTTGAACGGTTTGACCTCGGCAGGGCTGACAACAATACAAAAACAAACACACAAAAAAACTTACACAGATAAAGTGGAATCCCCTTGGTGATCAGTTACCCTTGAATATATTACATAAGGTCAAACTAATTACATTTATAAAAGCAATATGTAAATGGACTCGGAAGTTTTCTTTGATCCAAATTAATGTTTTTATTCAGTCTAAAACGAATTTATAGAGACAAGAGAAATTTTATTTGAAAATAAAATAATGTCATTTGTAGCATGTGAATATTTAGGAAACTTGAATTTATTGTATAATCTCTTTAATGTGTTGTCTACATGTTGTAGAATTTTCCTTACATAAGTTGCATTTCCTTACATTATAATTTGGCATGTAAAACCTACTATAATAATTGAAGTATAATATTAACCAGGTACAGTTTATGACGAACACAAAATTCACAAAAAGAATTTCAATTCCAAGTAGACTCTGCAATCTGCAGTCTATATACGTCATTCATCTCTCAAAGTCAAACTGCCAAGGTTCGTGGTACACTTCAGAAGCATTTAAAATCAACTTGTAAGTTTATGACAACACTTGTCTAAATACCTGCCGATATGAAATGTATTAATAGTTCCAAGCACATGACCATGTTGTTATGAACAATACCCCTCTCTTCTCTCCCACCACTTGATTGCAGTATAGATAGCATCGCTTTAGCGTACTTGCCGTTTGAAGTGAGGAGAAGTAGAGCACTTCGTATTATTCTAACTCTTATCTGGCTCAATGGTCTAGGGGTATGATTCCTGCTTTGGGTGCAGGAGGTCCCGGGTTCAAATCCCGGTTGAGCCCTATATTTTTTATTTTTATTTCTTGTAGTTTTAACGACGCACTCTTATGCAGCTATAATAATTGTGATGAATGAACGATTGTGATGAAGATTGGTTATTGAATTAGGGTGTCCATTCGTCCCGATTTTGCCGGGACAGTCCCGTTTTCTAGCAACATGTCCCGCTGTCCCCACGACCATCAAGCAGGACGCCTTCAGCCTCATGCTCAAAAGAAGTTGCGTCCGCAAGTAGATATTTGCGGAAGTCAGTCCTCAACACCACAAGACCGTGAGCTAATAATCTTATGGACGGAATCCAGTAGACTCTGGTCACTTGCGTCGATAAATCTGGACATTATTTTGAGCATGAGGCTGCTTTTGTCCCGATTTATGACATGTTACTGTGTTTTTGTAAATTCATAATTTGCCGCACGGCGAATAGTCTGCTGGGCCTCAATCTATTGTCTGCGCAGTGAATGAAGAGTTAGTTCACAGCCTTCTCGGGTCTCGACAGCCACTGACCACTTGACTGACAGCCAGCTGACTTTATCCAATTTGCTTTGACTGTTATGGACATGGTCTCAGGGTTGCCACATTGGGCGACTTGACCTTACCATATCGCGACCAACTTTTTGGTGTTGTCGCCGATCGCTGATTTTGGCGACTTCGCAAAATCCTTCCGTAAGCAAATTTTTGAGAAAATATATGGAAATGGAAACAATAACTAATACTTTAAAACTTAATTTCCATAATTGTGAACTAGCTGAAATTTCTAGTCCAAAACGCATAGAAATGGCTCTATTTCATTCTTGAAATTCAAAATTTTCCCAGGCCTGTGCGGCCCGGACCCGCATGTAGCTGGGGGGCCCTCCCCCCAGACCCCCCATTGTCACCCAAAACTGTCCCGATTTTCCACATTCTAAATATGGACACCCTATATTGAATAGAAGAGGAAGCCTACGGCGTGTACAATTAGGAGTGGAACCTTACCATCATTTACCTCATGGAGGTAAACAACGAGATTTTCCAAGGTCTTGTTGAATCCCATTGTAGGTAAATGTTATCTTGATCGAATGGTATTACTGTTACTCCTATCAATCAATGGTCTAGGGGTATGATTCCTGCTTTGGGTGCAGGAGGTCCCGGGTTCAAATCCCGGTTGAGCCCTATATTTTTATTTATTATTTTTTTGTAGTTTTAGCGTCGCACTCTTATGCAGATATGATAATGCGGCTATGAATATTGTGATGAAGATAGGATATTGAAGAAAAGTGATTGAATTGAAATCATTAAAAATTTGATTGAAAAGTGGAAGCATACAGTCGTGTACAATTAGTAGTGGAACCCTCCCATCATTTACCTCATGGAAGTAAACAACGAGAAGATCTGTCAGGAATTGGGAATCGAATCGGACCCTCAGGAATCTTTTAAAAATGTGGATGTTATGGGAGTTGCTCATCATTATTATTTCATTTTGCCTACATGTTACAATTTTACAAGGTCGTCTTTGGCAGTTGAATACCATTATAATTGTTGATTTTATACTTTATCTGACAGGTAAATGTTATCTTAAAGCTATGACACCATTTTACACTCTCATCAAATATTTGTGTAAGGCTTATATTTCGGCACATCTGTCGATGGATGTTCACTTTAAATATTTTAAATACTGTAAGTATTTTTAAATAAAAATATTAGTTTGTGTTTGGGTTTATTTTTTTAATTTTGACACATGATTTAACGTTTTTCAACGCTCCATATTGTTATTACCTTGCTCTGTATGATATTTGTCGTCTCTTAAATATTGCATTCGTATTGAAAATGTAACCATTGGTGGAGCTTAAAAGTTCAAAACTCCACTCTACAAAGTTATCAAAGTAATGCTGAAACAGTCGCAAAAACAATTGAATCTCCTCAGTTGAGAGACAAATGCTCGGAAGGTTCTCTAATAATAGTCCACGACCTCCTCCTTCTTGTCGCCCATCCTGACTTATTTTTGATCATCTCTCTAATATCAGTCTCTATTACTGAAGAAACGCACGATAATTCGGCGCTATTATTATTATTATTACTTCTATATTCTCAACGGAGCCGAGGCCCCACAAGTGAGAATGTATTATAGAGTAGGGAGGAGAGGAAACCCGGTACCGGCATGTAGCCTACTCCTGACGAAAGATACCAAGGGGACCAACGGCTTAACGAACCCCTCCGAACGGCTTCCGAAGGACGGTGTAACATTCACAGCACGAGCCTCCACAACCCGCGCCGTCGATGGACTGATAACAGGTGGAGGGAGGTTGTCACACTAACCCCCAAACACCCCAGTCTCTCTGGCCCAACGGCAGCAACCTGGCAAGGCCGAGTTGAATGGTCACCCATCCAACAGCTGACCCCGCTCGATGTTGCTTAACCTCGGTGATCTGACGAGAACCGAGGTATCCATTACACCAGCCGTTGGGCAACAGTTGCAGAACGTTGCAGAACAGAACAGTGCGACGTTAAACATAACAAAAGAATACAATCAGGTGTTAAAACAAAATCAATGCTTCATGCATCTTTACGAAAAACAGGAAAAAGTTAAAATATTGTTTTAGGGCTGTTCAATTTATGAAGTAACATCTGCACGCGGAGGTAAACATTGAAGATAATATTACCTATAAATTCATCATAACTTTTGAACTATTCAAATGATGAAAAATGTGAAAAATAATTAAATCAGCAAATGTATTAGTTGAGCTATAGGTCAATTTATGTTGTGACAAAATCGAGAAAACTTACCCCAAAGGGTTGATGAACAGAGGGGGTTGATTTGCAAACCTGGTTTTATCACTGTCGTTTTTCCGAGCATAAAGAGGCGGCTTATAAACACAATAAGTTTGCTTGAAATCTCTCTATCTTTCAGCGTTGGATTGGGTTTGTTGGGCAAAAATATTGTATTTATAAGTTGGTGTTTACATTGCTAATTCCGACTAAAAAATTAGCTATGTTCATTATTCTTAAAAATTTTCATTATCAGAATTGTTCAAAAGTTATGACGAATTTAGGTAATATTATAACCAATGTTTACCTTCCAGTGCAAATGACTCAAAATAGTAGGAAGTGATTTCATTAAGGAATGCATTACCTATTGGGGCCCAGTAATATTAAAACCCACATCCTAAGGAGTGTCTCCAGAAATACGGAAAAAGAAAGGAAACATTGCGGTAGGAATGACGTTTTTACATCACAAAGGCTTGGCATACCGATAATTCTCCACCTACTGCCTTGATGACACAAGCACACTGACAAGACAAGACCTTGCGAATGTAATCAGCCAGTCTGTTACCTCGAACTGAGCGATCCACTGCGATACCAGCGACTGATAGTAGGTGGAACAGTTAGTACTTGTGTTATCAGCAGACATGAAGCGGGCACGTATATTGCTGAGAGATTCTGCTTAGTTCGCGATTATAACCACTAGCGAGACATTGGTGCGCGTTTTCAGTGCTTTACTTCGCTGCGTGTGCGGGAGGTGAAACTGTGTGCGGGAAAAGTGGCCAGTTTTTATTTTTATAATCGACCTAAAGGAAAGGAATTTGTATGTAAATCAGTGAACTTCGTGTGTTGTGATTTTTTGACCTCGTGGGTTATTTTAACCTGGTTTGGCGTCGTGTGGTGTGGTTTAAAAGTGATTATTATTTTAACAAATTGGAATATGTTTGTGCAGTGCTGCGTTTTATTTTATTAACGGTTTACCATCATTAAGAATATTTTGAAAACTGCGTAGAAGAATCATTAATTCAACTTTAACCCTTCCCCGGCTTTCTCGCCTCTCTATACTGTTTTTTTTCAAGGTTTGAATGAAACGAAAGATTGGCCTAAAACATGACTCAGCATCATTAGCCTTGGTGTAAAAGCGTGCGTCGTTAATCCCTATTAAAATAGTAGCACAAATTGTTAGCATTCCAATCAGTGCACTTTTATGAAAATCATGAGAAGTGTGATTATCTCATAAAACTTGATTTGTTTTTCCTCTTTTGACCTCAATCGTGTAATCAGTTTTAAGTAACGTTGTTTATCTGATTCCAAGAGTCTCAGTATGCATCGTGATACAACATGACACATGCGCAGAACGCCGCTCAAACAAAGATGCCAAAGTCCAAGAAAAAGCATTCGAAGAAACAGAAGAATGGTGTCGAGAAACAGGAGATTCCTAGCACACCCAAGGAATCGAAAAGTTCGTTTCGAAATTTCTCATTCCGCAAGAAAAAGTCTAAAGCTCCGGTAGAAACTGATGTGAAGTGTGACGACGTAAAGGACGCCGTTGAGAGTGTGATGGACGTCGTTGTACCGGAGGTTGTCGTCAACTCACCGCGAGCCTCGCTGGAGTCCGCGGCGTCGGACCCCGAGAGGACGTCGTCCAGCGAGATCGACGTCGAGAACGCCCCTCACCCCGACGGCGAGGGATCCCCCAGCTTGAACAAAGCGCCTCTACGAGACTCGTCCAACTCCAGTTCCAACGCCTCTCTAACCGTCGACCGCGACGTCCCGACGCCTCTGGTCACGGCGACAACTGAACCGACGCTTCAACGCAAACCCTCTTTCCTCCGTCGGAAGATCGCGGAGCTCGTCGCCGGATCGGAGACGCTTCGACGGAGTTTAAGTTTCAACAAAGATCTCAACAAACCGTTAAAGACCAAACCGAAGAGGAAGTCGTGGTACAATTCGTTGACGTCGTTGATGGAAGACGCCGACGTCGGGCAGAACGTCACGACGCCGGAACAGCGTCGTGATGGAGGGACAGTTGACGAGGACAGGAGGATATTGAGGTCGCAAAGCATGATGGTTACCAACGCAGAGGGGGCTTGCGGATCAATTGAGAAACTATTAAAGGTCGGTTTTATAATTAATTCTGTTCGCTATGAGCAGTGCGAGAATTGGACTACCTTGTATATTACGTCACAAATATTACGGTTATATTATCAATTGTTTGATCAACACATTTAACGTTTACCTTATAAATGTTCCCACGTGGATTGGCTGAGATTGTCGGAATTTATGAGACTTTAAAACATACACAATAAGATCTGTGTAAAAGGACAACTTTTTGAAGGCGTTTCAAAAATATGTTAGGTTACGTACGAGTTTTAAGCATTCTGAAAGCACAGCAGTAGCTGTAGGTTTGCAAGCTACCATCATCTACCATGAACAGCTTCCTTCCTACCATATTGTTTGGTTTGTTTATGACGACAGGTTTTTGATATGGATCGAAATCCTCACAAAACAATGGACTGTTATCTATATTAACTCTGTAACGTTAATCCTTATCACAATATAAAGATATGAAATCTCATTTCCGTGAAATTAAAAATATAGCAATCGGTATTTGTATTTGTTTTAGATTCTGTGTCATATTGGTTCAGGGATATTAAAACAACAACGCATTTGAGGCAACTCAGGATGTGTGAGTGTGATGAAATAAATTTAGAATTACTATAATTGTTACATCAAACTGTTGGTAAAATGAGCCCAAACTTATGCCTAATGACACGGGAATTCCATTTTACCGACTTTGTCATTTGCTCTATACCTACACCTTGAAAATGAAAGAAATCAAGGTGCATATAAAAAAATCATCTACATACATTTACAAACATACATACCTACATACATAGGTACCTACATACATACATGTACATACATACATTAGAATCGTTCTGCCGTAATTTTTTATTTAGTTAGGTCAGGTAAAGCAGCTTGAGCTTTATAATAATACATTTTCAACGTACAATAAGACACTTATGTATAAAAATTAATTGATGTTTGTATAATATAGGGCGAAGTCTTGAGAAATTTTATTCCAGCTAATTTCTAAATATCAACACAAATATCAATGACGAAACACATTTATCACCAGCGATACCTATTTAAAATTTTCATTCATAAAAATCAAATTCAAATGTTATTGGATATTTTGGCGGGAAAAACGGCAGGCAAGGAGAATCAGGATTGTGATGTCATTCCCAAGTTTCCAAGAATGTGTTACCAAGGTGATTCCTTTGTTGCCATGGCAATATACCAAATTGTGATGTCATTGTCAATTTTCCTGTTTTAAAATTGTAAGAAATATATCAATCTTTGTAAATTAATTCCTTGAAAACTATTGATCTCACAACAAAAATAATACCAAATCTGTATTTAGCAATATCTCAACTTTCACAAAACAATTATTATTCTGAAATCTAAATTTTAAGGAGACTACCCTATTGAACTAAACATTTCAGCGTGATCATCGGAACAAAATGGCTGCACCGCGACAATATGAGTTCTTTCTAACAGACTCAATTCAGACTTTTAATTGCATTTAATCCTAAATGACATTGATCAATTACCTATTTGAATCAGGGCTCGAGATTAAGAAAATAACTAATCTTCTAACTAATAAAATAATAATTATTGGATTATCTTTCACTTCGTTTCACTTGTTGCTGTGTTGTTCTATTTTGTCTTGATCTTGATTCGAATAATTCAAGCTTAAGGTTTGAAAGTCAATAATAATTATATTATATCAATTACCTCTCACAAGTTTATTGTCAGTACTTGTTGAAATGTCATAAAGCGCGCCCGATGCGTCACGTTTGACAGATTAGTCTTATCGATTCATGGAACTTATCGGGCGCTAAAGATTGATCGTCAATATAAACATGCATCACTCATCGATATCGATATCTCTTTCATGATATCAGCTGGCTCTTTTATAATAATACCTGTTATCATTAGAGCCAATAAACAACTTTACATACCTACTCTCTAATTAATGTGAAGTTTGTTACCTGGAATTACTTGAGTTGGTGACTCTAATGCCCGGTACACATTCGATCGAATTTCAAGGACACAAATGCGCGTTATACAATGGATTCTGCACACTATTTGATTTGAACAAAATTCCACGCAAGATGATCCTGTGTCCTGAAGTCTGAAAATTAAATAGTAAAGTTAACTTGTACCTAAATCGAATATCATTTTATTGAACAGGAAGAGCGAAGACAATTATTTCAAAACGATTTATTTTTATTTTTGATCAATTTTAGACACAAGCTTTTATTATAGTTGTCGTGTTGCTGTGTTTCATGTTTTTATTCGATCAATTTTGTCTTGATTTGAGTCCATATTCCAAACATTAATTTCATAACAATTAATGTTGTTTTCATAATAATAGTTGTCAATCAAGTTGCAATGAAAATTATTTTTAGACTGTTTGACAGCTGGTATAGGTCATTTTACCTGCGAGTACTGGATATGATATGATGATGGGAGAAATGTTTTGGGAGATAGAAGATAAAATATCGCATTATTATACTTAAAAGTGTACAACTTTACAACTTGAAAGCTGTGTTGAATGTGTTGAATGCTTTGATAAATGTGTTTTTTCGACTAATGGAAACATGATTAAAACATTATTTCCTGAATCTAATCCTTGTTCCAGTATACTTTTCAGTTGCTGCTCAATGAAACTAATCCACTTCAGTTTTTATTGATCTGGAAATCTCTCGCGTTAGAAAACAAACTAGAACTAGAACTCATCGAGTTCAGCTGTGTCCGAGAACTCGACCGAGTTCCAAAGCTCTTCAACTCACAAGCAGTTGGTCAAAGCACTTCACACGAAATGGGGCACACTTTAATGCATGCTTTTTATATATATGTGACTGTAGTTTATTTTGCGTCATTTGGCATTAAGGATCGACAGCTGGATAAGATTGCTATCGCAATTGCATTTCATTGAATCAGAAAAAGAATTGATTTGAAAGAATCTTAGAACGTTTCAAATGATTGGCAGGAACCGAAGCGCTTCGGAAATGCAGTTGGGTAATCGGGGAATTAGATTCAAATTTACTGACGTTCTAAATTTCCCACCAATCAGATTGTTTGATCTAGTGAGCCACCGAGTCTTTTCATTCGGAAAATAACGATACTGATTTTGCATTCCGAACATAACTTCGGTGAAGTTGAAGAGTTAGTAGAGTAGAATACTGTAAAGTTAAATCCCTTAATGAAGACATTGAAAGGTTGTCAATTAATTATCTCTTTGTTGAAAGTGATTTCATCTGTTTGCAGTCGGCACCGCCAAGGAAACCTCGTCCTCAATCATGCGGGAGCAATCTGGTCGTACATGGAGATCTGTACCCAGCCTCTTCTTCTAGCGTCTTAGGTGAGTGATGTTGAGTGACGTAGCGTCAAGCGGAGGTGGCCGGAACTGTTGTATCGACTCATTCTGTTAGCCGAGAAGCCCACTAGATTGCAGCTCATGTCACTTGAATCAAACTCGCAGTCATTAGTGACTTGCCAATGATTCGGGTTGATTTTAGTTGTGCATGGATTTTAATTCTTAATTATTTTAAAGCCTGAATTACACGGTTCAAGTTTCCTTGAAGGGGTTGAATTTAACCCTTGATTTCAAGGAAATATGAAAGAGATTTAGACGATTTAATGTTTATTGTTGATTCAAGTTGCGGTGAAATTAACAAATGGTTGAAGTATTTCAAGACTTTAAAGAAAATAGAACATGTTCTAATTGAAAAGGCTGAAAAGATGTCTTGAATTTAAGACTTGGAAACGTGTTAAATGATTCAATATTTTCATTTAGACGATCCAAGTCTTGAATTCAACCCCATTGAAAGGGTTGAAATCAAGGAAACTTGAATCGTGCTATTCAGCCTTAAGAATGTGTAGTAACATTTGGGAATACAAAATTCGTATCTACATTATTAAACGGCTTGCTGCTGATTTGTAATAATATGAACCATAATAAACCAAGGATATCTATAAATCTGAAAAGATAATTGACTGTTGCAATATTGTAACGTTTAACCGCTAAGCGTTTTGTTTGGACAGAAGATATATTTTATCACAAGAAATTTACAATGCCCGGTGAAGTAGAGAATGCATTTCGTCATGAGCTTATTTGAAATTAAATGCATTTTCTGCTTTCCCTTGCTCAAGTTAATCACATCTGATTGATACATTTAATATAACTTGACTTGATCGTCGGTCTCGAAAGCGGCCTTCATACTCTCATAGCCGACGACAAAAGTATCCGCCTCGACGGCCACTCTACTGTCATTATGTCGAGCAAACAGATGCGGCGTCTCCCCGACCGACGCCATACACCTCACGTTCGTCGATTTGAGCGTCGCCGACGCGTTCTGCGTCGACATCACCATGCGGAAGGTCGAGTAGTCGTTGACGACGACGAGACCGGCGATGGTGCGAGACACGTGGATGCCGTTGACGAGCCAGTGCTGCGTGCCGTCGGCGTCGTCGAAGCTGACGGCCTCCCGGGAGATTCTGGCGGCGTGGTCTTGCCACGAGGAGCCATGACGGGAACCTCGGTAGTAGAGGGTGGTCGCGCAGTCCAGGCTCATGTCCGTGCAGTCGTAATCGCCGCCTTCCGTGAAGCGCACTCCTGACAACACAAGTTATTTACATTGAATTGCTAGGACAGATTAGAATAAATGCTACTCTACAACGAGGTCATATCGTGCTCTTTAAAATACACATTATAATGCATTATGGGAGGTCAGGGCAAGGGTCAACCAAGGGGTACCGGTCCGGTTGAGTCCGGCACTGGTTAAGGGGAGCTTTGAAATGTCTGGAATGGTGACGGGGAACGGGAGGGTTCGGGCCGAATGGTACCCGATTCGGGGGGATATCCGTCTCGAGGGGGAGGCCGGCCCGAGGGGACAATTAACCAAGGAGTAATGAAATACTATATCTGTATACACAAACGTACTACTAATGGTCGGTACCACAGATTTGTAAATCTTATACAATTTTAAAATCCAAAATTGCTGGAAATGAATAAAAATGGAATATCGTCAGTGAAACTACAAAACCTCGTAAGTTACATTTTCAGAATTGTTCAGAGCATAATGCCGTTTAAATGTAGGCTAGGTCCAGACACGTCGCCGTTCACACAAACATTATGGCACCTACCTACCTATACGCTGATATTGGAATGAAAATGTGCCCACCTGTCGAGTCTAGCTGGTAAACGAGCGGCGATGTACACGACGTGAAGACGACCTCCTGTCCGCGCATCAACGCGTACTTGTCGTTGCCCTTCTCGTCGTGAGCCAACACTTCGACGCGGTCCTGATGTTGAAAGATTCGACCACACGGATGCATCATGACAGCGGCCTCTCTGGACGCGTTAACCATCATCGTCACGTTATTCTCATAGTTCGTCATCCACAATGCGTTATCGATTGTCATGTCGATCTGGATCATCTCGATATGGAGGGTGAGACCTCCATTATTGTGGGCAACAGGACCGACATAAAAGACTGGCGTTTTTGGCTGCGACGGCTGCAGGTAGATTTTGTTGGGAACGAAAGTGGACGACGTGAAGACGCTACGTCGTCGAAGTGTTCTTGGTGACGTTCGGTTGACGGGGACGAGGGCTGTCACCTCTTCTTGTTCCTCCACTGGTGCTTTGTCACCCATGACACCGCCACTGGGTGAGGACTGGATTGAATGCCGTGAATCGGAAGAACTCATTGACAGAAAATTCGATCATACCTGTTTTCGCAGCGAAACATC
Organism: Leuctra nigra; assembly: GCA_934045905.1. Taxonomy (NCBI): domain Eukaryota; kingdom Metazoa; phylum Arthropoda; class Insecta; order Plecoptera; family Leuctridae; genus Leuctra; species Leuctra nigra. The sequence continues at coordinate 17,299,294 of OW203766.1, read as the reverse complement.
TGAACCATGAATAAATGACAAATGAAATGAAAAACAAACTGCCTGTTTGAGTGAATTTAGTTCCTATAACTGTATCTAATATCCTTGGTTACAACTCTTTCAATGATTCTAAAGTTTCCGAACAAAGATTGAATCGTTGAAAATGCTCTGAGATCATAAAGGAATTGTTAGAAATACACCAACTATACCAATCCAATCAAGCATTCCAAATTATGTTGCTTTGAAGAGTTTTTTGAGTTATCAAATATACTCATATTGCAATAAATACGGTGCCAAAAGTAATACAATGAGTTTTTAATGAGTTATTAGTATTTATTGGGGACTTATTTGTAAAGGCAATAATAGTATCAAATATACATACACCATTATTAAAATTAAAAACTCATTACTTCTTATTAATAATAATAATGGAAAAAAATTAAAACTAATCTAACGCTTACTGAGAATCCGAATGAGATATCTTGGATTAAATTCCAATGTCAGAAGATAATGACTAATGAACGAGAAACGAGAAAGTCCCATCAATTAATGGCTGATAAGAAAGCGTACTCTAAAGTGGCAAGTTTGCCGCGATAATAAGTGGCAAACTTATGATCGTGCACTAACTTGGGCTACAGTTTACGTCGTTTTAAGGTAATTTTGGCACTTCCATAGGACTTAGGGTGGTAGAGTGGATGGCTGTTTGGAAATAGGGTTAGAGTGAAGACAATCAATTACAAGTCAACACGAGTCATTGCCGCCCAAATTACCAAGGCGGTGAGAAATTCGATAAATTTCATTCAATGTTGGAAAACAGGCAGAGAATTTTCCTTTAAAGGAATGTGAACGTATTTCAACTTCGTGAATCACACACTTTTATGTTGCACTCATGTTTCAGCTGTGTACAAAGAACACACTCTATTTCACGAATTAATTCTAGACTTCGTTTGGAATAAATATTTCAAAATGTAAAATGTATCAACTCAAGTGTTGATATCTTGTTTCTTTTTTACACCTGTTCAGTTCCAATTCGCCCGACCTTGAGCTAATTTCTTCACTAGATTAATATTTTGATCACATCTTAATTACAAAACTTGCAATTTCATTTTTGAAATGTCAGTGTAAAACTCTGGTTATTCATCAAAGAACCTACATTTTATATCAACAGGTATTCAAGGACAACATTTGTTTCACTTTCATAATCATCATCTTATTATTTCGCATTTAAATTGTTTCGATACTTGACACTTCTTCCAAAACAATTCAAAATTCAAATTTTATACGGATCAACGTATAAAGCTCACAGGGCACTGAGAGCTTCGAAGCTTTAGCAATGCAAGTCCCCAGTGCTCGCTCATCAACGCGACATCAAGCGTTTTCATAGATGACTCATGAAACAATACGAGCAAGCGCGGAAGAATATGCGGTGACTTGATGTGGCTTTTTATCTCTTGACAAGTAGGACAATAAGGGCGTTTTTCGCGCATTCCCACTTTACAGCGCGGCACTTTTTATTAGCAAGGTAATCTAGAGAAATTACGAGTTATTTGTAAATGGTTTCCTTCCTTATTTGCCATTCACTATAAAAATTATGTTATTTGAGAAATACAAAATATATTACGATTTCTACGGCCCTCCCTGATATCTAAATAGATACCAAAAGCGAACTGACGACAGCTACCGTTGACCAGTTGTTTCCTTATTTGGTTTATGTGTACGTAGAAAGGAAAAGATCTGTACACATTTTAGTAGTTTTAGACTTTTAGACATTTTTGGAGATCTAAAACTAAAAGTAATATGTGCGCTTAATTTAAGGGTCTTTTGTATCCCAATTTGTATTTTTTTGTTTTACTTTTCACAAATATGACCTTAAAAAAAATGTGTCCAGCTCAACCAAGCTGATTATAATTTTTTTGCTTTTTAAAGGGTTCGAAATCATATTTGTTCATAGTTCAAGGATTTTTGTTTCACTTTTTCGTACATTTTAGGTCATTAACTTCCTTGCCTTGAAGGTTTACCTGTAAATCGTAAGACAGTTACGCAAAATGAAACGTTGTTTACTTTAAAACTAATTGAGCAGGAGATTCAACCCCACCGATATAATATCCTCCATTGTCTTACAATGTCGCAGTGTTTTGGCACTGAAGGTACTAAATTAATTACTGGCTCAGTGGAATTTACCAATTGCAACCACAAGACCTATAGACTAATCATAGCACAGAGAAGGTATTAACGTTTGACTTCCGCTCACCCGCAAAATGTCACTTAATGCTAATTAATATAATTCTACGTGACGAGTACAAATTACTTGGGTTTGCAATTAGAAAATGTCTTCCCCACACAATTAGTCCAAGTTTAATTCTTGTTAAGTTGACGTTTGACTTGCCTCTAGGATGCTCTCGTCTCTGAGATGAAGGTAAAGTAGATAGCTGCTAACTCGGCACTTTGTCAAGATGTTGCAATAGGAAGACGTGCCTTGTTATGCGTTGCTGCTGATATGTAGACCTTGGAATACAGCTGGGAAGAATTGTTGGCAATAGGTCAAGGTGCGGTGCAAAATACTTCACCAATAGATTTATTTTGGTTCAACTCTTTAAGCTATTAACCGATTTGTATGGAAATTTGGGAAGTTTGAAGTTATAAAATTTCAACTTTATGAAAACATTTTGACTTTTCAAACAATAATTAAGGAGAGGATTTTATCCAAAAACTATACAGCAAACCAGATAGGTAGTCTATACAAGTATGCAAAATTTGAGATCGATCGGAGAAATAATGTGACCTGTATCGCCCCACCAGAAAAACACAAATTTATCAAATTCAAATTTTTCAAATTTTTATTCACATCTTAGTCTAGTTTTATTAGGGTCTATTTTTAAACTAACGATCAGCATGAAGTTACATGAAGATAGTGATTATATAGTGTCAGGCACCTACGATCAGAAAAGATATGATTTCCAGACTAACTTTCCCGTAAAGCACATTACGTTAGCTCCTCAATTTAATTCTTGAAGATAGTTTTATGAGTACCTAGTGGTGCAATGATTTAAAAATGTGCTGCAAAGTGTCGAATTTCTTTGAAATTCGACAAACTGCAGCGTAAAACTTTGCTCTCTGATGGCTCACATTCCCCTGAAAATGTTTCCTCTCTACAAGTTCATTTCCTGCGTCGTAGCGTGTCGTCTGCGCAACCGATCTGCGCAGATACCCACGAGGTTAGAAAGTTAAGTCATCGTTCGAGAAGGCGCTGATCGAAATAAATCACTGGGAAGGCGTGAAAATTGAGTTAAAATATGATTGGTGATAAATCCACCTCTGGGGCTTTACTCTATTGTCTGAGGACATTATATCGTATATCTTCACTTAATAATAGTAGATATTATATCGATTTGTTCAGCTATTTCATATTTCAATACGTTTATTTGGTTTGGGGAAATTTATTTACACCCACAACGCTTTTGTTACCAAATATATCATGAGACACAGAAGTTATCGCTTATCAATATAAATGATATACTTTAATATTGAATGGTGACCCCAGAAATGTTGGGAATTCACAGGGGCATAGACGTTATATTTTTATTATTCGCAAACCTTTAGAAATATATTTCAAGAAGCCATGCATTTTGTTTCATACACGATAAATTTGATTGAGTGAAAAACGCAAAAAAGAGTTAAATTCACAAAATTTTACAAAAACGTGTGACCATGGCAAGTTTGCTTTTTTTAATTGATTTTCAATCATTTAAATTAAACATGATCTATCTCCAGAAATTGTTGAATATTTAGATTTGCTTTGTGTGTTCATCATTATTACCGTCGATCAAAAATTATTGGGTATTTAACAATTAGGCCCGGTCTTTCAATACTCTGCTAAAGTCTCAATTAGCTCTTAACAGTTAGTTAGTGGTCATTCTAGGAATGTCATTGGTTGTTGCCATGACAATACAGTCCTAATCAACAGTTTAAATGCTAGCAGAGTATTGAAAGACTGGCCCTTAATGTGATTAATTCTACAATAATTTCTACAAATTATATCCAATTTTTTATTGAAATTAATTGTTGATGAGTTTGATTTTAGCTACAATTTATGTGACATACGGTTGACCGTTAGTAACATTTTTTATTAATGTAATATTTGTAAATTTATGGATGCAAACGTAACTTTTGGCACGCCAATCAGTACCAAATATAATGCTTGTAATTGAAGTGTAAAATGAAGTAAAAAGGTTCGGAGAGGATGTGGCAAGTAATGCTTGTAATTGAAATGTAAAATGAAGTAAAATGGTCCTGAGAGGATGTGGCAAGTAATGCTTGTAATTGAAGTGTAAAATGAAGTAAAATGGTCCTGAGAGGATGTGGCAAGTAATGAGAGTGATTGTTGCAGATCTACGTATCAGAGACATCGGCGCATGCTCACTACCGACTCATCTCGACGGCGTGGGAGGAGATTATGGCGCCGACAGCAGATCGTAAGTTAATTCTCTCCTTAACAACCACATGCTCGCTTTAGGCAGAGGGAATCCGAAAATATATGAAAATCATTAGGAAAGCGCGAGCGATTTTGCTGCATTTTGTAGACACTTTTTTGGATACGATTGGAGACAAAATGGGTTGACGAAATGATTTGAAATTTTAATCGTGATTAGATAAAATACAAACTTAGGGTTATCCCTTGGTAATTTTTTAATTTTTTGTTTCGTTAATTAGTAATAATTAGTGGATTTTTGGTGAAAAATTAGTATTTTCGTGTCTCGCTGGGTGCCGTATGGAATTTATTTTTAAAAATGTGCCAAGTGATAACCCTAAGTTTGTCTTTCATCTAATCATGATTAAAATTTGAGATCAATTGGTTCACGGGATTGGTCTTCAATCGTATCGGAAATTTCATCGTTTTGCGTGGTTTTGTTAAATAACCGGCGCCTAATTAACAAGGTAACAAGTAAAAATTGAAAAAGTGCTACTAATATACAATCAGGCTTATCATGTGAACATCATATCAAAGTTACACCCACTAAAGAAACAATTATTCGCTCTCAATTTTAAAAAAGGCCGAACGCTAGTAAGAATACATGACGGTTGGTATTTTCATGGAACTGTATTATATTGATAATTATAATAAAACCTTCTGCAGCTTTAAATGCTTTTTGGGGGAATTTGATCCATGATAAGAGGTTACAGACGCTTAGCCAATCATCTCCATTCTCAATATCATATCTGTACGTCAGAGGTAGAAGGTCAGAAGTCCATTTCAATTATTCTCGAGGTGAGCTCATAAACCAATAATTCTGCCTTAATTCAATCCCATTTATAATGGTGACACGGGGCATTGTGTAAGTAAGAGAATACTTAAAATAACTGTATTTTGTTGACATCAGTCAAATGGCAATTGATAGAGCTTGATTATACATTTCAAATGTGTGCAACGCAAAATCGAGAAAATGGACTTCCGGCATTTTACCTCTGAGGTACAGATATAGTGACTCTCTGCAATTCCATGGAGCAAGTTTGGTCTCGGGTACGATTCCCTCGTTTTTTCGTGGTTTCTACTTTTGAAAGGCAAATTATGGGAAGGTTCCCTAATATTCATTTCATCATCCCCATAATCATTCACCCGTTGCCATGAGCCTATAGTTACAGTTCAGGAGACAATGCGTTTTTACCAGATTATTGTAAACCAAAGTCTCTGTAGGTGACATATAGCGTCGAGCAGCGACAAGTGTTGTAAAAACTGTACTCTATATCGGCCGGCCCAGAGAGACACTTAACTTATTTACACCGTGTTTCTTGGCCGGACGCATGAAGTCTGTTGGAATGTAATCGACGGCGAAGTGGCCCCGTGCGCAGAGAATACGGCATTAGTAGCAATCAATCAGCGATGTCGAAGTCCCCAACCTGATTGGCGCAGAGATTTCTCCTTAGAGCTGTTGCGAGAGACGAATCGGTTCGCATACGAGAAAAAAGTGTGAGGTTTTCTTTATACCGAAAATACTGCATTGTTTTATTTTCCTTTTAGCTTGTTCTAAGCAATGGGAGTTGTGCAGCTGTTTCTGATTAAAATGTGCTCCAGAAATGTTGACTGCGGTTAAGATAAGATTGTCTCTTCTTCGATATCTCATCAAGAAACTGCAGCATCAAAACGAGAGCTTAAGGATTTCAAATCATGCTGCTCAATCGGAATTATATTAGTCTAAATGTCGGAAGATAATTTAATTCCGATTTCCCATGCCTTTTCGTACACAAAAGAAGTTTCGTATAGCTATATAAAACTCGTTAAAAATGAAAATATGGAAGTTGTTAGATATATACCATAGGTGCGGTCGTTCTATGACAGATATGTGTTATCTATCTACTCTATTGCGATTTTAGGTAATTTCTATGGCTTTTGCCGTTTTGTTGATATTTGTATTTAACTACTGATAAGTGATAAGTTTACCTCGAACTTGAAATTCTACTTAAAAAACCTGTTGCGAAGTCGCCTTATCTCAGTGATTTCAGGAAACGAACGAAAATAAAAACCCACATGACATATTTACATAATATTACACAAAGTGATTCATCGTCTACTTCTTGTTTTTATTTTTAATAAAAAGATAATGAAAAGGGATAAAAGAAACTACTTCTCTGGTATGAAAACTTCATGACCCGCACAACAGCGATCGTTATTTCAATCTAAGAAATGAAGTGTATACAGGCTTCGAAAAGGGATCGATGCCTTCTTTATAACGAAAGCAGGTTCTTTTTAATTTTCCAAATGGTTCTAGATAATATCCACGACTGTAAGGATCAAGCAGAGCAAAGCTTTAAGTTCAATGTCTACACGCGGCTGATTTACAGCTTGTACATCGCCGTTTAGAATAACCAACCAATCACTTAGACCAGCACAAAGGTGTTGGGTTGTTGTGTGCAAGACGGAAACCGACAATAGCCCTTGCGTTCTGTGCGGAATGAAAGCGGATCAAAGTGAGCCTCGGGTAAAACCAACAGAAGGAGAAAATACGAGATCAGCGTCAGTTCTCGCATCTTGTAATTACTTGAGAATTAAGATTTTTATCAACAGAAAGTTTTGTACACATTTGTCTTGAAATTGTATCTGAATTCACAAAATGAATTTGACAATAATGTTGGGGTCTTCCTTAATCAACACGTAAAGCAATTCTAAGCAACAACGGACAATTCCGTTAAATTTTTTTATATCGAATGACACATTTTCAGATTTGCTGAACTTTCAGCTAATTTTAAATCTTTGATTAATGTCGTAAGTAATTTTCACGAAAATTTGTTGTACAAAGTACATGAAAATTGCATTATTATTTAAACATCCTAGTTAACATCATAATTTATATAATTTTTCACAAATTTTACTACAATTCACGTTTTTGACAATCATATTTTTTACACATCTTCGGCAGTCAATTCTTACCGACACCATGCCGTTTTGGAATCTTTTACTTTTGAAGTCTCTACTCCACAATCAAACTCGATACCGCGCACGGTTATGATATACTTCTTCCGACAAACCCTTCTGATTCGAAGACAAGCCATTAAACATCTCACTTGCGTCTTCTTCAGTTGATTGTTCAACGAATGCTTCGTTTATCTTTCAAGAGAGGATCTCAAGAAAGACAGAATCGAATTTCTGCCGAGTGTTGGTATTCGAGAAAATAAGGAACACGACTGACCTCTGGTGGATTCTTTGGTACTACGATAATGGCGGTTGTAAAGGGTTTATTTATGTAAATAAATTATATAAAATTTGCTTTAGTTGTTTGTTACGGCTGAAAAAGTAAACTTGTAACTAAATCTACATTTCATTTGTTTCTCCTTTTCCACTGCCTTGTGGAAACACGAACATCAAAACAAAAAAGTGCATCTAAAAATTTTCCTGCCAGAAGTGGCTCCATCACGTATCGCTTATTTGTTCGAATAGAGTGTCTTCTTCATATCACTTGATCCAGGGCTTTGTGGATGCAATCGAGAAATGACACGGATGTTTTACATCATTCCCATCGAGATATGATATCAAATGTATTGTCTGTCTCTGTTCATCATAAAATGATGTTATGGCACTTTTCTTTATTTGCTCTTGTACAGGTCACACCAGTTACCAATCGTCATGAAAGTTTGCGCACACATTAGAGCCATACCAGAAGTCATATAGAGATATTGAGCAATGAAAATGATAATGAACCAATTGACGGCACAAGCTCAAATTTTGAATTCTCATTTGGATCAAGTTTTTTTTCAGACTTTACAAATTTTCATAGAATCATTCAAAACACATTTATCCATAAATAGACAACATACAAAATTATCTGGGCATCCATTGTTGAATAACATAAATAGATATTAGGATCAAGGTAATGCTTTTGACATTTTTTGAAAAGCATAGCTAACTAGATAATTTTTACCGATTCCCAAGGTTTATAGAACAGAAAATTTCACTCATGCTATAATAAGTCTTCTTTATTTAAACGGGTGGGAAAAAGTCGTGACTCCGAAAATAGATATTTTCCAGTTTTTAAAGTACGTAACTGAAGGAAACTTATATTACGATTTAAAATTATAAAACTGCAATAGTTGTTATTTACAATACATCAAAGACCCGTACAACTAATTTTAAAATCAACTGCTATGAATCAGTTCCTGCTTCTTTGTGCTATGATTTTGCATTATTTAAGTTGGTAATACCAATACCCTTCCCCTTTTTTACTGCGACGTAGTTCAGGGTGACATTCACCGTCTCTTACTTCACTTTACGACAGAGTTATATTGCAACACTGCATTAGATACTTGGTCGTGAATACGACATCGACGTGGCAACCCTGTAGCGTGAAGTGATAAAATGCATTGTGGACACAGCGCGATGCACTTCCCACACATCTGCTCGTAAACTGCATCATCCTGCTGCAATATTGCAATGTCGACTCGAGCTAAACTGCATCTTGGAATTGCATCTTGGAGTTGCGATAACAAGAGCTTGAACTTTAAGGTGATAGAAGCGTTTGAGTGGTCGCTGTTAGCGGTTAAACGAAATGCTGGATTTGAAATTTATATAAGAGTTGACGAAGGATAAATTAAGGCCGAGTAGGACCAACTTCTGGCCTGGCTTTCCCACCAGTTTCAGACTCCCCCGGATCGGGCCCGTTAGGTCGACCCCTCCCGATGTCCTCCACTTAGATCAACAGTGTAAAAAGTAAAAATTAATGTGCGCAATATAACCTCGTCGTTGACGCGCCGTTAAACCCTAATAATCTAATCTATTAGTGGCAAATAGCCAATGAATCCATAAATTCCACTAACCATCGATAATTAACTTAATCCAAAGTTGGTCCTAAGAGTGTTTACTGTAAAATTTTAATTCGTTTGTTTGTCATAACTTCTAACAATATATTTTTGTTCTCGCTAATGGCTCATTTTAAAATTAATTTGGAAATTACAAAACAAACAGGCCAATCTGTGGTATGTATACTCGGCCAAACAAAACTTGAACGTTGACCAAATTTGAATGACTGCTGGTCATGTCCCATAACCAATCAAAGCTTGTTAATATCATTGAAATGTGAGGTCACCTACTAGAGTGAGACAATGCGATCGCTTAGACTGACTTCTGATGGTGCGATCTTACATTTATCAGCCTATCAGATTTATTGAACGTTCAATTTTTGTTTGGCCAAGTGTACATCCTTCAAGAAAATAGTTACAAAATGTGGAAAGACAGAAAGGGAGCTATAGTCTGGTTTGGTTTAAAACAACTGGTATTAAGTGAAACAAAAAATCAGACTGATGAAATAAACATTCTTTAAGGTTCGTGTAATTGTATTCTCATAACTTGACTCTTATGACTATATGTTCTAAGGGTGAATTTCTAGCAAATAAGAATAGTAACGTCGACCTTAGTGACAAGTCGCAATAAGGTCAAAATATTCTCCTGACTTTCCATGAGTACGTAGCATATTAAGTATTTATTTTATCTCCAATGGCCGCCGCTTGTGGCACCTTAAAGTGTCGTTAAACAAACTCTAGCGACACGAGGAATAAAACGAGAAAGAAACGATCTCATCACTGCAAATGATGTATCGATGTGACCTAGGTTACTTTCAGAACGTCACTGCAACTAAGTAGATATTATTGCGTGAATCAAGACTCTGTTTATAGCGGTGATTGTAATTTGTAATGAGTTTATCGATGATGTTCATAAGTTCAAGGAGATTAGTTTGAGATGAGTTCTAGGATTAAACACGGCACTTTCACCAATATCGTACTTTACTTTCCTGAAGCTGATTTAACATAGAATTGGAGCGATATGTTCCACTGAAAATATATTTCAAAATTTTACGCATTTGGAGGGCTCCGTGTAGTCTATAGGTCATATTTGTGGCATTTCGAGTAAGGAGAAATGCCCCAATAAAATTCGCTTTTGAAATTATTAAAAAAAAATCCCGAGTAATTTATTCACCACGCATAACTGCGAGTTCATGTTTTAAATGTAATGTTCTGCATCGAATACCAAAAAACTAAAAAAATGGACTAGTGATTTGAAATTACTTACTAATACCGAATGTGCCAGAATATATAGATGTTGATATAATAAGCTCTAAATACCAGTTTCCCTTCTTGGGTATAAATCGTGAACCAGTATCGTGAAAATGATACGGTAAAATAATTATAATTCTCCGATGGATTTTCGCATCAAGTTTTTCATTGCGTATTCTACCCAGAGCTGCCACTCTCTCCCAGAGTCCTCCCACCGACGTCATAGTATTTGATAGCCCGCAGGGTGGCAAAATAATCCACTCTTTAACCGAAAATTCATAAAAATCTGAAGGTATCATACATTTGGGCGTCCGGAATAATAAGTGGGGGCTTCTTATGTGCTGGGTTTTCCTTTCTCGACCAATCGGGACAAAGGGATTAAAACTATTACAAATCAAAACTAATTCTGTAAAGTTGCATATAGATTGATAGGTGATCAAGAAGATGACTACTGAAATATTAAAAAATATATATATATGAGGAGGGCGTTGTGAATTTGAGCTGAAGAGCGGTAAGCGTTGGATCTTCAACGTTGGACGGAGAGGAGCTCGTTGTGCCGGGTCTGGAATAGGAGGCGATCCCCGTGTGCTAGTGCTAGTGCTAACTTGTTGGAGGCGCCGTGGTCATGTAGAGGGCGATGTGCAGACACGCGAGGGCGAGGAACTTGTAGGAGGCGATGATCAAGTAAAGGGCGATGTGCAGATACATTAAGGGAAAGGGTAAGGAGGGTAAGGCCTAGGAAGCGATGATCTTGTAGGAGACGATGATCATATAGGAGGCGATGATCATGTGGAGGGCGATGATCTTGTAGGAGGCGATGATCTTGTAGAGGGCGATGTACGGACATACAAGGGCGAGGAACTTGTAGAGGGCGATGATCATGTGGAGGGCGATGACATGTAGAAGGCGATGATCTTGTTGAGGGCGATGTACGGACACACAAGGGAGAGGAACTTGTAGAGGGCGATGTGCGGACACGTGAGGGAGAGTAAGCCGAGGACGTATTGAAGTGTCATATCCTGGCAGAGATCACTCTAGCCTGGGATAGATCACGTCCTGGTGGGAGGGGGGGGGGGGGGGGGGGGAGGGGGGCGATAGATTTGGTGGGTGGATCGATCGCTTCGCTTGAAAGGTTTTACATTGAGTCGAGAGGAATCTCTAAGCTCTTGGGAGTTCACACTGAGAAGTACTTGAGAAACTCTTATGTGGGTCACTTGGGTCCCTTGGGTCACTTGGATCACTTGGGCCTCTTGGGTCACTTGGGCCTCTTGGGTCACTTGGTCCACTTGGGTCACTTGGATCACTTGGGCCACTTGGGTCACTTGGGTCACTTGGGTCACTTGGGTCAGAATGAATAATACGCGGATTGTCTTAATGTCCAACAATGCAGCGGGATAAAATGGACCAGCTTTTATTCCGCGATCACGTACAGAGTGTGGAGATAGTTCCAATAAACGTCGCTTTAGATTTCCTCTATTTTGTAGGCCCATGTTCGAAATGTTCCACCGTCCTTCGGGGCCTTCTGGTATCTTTCGTCAGGAATAGGCTACATGACGGTACCGTGTTTCCGCCTCCCTTCTCTATTATACTTCCTCATGTGCGGGATTTCATTCCGTTTAGGATGTAGTATATTAATTCATTATTCGTTCAAAATACAACGCAATTTCTTTGATAAGTTCTAGGAAGAACAGATAATCATTAAGTTACTTCACCAAAAATTTATTGTTATGTCAAGAGTTCAAGTTTGTTTTATTTTTACTAAAATAAATTATACGATGTTTCCAGTATAATATTTAGTCTAGTAGTGTTTACTTACAATGAAATACACTTATTGGAACAATGAAATAATATGTTATCTCCTTACTGTATTGATGGCTATCCGGTTTCACAGAATCTTTGAGTGATTGATTCAGTATTATTGGAAGGCAGTCAGACAGATGGGGCCAGAATATCGCTATGTCGAGAGGTTAGTCTTTATCTTTTGAAAAATAAATGATATCTATGAGTTTGAAATTATTATATAAGAGAATAATGGACCTACTTACAGTAGTCCATCAGAAAATTTACT